>CM062819.1:1387072420-1387576645 GCA_031772625.1 Pinus tabuliformis | reverse complement strand
TTTTTATTTTACTACCTAAACCTCTGATATTCAAAATGTGAACTTCATTATTAAAGATTTTTAAAGGAGTAACTGGTTAGGTCTTTCATCTTACCTGAATCTATCATTAGCTTTCCACATTCCATCAATAGCTCGTTCTACTTTTTCCTGCCTCTTTTCTTTCCTGGGTTTTTGGGAGCTAATCCTGGTGTGGTTTTCATAGTTTTAACTCTTTCGTTGCCCTACCTTTCATTGTTTCTTTGCCTATCTAGCCCTTTGGCCTGAGTTTTCCATAGGAACAACTGCTATACTCTGTTGAACTCTTCTTGAGGTAATGAGTCTACCCCTCCCATAGTTTCCTGTTTCAAGAATCCTTCTAGATCTAGGTGTTCTCTATCCAGAATCTCCTGCAGTTCATGTTCCTCCATTTCCATCTCACTCTGAGTCATTTCTTGATCCATCTCAAGTTCTCCATCGCTCAGCATTGTCTCTTTCTGTTTAGTAACAACCTGTGCTTGTTCCCTATCTTCTTCTTTCTCCTTCTCCCCCGAGCTTCCTTCCATTACCTAATTTTCTTTTGATATTCCTTCCTCTTCTTTGAGAACTTGGAACCTATTCAAACTAGCCTATTTCCCTTTTATTCGTTGTTGCTTTGGCCCCCTTTTGCCCCCTTTTCCTCTATGTCACACTTTTTGAAAGCTTTCAGTGTCTTTCATTGTGGTTGCTTTACTTTTGTTCTCTATTTTGCTAAGATGGCAGTCTCTAAATAGGTGCCCATGCTCATGGCACCTGCGGCATCTGAAAGGAATATGTTCATAATCTACTGTTTGCACCCATTCTTCATCAAAAGCTTCCAAGATGACCTCATCTGGTAGGGCTCCCGATAGATCCATCTCCACACATATTCATGCAAAGAAAGTGTATTTTCCCCTTTTTGTGGCCTCAGAGGCTTTATAAAAATGCCCTAGTTTATTTCCTATGGTAGATAACGATTCCGTTTGCCAGTAATCAAGAGGTAGGGAGTAGAGTCTTACCCAGACCAGGACCGAAGTAAAAGTTTCTCGCTCCGGGACAAAATTCATCATCCACGGCCACATGTAGAGGCCTGCTACTGCATAGAAGTAGGGTCCTCCTTCAAACACCCTGTCTTTGTTCTCAATATTTGTAAAGACCATAGTGAAGAAACCCTTTGACCCAAGGTGTAGGTCTATGCTTCCTTTTGGTTTCCAATGGTATTTAATCCACGTTTGTAATGCCTTTTCAGTGGGCCATAATCCCATGAATTTACAAATGATATCATAGGTCCACATGTGGTCCCTGTGCGCCTGCAGAGCAGGATCATTTAAAACTACTCTGGGAGTGACCTCAGCCTTGGGTTTACATGGTCCCTTCTGTGCCTTGTTTTCTGCTCCCTATTTCTTGTCTTCTTCCTCATTATCTTTTGTGCTGTTGTCCTCCCTTGGTTTGGTGAAATGTTGATCCTCTTCCGGATTCTTTTTCCTTTCTCTTGAAGGCCCTCTGACCAATTCTATAGGTTTCTTACCTCTGCTGGCCACTGCCTGCCTATAGGAGGGAGTGGAGCTCCCCCCTTTGTACGCCTCCATGGAGCTCATCAACCTGAAACCCTTATTCGTCCGCATTCGTTGTTTGCTCGAATTCACAAGCATCCTTTCCCTCACTTCTTTTTTTCCTATGTTTATGATTTATTACTAACATATTTTTATTACTTTTATTTTTATCATGTTTTATGTTTTATGTTTTTTTTTTACATTTTTATAGGCTTTCTTTTAGTCAATTTTTTTTTTTTTTTTTAAACATGAAAATCACCAACATTTAAAAAACATTATCCACACTTAACTCGTTAGAAAATTTAGAGTGTAAAAACTAAGCCCTTTAAACAAAAAGGATTTATGATCGTCAACACTTTTCAAAATCAAGATGAAGATCACTAACAAAAAAAAATATGTTCACACTTTTGATACATAAAAAAATTTAAAGTGTAAAAGATAAACCCTCTAAAAAAATGTGTTGATGTTGAATCGACACTTTTCAAAATCAGCATGAAAATCACTAACATTTAAAAAAATTGTTCACACTTGATACATAAAAAAATTTAAAGTGCCAAAATATGCTCAAAAAAAAGGTGTATTCTGAATCACCATTTTTCAAAATCGAGTGATTTTTTGCTACCTCGAAAAAATGGGTACTAGGTTATTTTCTCATTTGATCGGTAACTATGTTCTTAGTTTCTTTTACTTTTTGTGACAGTGAAATTTGTTGCACTTGGTCTCGTAATTTTGATATATCATGTTGTATTTGAGTCATGCTAGACCTTTTAGGTTGGTTACTAGGTGTTTCCATTTTATTTATTTGGGGCATCAATGAATGGTAATTATGCTTCACTATACCCTTTGAATTCCTTCAAACTAATTTTTCAAACAAAATTTATGCAAAATTTTAAAAGGACTACGCACATTTTTCGCTTTGTAGGAGATCGATATTGAATCTGTTGTATCTTTGTAATTTCAGATTTCCAAGGTATGAAATTTCATCATGAGGTAGCCCTCTGAGTCCTGTTTCTTACTCCGCAAGTCTGATCAATATTGGATTCTCTAAGAAAGAGTTATTGCAAATCTCCCACGATGACCTGATTATAGACTAGTTCAATAGAGAAAACTTGTACAAAGTGCCACGTGTCACTTTTTCGACATTCGGACCTGGAAATGATACATAGAAAAATAAAATCTGTCTTTTTTTTGTACCATTTTATGAAATTTCAATCTGATGCTTAGAGAGAAAGTTATGTCGATTTTACCCAGGTCACCTGTTTGAGATATAATTCGAGAGCCTGCAATAGCTCTAACTTCCTTGGATCATACCTCTAAAAATATAATGGTACACGATCTGAAATTCATACCTGAGGTTCATCAAAATTTCAAATCAAATGGGTTTTAATTTCAATTTCTGAAACTTCGTATAAAAAAAGTTATAGCGACAATTCCACAATGACCTGTTTGACGCAGCGAAACCCTAGAATCAAAGCTCTGATACCAAATGTTATGCAACCAGCTCACAAAATAGAAGAAAAGATAGATAAACTAATTCAAAACCAGCCTCTTCGAGGGGGAAACCTCCTTTACATTACACAAATGGATAATTCTTGGATGATACAAATGACAAGACCTCCTTTCTATATATAGGATTCTTAGAGGTCACAATATTATTAGCCAACATAACAATAATAATGTAAGAGCACAACAATAACAATAATGGGCTTCTATGGGGCACAATAATAACAATATGGAGACAACATGGGCACAACAATAACAATAAGGGGCTACAATGACAATAATAATAAGGGAACACACTAGTATTATAGGGACCTAACATATAATTGAATTTCAAAGAAATATATTAAGATCTCAAGCATTATAATTGTTTTTTTAATTATAACTTCAAAATATCGTTAAAAAACTTATTCCTAAAAATTCATCCTTAAATATGATGAATTGAAATTCATATTCTTGTATGTATATTTGTTTTCTTCATTTTAGTGGCTTTGACTTTAATTAAATTTTATAAAGATTATATATTTTTTATTAAAATAGATAGACATGGCATACATGAAGATTTATTTTCAATAAAGTAGATGACATATATTTTACTTATTATTAAAGTTTTAAATATTAATATTTATTTTCTCAATATTATATTATTTTGAATTTTATGAATTAGAACTATTTTCACAAATATTATATTGTAATAAATTTGATAAACCAATGCAGATCCATTTAAACTCTGGATATATCAAGCACTGAGAGGGATCAAATCCCTTGAGGTGCAAACCTCTTTTTTTAGTGTAAAACTTGAGGAACAATTTGTACCTCGAAATATTTGATCCCTCTTGGTGCTTGATAGATTCAGAGTTCAGATAGATCTACGTTAGTAAATAACATTGTAATGACACATTTTTTTAATATATGACATTCTAATGACGAACAATGTAAATTAAATAGTAGTAATGTTGGGAATTCCCTTGCCAGTGAGTCCTCCTTTATGACTCAAATCCGAGATGTTTGGATCAAGCAAACTATACAAAACCTTGGTCGGACCAAACTTTCTCTTCATCTTCTCCAAATTTTGGTTTCTTTCTCTTTCAACTTTGTTCAAAACATTCAAAAGCCTCTATCGCATGTTTATCATCGCTCCATTCACTTATGTCTCTCTACCCCAAATATTACTCGTTTGTTGAATGCCTCAATGATATTTATATCAGGGCTATACCAAGGGTGGTTTGCATTTGGTTATTTAGATTTCTAAGGATATCAAAGTTTGGATTCTAAACCAACTTTGGGAACTCTTGGGACCCTTCTTCCAGGATTAACCTTCTACTCATGGTGGGTAGATCAGGAATGTATTTGGTGTAAGGGTATTTTCTAACTATCATATGGTGTGAAAACTAGAGTATACTGAAGTTTTGCAGAGATCTAGTGCAGCGACAATGAACAAAACATATCTAGATCTACATGCACTACATCAAATGATTGTCTCATGATGGGATTATCAATCTATAGTACTGTACCAATTCTGAGTAGACTGTCGACATCTTTACCAAGACTTTCACTGAGCAAAAGTTTCACATTTTGTGGGATGATCTTGGGGTGAAGGAAACAACTTCCTAGAAGTTGTCTTTTATTTTAGTTTTGTATTGTATTTTGAGGGGGGATTTTGTTCCCACTCGGTTTTCCCTCTTTCCTCTTTCCTGCATTATACATGGGTACTTTAAATGGCCTTGTTATCAGGACTCATCCATCTTGCATCATACTCACCTAAGTTATGCTTAAGGGGGGGTGTTGGTGTACATGCACACTAGCATAGCATAAATCAAAGTTAGCTTTAGTTAGCTTTAATGCTTTCATGTGGTGTACATGCACATTAACATAACATAAAACGCAATTAGATTTAGTTAGCTTTAGTGTTTGCATGCAGTTAATCTTAACTTAGCTATTTATGTATTGATTCTTTTATCACTAGTGAATATACATAATTTATTCCCTTCCAATATTTCTTAATTCTTTCAAGTTCATGCAATTATTCTCCAGCTAGGTCCTTAGCTGTGCAAGCTCTAATAACTTAACATGGTCCACCATGATTGAAGTTCTGTATCAGATTTTACTACATCATCATTCTAGTGGTAGAAGGAAATGTACTCCTTAACCCAAGATACTATCGTGAACCATCTCTCCAATCCATGCACATCATAAGGGTAGTCTTCGATCACCAACTTCAAACCATAGGGCATTGATGAGTCCACCACTACCATACCCCTGTCGCTATAGCCACATATAATATGTTTGATAAAAATTTAAATGGATGACACAGATCAAGCTTAAATTTTAGTCAGTATTGGTTTGATTACCTCTTAAGGAAATCTGTAGGCAACCCTTGTTCATCAAGCTCCAATCCTTGTATTCTACCATAGAGAACTCCATGTTATACTTTCCAAGAAATAGTATAGTTTCAAGAATGCCTCCACCATTTATAAGAATTTGACAAGTGAGAGAATTAATGTTCGTGGTGTCTCGAAAATGGGGACATAGTATCTTGTGAATAGGGTACATCACACTCAATTGTATGTTCATAGCAATGAATAATGGTCCCATGACTAGTGAGACTTAAACCTAAAAATATTCAATCATTACTTAGTTTGAACCCTATATATGATGACATTACAAATAGTAATACAAATTTAACATGTACTCTTTTGAACCCTATATATGACGACATTACAAATAGTGATACAAATTTAACATGTACTCTACCTATGGTGGCTAATTACATTTTATTAGTGACTGATAAGATTATTGTAGCCATAATGGTTAACATCCACATAGGATTTAGCACATTTCCATTGAGTTGCTTGTATTCCTTCCTCTATTGGAGTAAACATCTTATGAAAACTTTCATGGAGTTGATCTGAAGGGGTAGGCTCATCTCGATTATAACTAGTCTTAATGTGACATGATTATTAATGAAGAGAACTATGCGGGAAGTATATATCTCGGCAGAGAGAGAATTTATTCAATTAACATCATGAAGGTGTAGTGGTGATCTAGGAACATTGTATAAGATATCTTGTTGATAAAGGTTTTGCGTAGAAATTTTAGTACTAAAATCTATGAAGATGTAAACATGTTTTTAATCATTATCACTACTCAAACTATAAGTGTTGAAGTCTGGAATTGTATCTTTTTAACTATCCTTTTTGCCCTCTTATTTCATCTTATTTCACCTTCTTATCACCATTTTGTAGCAAACACAACATGCTTAAGTTCAAGGTCAACTCTCAAAAAGGTATTCATCATCCATAATTAGAATCTCTACTTCTTAATGGATTATGATGAAAATATTCTTACAACTAGAAAATTACGAACATTCTACAATTGATATTTGTTTCCACGGCAGAATCCATTGTTGGATAGGTTGCAACACTCCAGTAAAGGGAAAAAGACTACCAAAAGGTGACAAATGGCCTCTAGATGGATAACCACCTATTGGAATCACTTGCCAAGGTACGCGGGTTAAAGAAATATTGAAGTCAAACGCAAAGTCAAACCCGGGAACTGCATGTAGCAATCAATTATAGGTAGCAAAAAATATAACAAACATAAAGTGAGCAATAATGAAGATTGGATTAGCTGTCAACATTGTAGATCAAGATAAAATCTACCATGACTTGCTTTTTCAATAGCAAGCCATAAAGAGATTGAACTCTAAGATAAATCGGTCTCATAGTGTCAAAATGATTATAGCATATCGGCTTAAAAATCTTTCAAAGTCATTTTATAATTTGTATAAAGGTTTTAAGTGAGATAAAAGACATAATTTTTTTATTACTAAGTTAATTATAGTTCTTTTGTGGAGGAGATTGATACTTTGTTTTATAATACAAATCATTGATGTTTTCAAATGTGTGCATAAAGAAGATTTTGAGCATTAATCAAACTTGCACTCTGGGAGGACCCCCTTTGAGATGTGAGGTCTTATTGATAAGTTTTGTATTGTTTCGTTCATTACTATTCGTTTTAAGAATTTTCTTTCGATTATAGTTACATTTCTAATTGTTTTCATTTGGTTGTAGAGTACTCATAAACAAGAAAAAGCATTAAAATGATTTCAGTTATTGAATGCATCTTCTTTCCAGCACTTTATCATTTCATATTTTAAATTAATTTCTTAATTTTTAATGAAACACTCTTTAGAAGATAAATACGCACACAAGTAATCATTCTCAAAGTTGTAAAGATTTTTGTTTTGTTTTCTGTAAGTAGATCTTTTTATGAAAATTTCTCCTTCATGCAATTAATCTAGGATTTCTTTATTGCAATCTAGCATAAGAGTTTCATCTTTTTCAAGTTAGTGTAGAATTCTTTGATTTCTGCAAAATAAAATTAGATTTTCTTTTTCATAGAAGGAAGTTTTGAATTCTGCGACTTAAGGTAGATTTTCATTTTTCTGCAAAGAAGAAGTTTTTAATTCGGTTAATTAGGATTTAATATAACTTTAGAATGAAAGAACTCGTGCGTAATTACTCTCCAATTTGTGTCCATACTTAGAACTAGTTTCATTTCTAGAAGCAATTAGTTCACAAAGAAGAATCCTAACATATATGGTGCAAATACATTTCACAGGTACATTAATCCTAGTTGAAAATTAATAAAGTAAATTAAGAACAATTAATTTACCAAACATTTTGGTGTCATTTCCAGGGAAGTGTATATAGGTTTCCATTCTTGCATATCATTTTAGGAGTTTTTAATTTAGTAAAAATTCAAAAATTATAAAAAACATTTATGCATAGAGAAATGGATTCTAGGGGTAGATTTATAAGTAGAGGTAGACGTTCAATTCCAACATCACCACTCAATCCACCTAGACCTCATAGTGCCATACCATCCAACCATACTCGCATCCCATCATTGGCAAGTATACATAGACTTCCTCAGGTGCATAGATTAGAAATCCAATCAAGAGATTCACCAACTTCTTCTATCGAAGTCGTAGTTGACGAACCCACATCCCAAACAGGAGTAGTAATTTTCCTCTCTTCAACAAGAGAACAACTTCTAGGACTAGAACTAGAGGTTCCTAGTTAAGAAGAGAAGAAGAAACTTATTTTAACATACCATTAGTAGAGGAACTAGAAGAAGAAGAGCTAAATAATCCTATTATGGAACCTTATATTAAATCTTAAGAATCTACAATGGTAGGGGAAGGATAAGGAGAAGTGCATAATGTAGATGATAGTGAATTTAGGATTGGAGGTGGAAGAGGCAGAGGAGGAAATAGAGGAGGAGGTGGTGGTGGAGGTGGTAGGGGAGAACCAAATCCTTATGGATTTCCCAAATTTTTTATGAAGATACCAAAGCTACAATGAAGAACATCTCATCCTCCATTCTCCCTAATTTCCATGGTTTAATACACAAGGATCTCAAAACATCTCTTTTTGAGTTTGAAGTTCTAAGTAGGACTTATGATTACTTACTTGATCCTCAAAAGTTGAAATTGTTTCTAGCAACTCTTAAAGATGGAGCACTTAAATAGTTTATGGGATTAGGAACACATACAATTAGAACATGGGATGAAATGAAAAATTTGTTCTTAGAAAACTAGAAGGATTATTGTATGCCCCATAACCTCAAGGATTAAGTCTTTAACATGATGGAAAAGGAGGATGAAAGCTTTGAAGATCTAGTTGAAATATTTGATTACAACATCAAAAGAGCTAAGATGTATGATTTGGATGATGAAACATTAAAATCTCTTTTGTTAAAATCCATCAAAGATGAATGGATTGATCTTCTTAATTTAATGGGCAAGGGAGATGTGTCACAACTTTCATTTAGAGAAATTTGTGATTTATGTAAACATATCTCTAGGGGTAAGGCTAGGACTAGAAAAAATCCAAGAGATCCTGTGATGTCCAAAATTAATAGATCTGCAACTCAAACAATAAGTAGAGGTAAAATAGGCAATTTGCTTGATAATTTCAAAATAGATATCATAGGGAGTCTTAGTGAACAACTAGACACCCTTAAGATACAAAACAAGCAAAAAGTTGAGAATCTTGCATTATCTATTTTCTGTCCCAAATGTAGAAATAAACATGCCTTAAGAGAATTTCCCCTTGATAGTATAGAAATTTGTGTCATATGTGCCGAAAATCATAATACAAAGGAATGGCCTTCAATACCTGGTCTTAAAGTTGTTTTTCAAGATGAAGCTGATGCAATCCAAGCTGAATCTCTTTGCTTTATTGCTAAAAGACCATGGAAAAATCAACAATCAAATATGACTCAAGGTTTCAATACTTAATCGTATGCACAACCACAAAACAATTTGAATGCACCCATGCCATGGCAACCTTGGCCCCCACAATCTCAAAATCGATATTGGACACAAGGTTGGAAAATCCTCATGGAAAATATCCTCCATATCCTTAGCTCCAACAACCATATCCTTCTTTTCCACCACAATATTATCCTCCTCAACCAACTCAACTTCCTCAATTTCAAAATCCAAATCAACAACTCTCATTACCATTCCCTCAAAATCCCTATCAATTACCCATTCAACTGCTTCCAAATCCAAATAATAAAAAGTAACAAGCTATTTATAATTTTGAAGGGAAATTTTTTCAAGATTATATGTTTACCCCATTAGGTCTAAATGATGTTCAACTTAGATCTAGTATGGTTTTAGAAAAAAAGTCACCAACAATTGTCATCCAACAATCTAAAGATAATGAAATTCCTGAGAAATATGTAAATCTTGATCAAGAAAACATTCCCCTAAAGGAATATGTTCCTATACTATCAAAGGATGAGAAAATAAAGCAAGCTCCTACAGTTCCTCTAGTAGAACAACCTTTTGTTTCTTTGCAAGATCCACCTTTTCCTGAAAGGCTTAAAATTGATAAAGGAATAGAAAGGAAAATTATTTTACCAGATTATGATATGCTAGATGAACTTAAGAATATTTGCATTAAAATTCCTTTATTATAGGCTATAAAGGAAATACCAATATTTGAAAAAACTATCAAGGAGCTATGCATTATAAAATCAGGAAGAAAAAAAAAAGATATCAAAAATATCCAATTTGTAGGAAAAAATGTTGATATCATGATGGGAAAACCTATTGTTCAAAAATATCTAGATCCTAGTAGTCCTATTATGAAAATTCATATCAATGGTGTTGAGATTCCAAACACTTTAATTGATCTAGGAGCAACCATTAATATCATGAGTAAACAAACAATGGAGCAACTTAAGCTTCCTAATCTTCAATATACTCCTACATTATTACAATTGGAAGATCGTTCTATTATCAAACTAGATGGAGTATTAGAAGATGTGTCTGTTTCTCTATATTCTTGGGAATATCCTATAGATTTCATGATTTTAACTCCCAAGAATAATTTAGGAGGCCATCCATTGATCCTTGGTAGACCTTGGCTAGCTACAACTAATGCATTCATAATTTGTATATCTGGTGATATGCATATCTCTAATGGAATTTACACTAAGAAGTTTACCTTGTATCCTCCTACAAAAACATTAACTGAAGTAGAAAGTGAGATTTAGATAAATGATGATAATGAAGAATTTAATGATTTGCAACTAGTTTATAATTTTTCAAAATTGGATGAAGAAGATCAATTGATAAATTTAATGAATAATAATGATTCTTCTTCATACTGTGAGCAAGATAAAAGTTTTTAGGAACAATGCAATATTGAATATTTATCATCTCACCAAATGGCTTTACATTCTATGGAAAAAATTGGCAATTCTCAAGTAGAAATTTTTCCAGATAAAACATTGAATATTAATAATAATTTGGAAGAATTTCAAAAGAGAAAATTGATACAGATGTTACAAATACACTCTTCTGATTATGCATGGGATTACAATGACATGAAAGGGATTGATCCTAAAACTTGTATGCATCATATTTATATTCAAGAAAATGCCAAACCAGTTAGACAACCTCAGAGAAGGATGAATCCTAATCTGAGAGAAATTGTTAAGGAGGAATTACAAAAATTACTTAATGTGAATTTCATTTATCCAATATCATATAGTCAATGGGTGTCACCTTTAGTGATTGTTCCTAAGAAAAATGGAAAATGGAGAGTGTGCATTGATTACAGAGAATTAAACAAAGCTACTTTAAAAGATCATTTTCCACTACCTTTTATAGATCAAGTATTAGATACCTTGGCAGGGAAGAAATATTTTTCATTCTTAGATGGTTTTAGTGGATATAATCAAATCCAACTAGCACCAAAAGATCAAGATAAAACTACTTTTACATGTCCATGGGGAACATATTCCTATAAGGTTCTTCCCTTTGGATTATGTAATGCACCTACCACATTTCAGATAGAAGTTTTAGGTTTTTTTTTTTTTATCTAATTCATGATTGTGTGGAAGTGTACATGGATGATTTTACTGTGTATGTGATATTTTTGAAGAAGCTATCGAAAATATGGAAAAAAATTCTTGGTAGATGTAAAGAGGCAAACCTTCCATTAAGCCATGAGAAATGCTTTATGATGTTCAATGAAGGGATTGTTTTAGGCCACCATATTTTGAATGATGGAATTAAAGTGGATGCATCTAAGGAAAAAATTATTTCTAAAATTCCAATTCCTGTTTTCTAGAGGGACGTAAGAATTTTTTTGGGATTTACTGAATTTTATAGGAGATTCATAGAAAATTTCACAAAAATAGCCTCTCCACTTTTCAAAACTCATACAAAATATTGTAAATTTTCTTGGAATTCTGACCGTCAGAAAGCATTTGAGACATTGAAACAAAATATTACTGAAACACCAATTTTAAGAGGACCTAATTGGGCTCTTCCTTTCCATATTATATTGATGCTTCAGATATAACTCTAGGGGTTGTCTTGGGACAAAAATATTTAAGTTCTTATGCCATCTACTATACAAGTAAAATTTTGACTCCCGCAGAGTTAAATTACACTATAATAGAAAATAAGTTTTTAGTTATTGTTCATGCCATTAATAAATTTCATCATTACATTACTGGTTATGAAACTTTTATTCATACAGATCATTCTACCATTAGATATCTAATGAACAAACCAATCACTAATGGTATAATTACAAGATGTTTGTTATTACTACAAGAATTCAACATTACTATTCTTGATAGACCAGGAAAAGAAAATACAGTTGTTGATTTTCTTTCTAGAATGCAGAATAATAATGAGGATGTTCTTGTAAAAGATAACTTTCCTGATGAATATATTTTTGCAGTATCTACTAAAACACCTTGGTTTGCAAATATTGCTAATTATTTGGCTACATGAAAGTTACCTCCACAACTATCAACTAGAGAAAAGCAAAAAGTGATCAAAACCAGTGCACCTTATTCCTAGATAGATGGAGAATTGTACAAAACTAGACCTGATTTGATTATCCGAAGATGTGTTCGAGAAGATGAAGTACCTAAAATCTTGAAATCTTGTCATGATGAACCATGTGGAGGACATTTTTCCAGTAAAATAACTGCTTACAAAATCCTTCTTTTGGGATATTATTGGCCATCCATTTTTAAGGATGCCAAAGAATATGTTAAAATATGTGATAGTTGTCAAAGAATGGGGAAACCCATTCCATCAGATGAGATGCCTCTACAACCATAGGTACTTGTAGAACCCTTTGAAAAATGGGCTCTATATTTTGTTGGACCAATAAATCCTCCATCTAAATAGAAAAGCTATATACTTGTTTGCACAGATTATGTTATAAAATGGGTAGAAGCTAAACCTCTTTTACTTGCAACTGAAAATGTTGTAGTTACATTTAATTTTGAGGATATCTTTACTCGTTTTGGTGTTCCAAGATAAGTTGTAATACAAAAGATCGTGGAGTAATACAAAATCAAGCATCAGAAGTCTACTACATATCATCCGCAAGCCAATGGGAAAGTGGAATCTAACAACAAATTTCTTGAAGCAATTCTTACCAAAACTGTGCATTTGCATAAAGAGGATTGGGTAGAAAATCTTCCAAAAGCATTACGGGCATACCAAACTACAAAGAGGAACACAACTGGACATACTCCTTATGAGATTGTCTATGGAAATAAATTATTTCTTCCAATTTAATTCCAAGTGGATACCTTGAGAACAACAGTCAAATTGGGCCTTGATCTATCAGAATCTTCGAAATAAAGGTTGGCACAATTGAATGAGTTAGATGAGATCCAATTAGATGCTATTCAAAGAACCAACATAATTCAGCAACAAAGATCTAAGTGGCATGACAAGTTTATCAAAGCTAAAAATTTCAAGCAAGGTGATTGGGCTCTTCTCTTTGATTCCAAATTCAAATATGTTCAAGGAAAATTTAAAACTCATTTGCTTTTTCCTTATGAGATTGACATTACTTTTGATAATGGAGCAATCAAAATAAAAACTATTGATGATGAACAAATTACTTTCCTTACTAAAGGTCATAGATTAAGATTGTATAATAAACCACTAACAAGGGAAGAATTTGTCAAATATTTGCAAGGGAATTCTAAATTCAAGTTGTTTAAGGAAGGGGATTCGTCTCCTCATTCTCCAACTTCATTGTAATATTTATATGTGTGTGTGTGTGTGTGTGTGTGTGTATGTGTGTGTGTGAAAAACAACTATGTTAGCATACTTATGCAGAAAATCTTAACTGAAAACAAAGATCTATTGGCAGTTTAGATTTTCAAAACCCCTTTTTCTTGTCCCTATTTCTTTTTCTCTTTCTCTTTCTTTTCAGGTGCCAAAACTACATTCATGATCAGTACTTTTATTAGTCATCATCATCAACAACAACAAAAATAAGGAAAATTCTTATAAATTGAATAAAGAAAGTCCGAGAATAAAAAAATCAAGACATAATTCCTATCATTCTGTAGCTAATCCTCAATTCTGCAACTACATCCAATTTCTACAACAAAATTCAGGGAGCACAAAATAAAGGTATGTAAGAATGTTGGGATTATATTTCATGTAAGAGCTTAGGTTTTAATCTATGGATGACTATATTAATAATTGAATACCTTATACGACCTTATATATTTTCCATTACACTCATAACCGTTATACCATATCTCACCATCATTACATCATTGGTCACATAAATTCCAAATAGAATTAAAACACGACACCAATCCTTTGAAATCGGATCTAGGAAGTTGTGAAGTACAAATCTGGATGACACGCTACTTATTCCATTAGTGTCGTGCTTCAAAATCATTTAACCTTGTTCCATATCCATTCCGCTCATTCCCACTTTGCATTTCATTCTGTTCTCTCTCTCGAAACTTCCATCTTCCCAATCGAAAGAAATAATCATGGCCGAGACTTCTCTACATCATAAGGATACTTGTTTATTTTGAGTCGAATGGGGTAAAATTCCTCTAGGTATATTCAAGGGTTAGAGAGAAATTCCAACAGGTGGGATGGCTCCAATTCTTCGAAAATTTTGATGGTTATGAAGAAGAAGTTACTGAAACCTTTGCCCGAGCATTTGATGGAGTGCAAGAGGAAATTGAGACATTAAACTTATTCTAATAGAACCAATTGTAGCAGAAGCAACAACACTACCAAGGAATGGAGAAATTTGGTTCAAAAATAGGACAATAAAAGAGAATGATCAGATTCACTTCTTGAAAGAACCAGGTATGGACTTGTTTATTTTTAGAAGGAAAATGGTGAAATCTCTTCTTAGTCATTCAAAAATTTGTAACATGTGAAGGGAGGTTTGGGACAATGTTTTTCTACCATGCTAGGCTTATGATGCATTTTGTTGATAGATTTGAAATAAATATGCCTTACTTCCTACTTCAAATTTTAAAGAAAATTTCATTCAGCATACAAAGAGAGTCCATGTCCATTCATAACTCTCTATACCATCATGGACTCATTAATATTTTCATAGAGACACATTTGCAAATCCAAGGAGGTAATTAGGAGGATTTCTTAGTAAGAAATCAATTTATAGAAGCTCCAGAGAAGAAACCAAACAACAGGATTAGAAGAAGTATAAGAAAATCAAACCCTAGCCCTAAAAAGGAAAGAGTCGAAGAGGAAATTCAAGAGCGGAGTGTGACTGAAACTCCAGAGGACCCATTCGAAGACAATACTCCACTGTCCCAATATCTTGAAAAATTTAAACATAAGAATGAGAAACAAAACCTTAGACAGAAGAAAGTCAGCCCAAGTTACCAAGTACCTAAAGAAAATAAGAAAGAAGATGATAATAGAGCAAAGAGGCAAAACATTGGAAGCTCAGAGGTAAAATTAAGGAGAAGCAAAAGGATTTTGAAAATGAAAAATACTCAGTCATCGAAGATGATCGACCTTGAAGAATAAGGGTATAATATGCCACCTCACACAATCAACCCAACAAGATGAACTCCAGAAATTGATCCAGTCCAGTAAGAAGTCTATGACTATGTGGAATCTCTAGAGAAAAAGTGCAACAAAAGGAAAAATTTTCTTAGTGTGAAATGGGAGAATCTTCAGCAATGAAAGAAAATGCAAAAAAAGAACACATAATTGAAGAAAATCTAAAATAAGATATATATGAGCCAGAGGTTCTTAATAAATATCTAACTCAGGAAAGGGAAGCAACAAAGGTTTAGAATGAGAGACTTAGAACTCAAAATGACAATATACTTCTACACCTCTATCATTGGTACAAAAAGAATAAGAAACTTAAAGTTCAAAATAAGTTTCTTAAAAACAGGGTCAAAGGATTACAAGGCATAATTCTAATGAAGAAACCAAGGACCATGTTTGGAATTATAAAGAAGAAAGAGAATAATAGCTTAAATGTACTTCCACATGCCTTAGATCTCATTCGCTAAAGGAGGAAGGAAGAACCAGTTTTTGAAATTTCGGTGCATGAGAAGATGAAAAACCTTTGGTGTGGGGGAATGTTGAAGCCTGGAATTTTTTACTATCCTTTTTGCCCTCTTATTTCATCTTATTTCACCTTCTTATCACCATTTTGTAGCAAACACAACATGCTTAAGGTCAAGGTCAACTCTCAAAAACGTATTCATCATCCATAATTAGAATCTCTGCTTCTTAAAGAATTAAGATGAAAATATTCTTACAACTAGAATATATCTATATATATATATTTATTTTTATTTTTTTTCTGAGTAAAACTAATTCTATTAATGAAGAGGAAAAATATTTACAATGTGACCGAAGTCATTACACTGCTGTGATAGGCAGAATTTCCAGGAAAAAACAGGTAAGAAAAACCAGAGCAGAACCCACGCAGGGATCTTCATAGTGGACAAAAACTACACAAAAAACATAAGAAATCCATAGTAGCGTTAACATGGTAAACTTCCCTGATGATAGCCATGGCTTAACCCAAAAAACGATCGCTAGCAATAGCATGCTAATCATCCTGTGGTTCTTCCACAACCTGACACCATCCAAATTATGGCTCACCCATAGTTGGAGCAGCGACCTGATAATAGGGACCAGGATCTAAGGCAGCATCTCCGCATCCTGAGTGCTGCAACCCGGATCGTTCTAAACGTGTTGCGGCGCCATACCAATACCAAGCTGAATCAAAGGAGTATGACCAGAGACATCCCCAGAGCCCCCAGGATGAGAGTCTGAGTCCTCCATCTGAGTGGTCTCATAGAAAACCACTGTTATGTGAGTCGTTATCCGAGGCCGATGCAGGGAACTGTTGAAGGAGAAGATTGCAGAGCCGATCAAGGAAGGAGGCCCACGGTAGTGACTGGAAGCACAACGCCGCCCTCTCCCACTTCGAGTGCCTGGGTAACGACCAGTGAACAATTCACTAGAGGGGGCGGGCGAATCCGAAGACGAACCTGTCGGAGCATGCCGGGGTTGGCCTCTACGGCATCCCATACGTTGACGAAGTCGAGCCATCTTTGAGGGAGTAGTATAATAGATGTAGATAGGCTGAGCAATTGACCTGAGACAATGACAGTGGCACGCGGAGCTACAAAGACATAGAGACCCGGGAGAGACCCTACGAAGTCCTATCACCAGTGGGAGCCAATTGAGCATAGGGCGAAAAATTCCAGAGTGAGGATGAGAAACCGGTGAATTGTTAGGACCAATCTTCCACCCCCCTGTAACAGTGACCAGGCCTAAGACCAGACACTTGAACGAAGGGACATAGGCTGAGAGGAAACTACACAGAGACCACCCGCGAAAACCAAAGGCAAGAACAGAGACCCGGAGATGATAAACAGACACGAAAACCGCCAGACTATGATCCAGGACCCCCCAGAGGAGAGGGAGGAACAACAGGAGCTGCCTCTGGGGCCAAGAGACTTCAGAGAGAGCCGTAAATTGAGCCGAAGCGAGGGGATGAGCCGAAAGAGACAACTCACAAGACATCGCCGCAACCTCAGAGCAGTGCCTCGCCTTATACTTGCTCGATATTTCTTGAAATGCCACTTCCATTACTACTGCATTGATGATCACCGTCATCTCTTGCAGGTTGTAGTGTGCAGGGGGAGGAGCCGTTGCAGAGGACAGGGAGAATGAGCCAGGGCCACCTGAAGGGGAGCTGCTATAACCTGCCTTGCGCGCATGCCAAGCGCTCACCCGATTGCCAATATTTAACACGACGTACTGGGTGGGCAGGTGTCGAGTTGCCTCGCCCCACCCCAATCTTTTCATATTGATTGTTGCCTCAATCACCCGCATTCGGGGATTCTTACAACTAGAAAATTACAAACAATCTACAATTGATATTTGTTTCTGCAGCAAAATCCATTGTTAGACAGGTTGCAGCACTCTAGTAAAGGGAAAAAGACTACCAAAAGGTGACAAATGGATTCTAGATGATTAACCACCTACTGGCATCACTTGCCAAGCTACGCTGGTTAAAGAAATCTTGAAGTCAAAGACAAAGTCAAACCTAGGAACTGCATGTAGCAATCAATTACAGGTAGCAAAAAATATTACAAACATCAAGCGAGTGATAATGAATATTGGATTAGCTATCAAGATTGTAGATCGAGATAAAATCTCCTATGACTTGCTTTTTCAATAGAAAGACATAAAGAGATTGAACTCTAAGATAAATTAGTCTCGTAGGTGTCAAAATAATTCATAGCATATCGGCTTAAAAATATTTCAAAGTCACTTTATAATTTGTATAAATGTTTTAAGCAAGACAAAAGACATAACGTTTTTATTACTAACTTAATTATATTTCTTTTGTGGAGAATATTGATACTTTGTTTTATAATACAAATCACTGATGTTTTCAAATGTGTGTGTAAAGAAGATTTTGAGCATTAATCAAACTTGCACTCTGGAGGGGCCCCTATGAGATGTGAGGTCTTATTGATAATTTTTGTGTTGTTTCCTTAATTACCATTCCTTTTAAGAATTTTCTTTCCATTATAGTTACATTTCTAATTGTTTTCATTTGGTTTTAGAGTACTCATAAACAAGAAAAAGCATTAAAAATATTTCAATTATTGAATGCATCTTCTTTCTAGCACTTGATCATTTCATAGTTTAAATTAATTTCTTAATTGTTAATGAAACACTCTCTAGAGGATAAATACACACACAAGTAATCATTCTCAAAGTTATAAAAATTTTCATTTTGTTTTCTGTAAGTAGATCTTTCTATGAAAATTTCTCCTTCATGCAATTAATCTATGATTTCTTTACTGCAATCTAGCATAAGAGTTTACTCTTTTTCAAGTTAGTGTAGAATTCTTTGATTTATGCAAAATAAAATTAGATTTCCTTTTTCATGAACTTTGGGTTTTTTAGCATTTTACTCTCATAAAAGGAAGTTTTGAATTTTGCAACTTAAGGTAGATTTTCAATTTTATGCAAAGAATAAGTTTTTAATTTCGCTTAATTGGGATTTAATATAACTTTAGAATGAAAGGACATGTGCATAATTACTCTCCAATTTGTGTCCATACTTAGAACTAATTTCATTTCTAGAAGCAATTAGTTCACAAAGAAGAATCCTAACATATATGGTGGGCATACATTTGACAAGTACACTAATCCTGGTTGACAATTAATAAAGTAAATTATGAACAATTAATTTACCAAACATTTTGGCACCATTGTGGGGGAAGTGTGTATAGGATTCCATTCTTGCATATCATTTTAGGAGTTTTTAATTTGATAAAAATTGAAAAATTACAAAAAGCATTTATGCATAGCGAAAGGGACTCTAGGGGAAGCTTTATAGTAGAGGTAGAAGTTCAATTCCAACATCATCACTCACTCTACCTAGACCTCGTAGTGCCACACCATCTAACCATACTTGCATCCCATCATTGGAAGGTATGCATAGATTAGAAATCCAATCAAGAGATTCACCAACTTCTTCTATCGAAGTTGTAGTTAACGAACCCACATCCCCAACAGAAGGAGTAATTTTCCTCTCTTCAACAAGAGAAAAACTTCTAGAACAAGAACTAGAGGTTCCTAGTGAATAAGAAGAAGAAGAAACTTATCTTAACATACCACTAGTAGAGGAACCAGAAGAAGAAGAGATAGATAATCTTATTATAGAACCTTATATTAGCTCTGAAGAATCTACAATGGTAGAGGAAGGAGAAGGAGAAGTGCATACCATATATGGTGGTGAATTTAGGATTGGAGGTGGAAGAGGTAGAGGAGGAACTAGAGGAGGAGGTGGAGGTCAAGGTGGTGGTAGAGGTGGTAGGGGAGAACAAGATCCTTATGGATTTCTCATATTTGATGAAGATACCACAGCTACACTAAAGAACATATCACCCTCCATTCTCCCTAATTTCCATGGTTTAAGACATGAGGATCCTGAAACATTTCTTTTTGAGTTTGACATTCTATGTAGGACTGATGATTACTTACTTGATCCTCAAAAGTTGAAATTGTTTCCAGCAACTCTTAAAGATGGAGCACTTAAATGATTTATGGGATTATGAACACATACAATTAGAACATGGGATGAAATGAAAAATGTGCTCTTAGAAAAACAAGGATTATTGTATGCCCCATAACCTCAACGATGAAGTCTTTTAGATGATGCAAAAAGAGGATGAGAGCCTTGATGATCTAGTTGAAATATTTGCTTACAACATCAAAAGAGCTAAGATGTATAATTTGGATGATGAAACACTAAAAGCTATTTTGTTAAAATCCATCAAAGATGAATGGATTGATCTTAGTAATTTAATGGGCAAGGGAGATGTGTCACAACTTTCATTTGGAGAAATATGTGATTTGTGTAAACATATCTCTAGGGGTAAGGCTAGGACTGGAAAAAAATCCAAGAGATCCTATGATGTCCAGAATTAATAAATTTGCAATTAGAACAATAAGTAGAGCTGAAATAGGCAATTTGCTTGATAATTTCAAAACGGGTATCTTAGGGAGTCTTAGTGAACAACTAGATACCCTTAACATACAAAACAAGCACAAATCTTAGAATGTTTCATTATCTATTTTATGTCCTATTTAGTCAATTTAGTGTGTCCTAGATTGCTACATTAATTATCAATCCGGGAGTCGTAGACTGATGAAGTGTGGTGCACTATATGTGCAAGACAGCCCCTTTCTTACCTTTTTGTCGTTTTCAATTTTTATTTTGTTTTGGGGGTTTTTATCTTTGTTAATCTCCTAATATGGATGGAAATCCTATCCCTGAGATTTAAGAATACTCTTAGAAGGAAAGTATGGATATAGATTTTAAGGCAATTATGTCTTCTATAATGATTTCCAGAACTTAACACTTCAGAGGGTCTTAGAACATACTAGTGGTGAAATTAATACTTGAACAAGAATAAAATTGTGTTGCTATTCAAATCAAGCAAATAATGAACTATTGATCATGAAACCATTATCTCTGTTGCTGTCTAAATATAGAAAAATGAATTAAGCTACTACACTCAAACAATTCAAAAATTGTGATCTAGTAAAAGTAAAATCAATTTACATCATTCATAGTCTGATACCTCACCAGGTAGTCTAAGCTATGGCTTTCAGAGATAATGTCAATGATATGAGCAAGTTGATGTCTAATTGCAAAAAAGTAAAACTAAAATCAAATCACGTCATTCATAGTCCGATATCTCGCCAGGTAGTCTAAGCTATGGCTTTTGGAGATAACGTCAATGATATGAGCAAGTTGATGTCTAATTGCAGAAAAGTAAAACTAAATTCAAATCACATCATTCATAGTACGATACCTTGCCAGGTAGTCTAAGATATGGCTTTCGGAGATAACGTCAATGATATGAGCAAGTTGATGTCTAATTAAAAAAAGTAAAACTAAATCAAATCACATCATTCATAGTCTGATACCTCGCCAGGTAGTCTAAGCTATGGCTTTCGGAGATAATGTCAATGATATGAGCAAGTTGATATCTAAATTAACTAACAAAGCAAGTGAATAATATTGAAATCAACAAAACAGAACTGGAATTAAAAAAAACTAAGAAAAGCAAAGTCAGTAGAGAGGCTAATTCCATGTCACTAATTATTGTGAAAATTGTATGAAAATTCTCGGGCCTACTCTATCCTGAAACATACACACATTGATCAGTGTTAACAATATACAAAGCTTGAAAGATCATGTATAGGAATGAAATGTTAATACCATAGCAAATGAAATATACATAGGTGAATAACTATGAAATATGTGCAATGAAAATAAAGAAACAATGCATAAAAGTTTACAACGATAAGGAAAACGAAACCTCAGTGTGCAGGGGCCCTCTGCATGGCCTTGGTCAACAGGCTATCAGTCCAAAATTATTCTCATGCAGTCATATAAAAACAGAGTCTTCTTTATAATTCAAAACAGAGGAAGAATCATCTCGTTACCACAGTGGGATTAGTGTCATGGCACAATAGACTTAACAGCAAAATTACATCAACAACAGACTAACTCTATGTGTTTGGAAACACGTTATTTATAACAAAAGCTTCATAACTATTTTCCTATGAAACTACATCAATAAAGGACACGTAAAAGACAACGTCCATGAATTTAGCATAATGGTTGCTGAGATTATTCAATCTATCAAAGGTGGCTATCGGATTTGCATCGTGGGGTAGTCTGTAGCTGTCAACATGACCCCAGGGATCTAGGAACGACCACGAATCCTTCACGTGTTTGAAAACGGAGTCCTGTTGCTGTAGGACTCCTCTGTTTGACCACCGTTGACCACGGCTTTCCTTAATGAATCCAGCTGAACCAATAGGACCTGATCCATGTCCAGGTCATTCCTGATTTTCCCATGTGTCCTGTTTTTCCTGATGACACCTGCAACCTGGAGTTTAACAAAAACAGTTGCGGAAAGTGGCTGCATTCCGCAGCTAATGAGCAAAATCTAGTTCAAACAGCAAACACAAAAACATAGTTAGAAAACCACTTAAATGCTCTTTTAAAATCAATATGCAATGATTTTAATAGCTTATGAGGTCCAAGTGAGGGGAAAAAGTCTAGGAAAGTGTGTAGGAGATATGTAGTTTCAAGACTCAACATACCCCCACTGTGAAGGTGTTGCATGTCCCCATGCAACCAAAACTTTGACCCTCCTCCTTTCAGTTCATGTGTTCTGAGACCTCTGCCAACACATCCAGCCTTCTTTTCTTCTTTCTTGGGACCACTGTCATCCTCAACTTCGTCATTAGGCACTTGAATTTGAGGTTGATGAGAGCCCTGCTCAACCTCCTGTTCTTTTTCTTCAATTTTCTATTTTTCTTCTGCCATAGGCCAAGATGCAACATGGTGTTGTCGTGAATAATCTTATCTAACCTGCTATGTTCTTTCAATATTTCATTTTCTCTTTTGATGTGTCTATTTAGGACCTCCAGCTCAAAAACTTCCTGTTTTAGTGATTGGATTTGAGCTTCTTGAGCTGTATTAGGCTGGGCAGATGAAGTGCCTTGGTCTGTGGCAGTTTTCTCCAACGTCTCAATGTAATCATACATTTCTTGCTAGATTGGATCTATCTCAGGTGTAGTCTTCCTTGGGTTGTCTCCAAAATCTGGTTGAGAAGGACTGATCTCAAAATCTGGCCAAGAAGGACTATTTTCAAAATCTGGCTGAGGAATAGGAGTATGGTGTGGGCCACGACCAGGAGGGATTGCTGAAGGTTGTTCTGGTGTTTCCCCTCCTAAATCAATAAAGTGGGGCCCTTTCGTTTGTACTTTCCTCAATTTTCCTTTAAGTCTGGAGCTCCTCCTCAAATTTTGTGAACTAGTGTCTTCTTTCTCCACACTCTGTTTTTCTTTCCCTTTTCTCTTTGCTACAACTGACTATTCCTGAAGGTAAACTAGTCTTTCAAATAGTATTTGGTGGTCCTCTTCTGAGGAAGGTTCTGGGGTTTGATAGACAACCTCAATATTTCTTTTCCCTTTTGATTTTCTTGGCTTCTTACCCTCAGTTCTTTCCTTCCTACTTTCAGACAGTTTTTCTTCCCTACTAGTTTCTTTAACTATGTTAGTAGGAGTGTCCTGAATTCTAACACTTGTTTTCTTTCTTCTGCTTTTCCTTGATGAGCTGCTTTCAGGTGTTTCATGTGGATCTTGAAAGAAATTTCTAACCAAAAACTGCTCCCAGGTGTCCTTCTTTTCCTTTAATTGTTTTTCAATCAAAATTTTCACAAGGTTGTGATGGTACAGGTGGGGTTCTACGTCCCCCAGATTGTTTTGGACAGTGATGGACATTTTTTTCAGCTATTTAACAAAAAGTAGGGCAAATTAATAGTTTGATTTTCTAGAAAATTCGTCAGCAATGGGGTGTGGTACATATACATTGACCCGAATCGTCCCTCACATGTAATGAATTTCTGGATTATCAATAATAGACTAGCCCACTTTTCTTCTAAAGTAGAGACAGGGATTCCACGTTTGAAAATGGTTATATCCATACCTAGATTTCGTAGGATAACCCTCCATGCTCTCTTGTCAAAGATTTTATTTTTGAACCACCATTCTCCCTCCTGTGGGAGTTCCGTTGCAGCTGCTATGGATGCCTCTGTGACTGAGAATTTAAGGTCTCCAACCTCAGCTTCCACGCCATCAAAAGACCTCGCAAAAGTCTTCGTAACTTCCTTGTTGTAGCCTCTGAATTTCTGAATGAATTGTAGCCACCGTGCCTTCCTTAGCATGCTTTTCAATTGCAGATACCCTTCCATAAATTTGGGCCCTTCCGGTTCTACTCTCAACAGAGGACCCATTCCTTCCCCTGCTTTAAAATACGTCTGCGTGAATGATAGACTGACAGAGGTGAGACGGTTGTGCTTGCGGGGGATGTAGAAGGACTGTGGAGAAAAACCAGTAGTCATAAATGGAGGAACAGAGAATAGGTAGCGAGAATGAGTTCACAGAATGAAGGCTTATGTGAGCAGACTAGAAATATAAATGCAACTTCGATGGGGCAGTATGGAAATAGAGTGAACCTGACAAAGTTTTGAACTAGACGGCTGTGGAATAGATGTTACCATGCTCACAAAATGGCTACGGAATTTGTGCGGTAGGAAAGAGCCATGACCAAATCGATCACGTCCTCATAATTACCCAGTTTAATAGGTGGAGTATCAAAGTACGATTAAACAAGAGTTAAGTTCGGAGATGGATCATGAGGCCGTTAAAAATTAATGCAAGTTTCGTGGTGGAATTATGTAAAGGCTATGGAGCGGTTATGGAAGCTATCAAGGCGAATCATTACATATAATGGATCTGGTGGTTTCATAACTATGTAAAATGTGTTTTAAAACGCTATTTGAAATGAACTTTGCTCATGCCTTGGAACTTACCACTTCTGTTCACTGACCTCTGATTGGCTGCTTCCTGATGATGCTTCTAGGTGCTTTATATCTTCAGAATATCTTCCTTTTTGCCATACCTGCATTTGATTTTCATGATCATTTAACTAACATTTGACTGTCAGTGTTGAAAAACAGAGTGATGGCTGCGGAATTAGCTTTTGGCTGCGGAAACTCAGCAGGAAACTGACACAGTGATCATATTACTGAATGGAGATGGATAAATGATGACTGAGTGAATGAAAACTTTTCATGAGAGGGTTTTTATTGGCAGAATGAAATGAAATGAAGTGAAGTGAAATGAAGTGGAGTGAAATGTAGTGGAGTGAAATGAAGTGAAGTGAAATGTCATGAAACTATGAATACAATGAGAAAACATTTTTTTTTTTTTGGAAAATATAGGGTGTCATGAGTTCTTGATTTTCGCCCTGTATTTTCTATATAAGACTGCCAATCAGTGATTGGTTTTCAGGCTTATACACACATTTTTTTTTTTAAACAGAAAATAACAAAGGTTAGGCTGGTGGAGAAGAAGGATTCTTCTTCACCAGCCTTATTGCAGAACTATCTTGAAAGATTTTGACAAATTCCTCTTTTGAGAGTGGCTTATGATAGATCTTTAATCTGTGGCCATTCACAATAAGAGGAGTTTGATGTTCATCAATGGTTTTGATTCTTACCACTCCATTGCTAAAGATTTTGTCAATCTCATATGGCCCAAGCCAATGAGTCTGAAATTTTCCTTTAAAATCTTTAAACTTGGAATCAAATAGCAATGCCCAATCTCCTTCTTGAAACTTTTTCTCCTTGATGTATTTTTCATGCCACTTAGCTCTTTGATATTGAACTAGATCAGTTCTTAGGATTGCTTCTTGTATGATCTCATCTAGCTCATTCAACTGCTCCATTCTATGCTTTTGGGCTTCTGATAGATCCATTCCCAACTGAACTGCCATCTTGAAAGTTTTGACTTGGAACTCAATGGGGAGCAGGACTTCTTTCCCATAAACAAGTTCATAGGGAGAATGTCCTGTTGTATTCCTCCATGTAGTTTTGTAGGCCCACAAGGCTTCAGGAAGCCTTTCTTCCCAATCTCTTCTGTGTAGAAGAACAGTCTTGGTAATTATGCATTCAATAACTTTGTTTGTGGACTCCACTTGACCATTTGCTTGCGGATGGTAAGGAGTAGATTTTTTGTGCTTGACTTTGTATTCTTCCATCAGCTTCTCCACCAGGTTGGATGTGAATTGACTTCCCTGATCTGTCACAATTTCTCTTGGAACACCAAAATGAGTAAAAATATCCTCATAAAGAAAACTAACAACTGAATTCTCAGTAGCAGAAAATAATGCTTTGGCTTCTACCCATTTAGTGACATAATCAGTACATACCAATATATACTTTCTTTGTTTAGATGGTGGGTTAATAGGTCCAATGAAATATAAAACCCATTTTTCAAAGGGTTTGATGAGTACCTGTGGCTGCAATGGCATTTCATTTGAAAGGGTAGGTTTCCCTACTCTTTGGCAGCTGTCACACCTTTTGACATATTGTTTTGCATCTTTGAAGAGGGATGGCCAATAATATCCTAAAGAGAGGATTTTATAGGCTATCCTTTTTCAACAAAGTGTCCGCCGCATGGTTCATCATGACATGCTTTGAGGATATCAAGCATTTCATCTTCCCTAACACATCTTCTGATCACAAGATCTGGCCCTGTTTTAAACAATTCGTTAGAAATCCATGAATATTTTGAACTCTCCTGAATAATCTTTCTTCTTTCACCAAGAAATAAATGTGGAGGTAGTTTCCCTGTAACCAAATAGTTAGCTATATTTGCATACCAAGGGGTCTTAGTAGTCACTGCAAATAAATATTCATCAAGAAAATTGTCCTCTACAGGAGAATCTTCTTTAGTATTCTGAATCCTAGACAAGAAATCAACTACTGTATTTTGTTTCCCTGGTCTATTCAACATAGTAATATTGAATTCCTTTAAATTAGGAGCCACCTTGTAACTCTGCCATTAGTAATAGGTTTTTTCATTAGATATCTAATTGCAGAATGATCAGTATGAATAAAAGTTTCATAGCCTATTATATAATGTCTGAACTTATTGATTGCATGAACAATAGCTAAGAACTCTTTTTCAGTCACAGTATAGTTCAACTCAGTGGGAGTTAAATTTTTACTGGTATAGTAAATGGCATAAGGAACTAAATCTTTTTGACCCAACACAGCTCCTAAAGCTGTATCTGAAGCATCTGTAGAAATATGGAAAGGAAGTTTCCAATTTGATCCTCTCAAGATAGGCGCTTCAGATATTCTTGTTTTCAAAGTTTCAAATGCTAATTGGCAATCAGGATCCCATTTGAATTCACAGTCTTTTGTAAGCAGTTTGAAGAGTGGAGATGCTATTTTAGTGAAGTTTTCTATAAATCTTCTATAGTATCCAGTGAATCCCAAAAAACTTCTAACATCTTTTTGACAATTTGGAATAGGCAACTTGGAGATGACTTCAACTTTTGATTTATCAACTTTAATCCCCTCCCCTGAGATATGATGTCCCAAAACAATACCTTCAGTAAACATCATAAAGAATTTTTCATGGCTTAGTGAGAGGTTTGTTTCTTTACATCTTATAAGGACTTTTTCCAAATTTTCTAATGCCTCTTCAAATGAATCACCATAAACTGTAAAATCATCCATATAAACCTCTACACAATCATGGATTAGATCAGAAAAAATTTCTAGTACTGCTCTTTGGAATGTTGCGGGTGCATTACATAATCCAAAAGGAAGCACTCGATAAGCAAAAGTTCCCCATGGATAGGTAAATGTGGTCTTATCCTGATCTTCAGATGCTACCTGAATTTGATTATAGCCACTAAAACCATCCAAAAATGAAAAGTACCTTTTGCCTGCTAATGTATCTAATACTTGATCGATAAAGGGCAAGGGAAAGTGATCCTTCAAAGTTGCTTTATTCAATTCTCTGTAATCAATGCATACCCTCCATTTACCATTCTTTTTGGGTACTATAACCAAAGGATAAACCCATCGGCTATCTAAAATTGGATAAATGAAGTTTACATTGAGTAGTTTTTGGAGCTCTTCTTTCACTATCTCCCTAAGATTTGAATTCATCCTTCTCTGAGTTTGTCTGATTGGTCTACTATTTTCCTCGATATAGATATGATGGATGCAAGTCTTAGGGTCAATACTTTCATATCAGTATACTCCCATGCAAATGCAGTAGAATGTTTTTGCAAGATTTTGGCTAACTATTCCTGTTGTGATTTTTCCAAATTTTTGTTGATATTCAATGTTTTATCTGGAAGAATCTCAATGGTAGAACTACCGAATTTTTCCATAGAGTAAAGAGACATTTGTCTTGATGATAAGTACTCAATATCAAAATCTATCTGAAATTGTGTGTGGTCATATTCTGAAGATGTTTCAAAATTTTCCAATGTGTTCAGAATTTGACTATCTTCACTGATTTCATAAATGGTAAAGACAGGTTGTATACTGTCCTCATCATCGACCCATTCATTGTCTCCTACTTCTGTAATTGCTTTTGCTGGAGGATACAGATTGAATTTCTTTGTCGAACTACCATCAGAAATGTACATATCTCCAGATCTACAACTAATGAAAGCATCAGCTGTGGCTAGCCAAGGTCTTCCTAAGATGAGTGGGTGCCCTCCTAAATTACTCTTGGGAGTCAAAATCATGAAATCTACTGGATATTCCCAAGAATCTAAGGAGACTGAAATATCTTCTAATACACCATCTAGTTTGATTATTGATCTATCTGCAAGTTGCAGTAAGGTGGGTGTAAAAAGAAGATTGGGAAGTTTAAGCTGTTCCATAGTCTGTCTACTCATAATGTTGATAGCAGCCCCTAAGTTAATCAAAGTATTTAG
Organism: Pinus tabuliformis; assembly: GCA_031772625.1. Classification (NCBI taxonomy): domain Eukaryota; kingdom Viridiplantae; phylum Streptophyta; class Pinopsida; order Pinales; family Pinaceae; genus Pinus; species Pinus tabuliformis. The sequence continues at coordinate 1,387,547,856 of CM062819.1, read as the reverse complement.
AATTTCTATCCCATTTATATGTGTCTTGACAATTGGACTACCTGGATCTACATATTTCTGCATGGTAATTTTTCCAATCATGATATCTGCAATTTTTCCTACCAGGTGGATTCTTATTGTATCTCTTGGTTTCCTTCCTGGTCTCTTAAGACTCAACTCCTTTATTGTTTTTGCTAGAATAGGAATCTCTCTAATGGCTTGTAGCAAGGGAATATTGATATAGACATTCTTTAATTCATCTAGAAAATCATAGTCAGGCAACAAGATTTGTTTTTCTACCCCTTTGTCAATTTGTAATCATTCAGGGAAAGGAGGTGTGGATGAAGATGCAGGTTGCTCAACTATGGGAGTTATGGGAGTTGACTCTTTTTCTTTTTCTTTTTGAATGTTTGGGTTTTGAAGAGATGCTTCCTCAGAACCTTTATTGGCTTTAAGAGAATCCTCCTCAGTGGTATCTTGCTCTTGAACATCTATAGAATGTTTTTCTAAAACTCTACCAGACCTGAGTTGTACATCATTGAGAGGAACAATCATATATGTAGGAAATTGTTGTCCTTCTACCATTTAAGCATTTTGAGGTTTTTTGTTGTTGGGATTTGGCAATGGCTGGGCTGGTAGTTGATTTGTATTTTGTTGAAATGGAAGCAAGAGTTGAGAATTTGGATTTTGTTGAGAAGGTTGTTGTTGCGGAAATGGTAATGAAAGTTGTGGATTTTGTTGATTTTGAAAATATGGAGGATATTGATAAAATTGAGCAAACCTCCCATAAGGATTTTGCATCCCTTGTGCCCATGATTGGTATGGATTTTGAGATTGGGGCCAAGGTTGTTGCCAAGAATTCCAATTTGGTGGGAGCTGAAAGTTCATAGGATTGTTAAATCCTTGATTTTGTGGCCCCTGCCATGGTCTTCTTGAAACAAAACAAAGGGACTCTACTGAATTTGGATCTTCCTGAAAGACAGCTTTGAGCCCAGGAATTGAAGGACAATCCTTGGTCTCGTGGCTTTTCGAGCAAATCACACATGTTTCTACAACTTTTGCATCCAAGGGGCATTCCCTTAAAGCATGTTTCTTTCTACATTTTGGACAAAAGATGGCTAAGGCTTCAGCTTCTGCTTTCTGCTTGTTTTGTATTTTAAGGGTGTCTAGTTGTTCACTAAGGCTCCCTAGAATATCAGTTTTGAACTCATCAAGCATATTGCCAATCTCTGCCCTACTTACTGATCCAGTTGCATTTTTTTTGCTCTAATAAGAGAAGGATCTCTAGGCCCTTTTCCAGTTTTAGATTTTCCCCTTGAGAGATGGACACATAATTCTGCTATGTCATGGATGGAAGTTGAGAAATATCTCCCTTCCCCATCATGTTTAAAATATCTATCCATTCATCTCTAATGGCTTTTAATAGAAGCGCTTTCAAGGTTTCCTCATCTAAATTACTCATTTTTGCTCTCTTTAAGTTGTATTGAAATCTTTCAAGTAAATCCTCTAAGTTTTCATCTTCTTTTTGCATCATCTTGAATACTTCATCCTTATGATTGGTGGGCATACAATAATCCATGTATCTATCCAAAAATGTTTGTTTCATATCATTCCAAGTCCTAATAGATTGAGTGACTAATCCCATGAACCATTTCAAAGCAGCTCCTTTCAATGTTGAAGGAAACAGTTTGAGTTTTTGAGAGTCTTCCATTAGTCATAAGTTCAGCACAAGACTTCAAAATCAAATAGAAATGTTTCAGGATCCTCACTTCGCAACCCATAAAAGTTTGGGAGGACAGATGGTGAAATGTTTTTTATTGTTGTATTGGTTTCCTCATCGGCTATAGGGAATCTAAATGAGTTATCTCCATCCCTATTTCCCCCATTGTTACCTCTACCTCCTCCACTGTTTCCTCTTCCTCTACCTCGACCCCCTCCTCCAAATCCATTTACTACTTCCTCTGTCATGATAGTTTCTTGAGAGTTCTCAAAGTCCTCTAGTTCTTCTATTAATGGCGAACGAGGAATAATTTCTCCCTCCTCTTCTTCAGGTGATTCTACTTCTTTGAATACAATATGTTCCCCTGTAGAAGTGAAGAAAGGTTCTTCTCCTAGGTCAGATTTAAGGGATAGTGTGGGAGAGTCTCCTAATTCGGTTGCTGCCCCTTGAATTCCAGGAATCCTAAGGCTGGGAGTGTGAGTCGGAGATGATGGAGGTGTATCTTGTCTATGCCTTGAAGTAGCTGGAGTTGTGAAAATCGAACTTTTGGCCCTAGCTATAAACCTTCCCCTAGAATCTCTTGCTCTATGCATGTCATTTTTTTTATTTTTATTTTTTCAAGTCGGGCTAATAATTCTCTTTCTGATCTTCCAGGTCACACTAGGTGTAAGAAGAGAGCATAATCAAGAAATTATTGAACTAACAACTCTCTTTTCTGATCCTCCAGATCACACTAGGTGCAAGAGGAGAGCATACTTTAAGAAGTTATCAATTTTTCCCTTTTTTTATGTAAGAGATCGGCTACCTAGTTACACTTCCCCGGCAACGGTGCCAAAATGTTTAGTCAATTTAGTGTGTCCTAGATTGCTACATTAGTTATCAATTCGGGAGTCGTAGACTGATGAACTGTGGCGCAATATATGTGCAAGACAACCCCTTTCTTACCTTTTTGTCATTTTCAATTTTTATTTTCTTTTGGGGGTTTTTATCTTCGTTTATCTCCTAATATGAATGGAAATCCTATCCATGAGTTTTAATAATACTCTTAGAAGGAAAGTATGGACATAGACTTTAAGGCAATTATGTCTTCTATAATGATTTCCAGAACTTAACACTTCAGAGGGTCTTAGAACATACTAGTGGTGAAATTAATACTTGAACAAGAATAAAAATGTGCTGTTATTCAAATCAAGCAAATAATGAACTACTTATCATGAAACCATTATCTTTGCTGCTTTCTAAATACAGAAAAATGAATTAAGCTACTACACTCAAACAAATAAAAAATTGTGATCTAGTAAAAGTAAAATCAATTTACATCATTCATAGTTCGATAGCTCTCTAGGTAGTCTAAGCTATGGCTTTCGGAGATAATGTCAATGATATGAGCAAGTTGATGTCTAATTGCAGAAAAGTAAAACTAAAATCAAATCACGTCATTCATAGTCCGATATCTCGCCAGGTAGTCTAAGCTATGGCTTTCGGAGATAACGTCAATGATATGAGCAAGTTGATGTCTAATTGCAGAAAAGTAAAACTAAAATCAAATCACATCATTCATAGTCCGATACCTCGCCAGGTAGTCCAAGCTATGGCTTTTGGAGATAATGTCAATGATATGAGCAAGTTGATGTCTAATTGCAGAAAAGTAAAACTAAAATCAAATCACATCATTCATAGTCGGATACCTCACCAGGTAGTCTAAGCTATGGCTTTCTGAGATAATGTCAATGATATGAGCAAGTTGATATCTAAATTAACTAACAAAGCAAGTGAATAAGACTGAAATCAACAAAACAAAACTGGAATTAAAAAAAACTAAGAAAAGCAAAGTCAGCAGAGAGGCTAATTCCATGTCACTAATTATTGTGAAAATTGTATGAAAATGCCCGAGCCTACTCTATGTTGAAACATACACACATTGATTAGTGTTAACAATATAGAAAGCTTAAAAGATCATGTACATGAATTAAATGTTAATACCATAGAAAATGAAATATACACAGGTGAATAACTATGAAATATGTGCAATGAAAATAAAGAAACAATGCATAAAACTTTACAGCGATAAGGAAAATGAAACCTCAACATGCAGGGTCCCTCTGCATAGCCTTGGTCAACAGGCTATCAATCCAAAATTATGCTCACACAGTCATATAAAAACAAAGTCTTCTTTATAATTCAAAATAGAGGAAGAATCCTCTCGTTACCACAGTGGGATTAGTGTCACAGCACAGTAGACTTAACAACAAAATTACATCAACAACAGACTAACTCTATGCATTTGGAAACACGTTATTTATAACAAAAGCTTCATAACTGTTTTCCTGTGAAACTACGTCAATAGAGGACACGTAAAAGACAACGTCCATGAATTTAGCATAATGGTTGCCGAGATTATTCAATATATCAAAGGTGGCTGTTGGATTCGCATTGTGGGGCAGTCTACAGCTGTCAACATGACCCTAGGGATCTAGGAATGGCCACGAATCCTTCACGTGTTTGAAAATGGAGTCCTGTTGTTGTAGGACTCCTCTGTTTGACCACCGCTTGACCACCGTTGACCACGGCTTTCCTTAATGAATCTGGTTGAACCAATATGACCTAATCCATGTCCAGGTCATTTCTGATCTACCCACGTGTCTTGTTTTGCTTGATGACACCTGCAACCTGGAGTTTAACAAAAACAGCTGCAGAAAGTTGAATCAGCTACGGAAAGTGGCTGCATTCCGCAGCTAATGAGCAAAATCTAGTTCAAACAGCAAACACAAAAACATAGTTAGAAAACCGCTTAAATGCTCTTTTAAAATCAATATGCAATGATTTTGATAGCTTATGAGGTCTAGGTGAGGGGAAAAAGTCTAGGAAAGTGTGTAGGAGATATGTAGTTTCAGGACTCAACATGTCCCTGATGTGGAAATAAACATGTCTTAAGAGAATGTCCCCTTGACAGTATATAAATTTGTGTCATATGTGCCGAAATTCATAATACAAAGGAATGCCCTTCAATACCTGGCCTTAAAGATGCTTTTCAAGATGAAGTTAGGGAAATCCAAGCTGAATCTCTTTGTTTTATTGCTAAAATACCATGGCAAAATCAACAATCAAATATGACTCAAGGTTTCAATACTTAATCATATGCACAACCACAGAACAATTGGACTGCACCCATGCCATGGCAACCTTGGCCCACAATCTCAAAATCCATCTTGGGCACAAGGTTGGCAAAAACATTATGGAAAATATCCTAAATATCCTCAGTTCCAACAACCATATCCATCTTTTCCACCACAATATTATCCTCCTCAACCAACTCAACTTCCTCAATTTCAAAATCCAAATCAACAACTCTCATTACCATTCCCTCAAAAAACCAATCAACTACCTGCCCAACCACTTCTGAATCCAAATAATAAAAATCAACAAGTTATTTAGAATGTCGAAGGACAAATTTTTCAAGCTTGTATGATTACCCCATTAGGTCTAAATGATGTTCAACTTAGATTTGGTAGGGTTTTACCAAATAAGTCACCAACAACTGTGATCCAAAAATCTAAAGAGAATGAAATTCCTGAGCAAGATGTAAATATTGATCAAGAAAACATTCCCCTAAAGGAAGTTGTTCCTATACTATCAAACAATGAATAAATAAAGCAAGCTCCTACAGTTCCTCTAGTAGAACAACCTTCTGTTTCTTTGCAAGATCCACCTTTTCCTGAAAGGCTTAAAATTGATAAAGGAATAAAAGGAAAAATATTTTACCAGATTATGATATGGTAGATGAACTTAAGAATATTTTCATTAAAATTCATTTATTATAGGCTATAAAGGAAATATCAATATTTCCAAAAACTATCAAGGAGCTATGCATTAGAAAACCAGGAAGAAAAATAAAAGATATCAAAAAGATCCAATTGGTAGGAAAATTTGTTGATATCATGATGGGAAAACCTATTGTTCAAAAATATCTAGATCTTGGTAATCCTATTGTGAAAATTCATATAAATGGTGTTGAGATTCCAAACACTTTAATTGATCTAGGGGCATCTATTAATATCATGAGTAAACAAACAATGGAGCAACTTAAGCTTCATAATCTTCAATATACTCCTACATTATTATAATTAGTAGATCGATCTGTTATCAAACTAGATGGAGTATTAGAAGATGTGTCTGTTTCTCTAGATTATTGGGAATAGCCTGTAGATTTCATGAATTTAACTCCCAAGAATAATTTAGGAGGTCATTCATTGATCCTTGGTAGACCTTGGCTAACTACAATTGATGCATTAATAAGTTGTACATATGGTGATATGTATATCTCTGTTGGAAATTTGACTAAGAATTTTACCTTGTATCCTCCTCGTTCTAACCATCGTTGACCATGGTTGGCCATTAAGAGTGGGTAGAGCAAGGTTTGTTCTAGGTTGACTATGGTTGATCATGGTTGATTAACGATGACCATAGTTTACTATGGTTGACCACAGTTGACTATGAGTAACTAAGGTTATGTATGGTTGGACATGGGTGATAATGAGGGACAATGTTTGACCATGTATGACCACGATTCAATTTTTTTAACCATGTTTAACCATAGTTCATTTGGTGAAACATGGTTGAATATGGTCAACATATGGTTGAATGTGTGTGTACGCAATTAAGAAAGGTTGTCATTGTTTTCTATATATGATTGTGGTGAATCATGGTTGAATATGGTCAACCATGTTGCCCATGGGTGACCACTATTAACGATACTGACCATGACGACATTATTAAAAATGGAATGGCCATATTTTACCTTAATTGACCATGGTTTCACAAGTTGTCTATGGTGTATGATGGTAGAATATTTCTAACTAAGGTTGATTGTGGTTGACTACAATTGAATATGGTAAACATATGGTTGAGTAAGGTTGATTAAGGTTGACCATTGTTGAAAATGGATGACCATGTTTCATGATGCTTGAAGAGAGTCCACCATGGTTGAGGATGGTTGATGATGGTCGACCATGGCTAACAAGGTTGATGAAGATTGAACATGGTTGACCAAATGTTAATGAGAATTAACCATACATATACATGTTAGGCCATCGGTGAGAAGGATTGACAATGAAAATTAATGGTTAACTATAGTTGATAAACAATGATCACATTAACCATGTTTGACCATTCTTCAGTTAGTTGACTATGGTTGAACTTTTGTCCATGTTTAACAATGTTCAGAAGTTTCATCCACGGATGAGCTTGTAAGAACATGGTTGGCTATTGATGATCATGGTTTCAATGGTTGATTATGGTGACCATGGTTGAATATTGCTAAGTTGTTTGAAGTACGATTGACCAAGTTTGAGTAGGTTGACTATGGTTGATCATGTTTTTTATGTTGGATATGTTGATTATGGTTTATTGTGTTGAATGTAATGACTCTATCAAACTATGTTGACTATGTGATGATGTTCATTGAGGTCAACCATGTCGCAGTGGTTGACCATTCCGACCATGATTAACCATTGTGACATTGAGAATTTATGTCCATGTTTAACTATGTTGACTATGGTCAACCATGTTTGAACATGTTTGACAATGGGTGATGAAAATTGATTCTAGGAGTCTGTCAAATCAACCCCTCAAGGTTCAATCTCCTAAACCTATGGGTTATTGGCTCACAACAACTAATTATCTACAACAATGAACTCACCACCTCCAAAGACCCCAAATAAAAAGAAGTGTGCATAGATAATCATGCTCCTTCACACCTCAACTTCCTCGGTTGTTTAAGCATCCTTTAACATGAATTCAAAGGTCCAGGTAAATAAATTAAAATCAAAGAATAGTGCCTTCTCCTTTCTCAACAAAATGAGCCTAGGCCCGAAATCGTGGGTCCCATCTCAAGTTCGGGGGTCAGGTTGTCGTCAACACTCGGTATGGTCAGGAATTTGGGGGTTAGGTCCTTTTCATGTGTATCAAATTTGTTTGAGGCCCAAAATCCTGACTTGTCCATAATCACTTATGATGACTATTGAGGCCCACTCTGGTACATAGTATTTGGCTCATCCATTCGGCAAGTTCAAGACTTTGCAACCACTTCACTCCACTTAGAGTTGGGTGGCTATTTCTACGTGCATGCTCAGTTCTTTAGCTTTTCCTTCATGAGATTTTCACCCTCTCAAGGTTTTGTATTCGAAACTCTCTTTGTGCTACAGGGATACAATCCCTTTGTCCACACCCAAATTGGATAGAAATTGACCTCTTAAGTGACTTGCCACTCTCTACATGTCTCTCAAATTCCCTTCCCAAAACATAAAGATCATGATAATCCAATAGGATATGTGAACTAAAACAAACATTGATCTGGATCTTTTCACTTCAAAGATGCATACATAATTGCATATAAAAGAGCATGTAACCATGAAAGTATATCACATAAAAGGAGCGGAAATAAATTGCAACAATGAGAAAACAAAGGAAAAAAACAACTTGATAACAGAGCTCACCCAGTGTAGGTTATGTCTCCGGGCCCTGTTCAAAGTGGGGAGGCCTCGTTCATTAATCTTCAGCAAAATCAAATTACATGCATGTACAAAATACACCTTATACCTTCGCTCCTAGTGATGGTATGAAAATGCATACATTTTTTGAAGAAATGGATTGCACCATTGAATTCCTGGCGAAACATCATGAAAAATGATTGTAAACTTGACCCCTTTCTAGCACTATCAAAATATAGACCCTTGGGAATCTCAAAGATTCCCCAAAGATTCTTTCTCACTGATTGAATGGAATTATACTTCTCATATGACAAATATGACTTCACCACTGTGCTTCTTGTGAAAAAATGAGTAAAATGAGTATAAAGTCGGTCTGGTTTTGAAACTATCAAAATTTAGCCCTTATGGAATCTTTTAGATTCCTCATGATTCCACAAAGATTCCTCTCTGCAAGTTGACTGAAGATATGTTGCTCAAATGAAAAATCTGACTTCACCACTGCGTTCCTTGCAAAAAATTAAGTAAAATGAGTATAAAGTCAGACATGTTCTGAAAATATCAAAATTTGGCCCTTAGGGAATCTTTTAGATTCCTTGCATGTTTCCCTACATCATGGTTTTTCTCCTCAGTTTCCGTGCCTGCTTAGGGTTCAAGCTCTGCGTTGGGTTTCATGCCCCTGTTCCCTTGTGACAAATCTGAGTTTAAATAAAAAAACTTAGCGTTAATTTTTAAGCCTACCTTCCTCGCAAAATGGTTGGCAGTATTAATTTGTTGGGTCCTTGGCCAATTTTAAATTTTTTTGGTTATTTTTTATTTTAAAAGAAATATGGACAAAATTCATTGGCTGAAATTTTGGGGTCACTAGAAAAATTAAGTGGGTGACAATTTCGCCAGTTCCGGCCTCCAGAAACAATCATCACAAAGTGTCAAATTGTTGCCTTGTTAATTTCTGCCAAATTTAGTGGCTCTGCCAGATTTAGTCGGGCTTCCAAATTTAGTTAGCACTTCGCTAACTTTAGCCAAGGGACCTAGTTGACCAAAAATTTGACTAAGCATAACTTTTGCATTCAATGTTGGATTGAGGTTCCATTTGTGTCATTGGAAAGCTTGTGATGAGCTATTCGATCTAATCTTAGTTTCATGATAATACAAAAATTTTTATTTTTGAGCTTTTCATGAGCCCTCTTTGATCACTTGAGTGTTTTGGGAGCCACCTGGATCAAACACACACATAGAAATCACACACATTTTATATAGAGAATAAACACACATACATTATGAATGCACAAGGAATATGGGTTAAAAATAAAAGAAGATTACATACTATGACCTCTTATGCCCTGAAGCCTCTCGACTTGATTTTACAATATATTGAACACACTTGACAATTTGTAGGTAACACATATAAAAGAAATCCTTAATTGACATAAGAGGAATCTCATCCTTTCCCACCTCATTCCTTCTAGAGGCTTACAATATTTTTAAAATTACATAAAAATAAGGGGAATTTGTGTCCTTTGTCCAATATTTCCACATCGCTCCTTCCAGAAGCTTCTAGAATCAAATTTTCTTTGGGGTGGGGTTTATGCCCCTACGTCATACTCTCGCGGTTGAAAATATTCATGATCTCTCGATCATGTGTATTCATTTCTACATCTCTTCCATCTCCATCTTGGTCTTCTTTCTCCTCATGTATTGTTGAGTCTTTTCTTGTACTTAGTAATGAGTTGCAACTAAGCCTCCACTTACACCTCATGAAGCTCTTTCCTCTAGCTCAATATTTTGGTATCACAATTTCACCTCCTCTGGAACCTCTTGAGCTTCCTCTACTCCTCTCTAGCTATTTCATGTTTCCCACTTCTTTTTAAAAATTATAACCACAATCACAACCGTGGAATTATCTCGACAACTTCTACCCAACCACAACTAGAAGTTGTTCACCATCATCCTGTAAGAAATATTTCCCTACTCTAACATCACTTGATGAAAACTAATTCTGGAAGTCTATCAAATCGACCACTCAAGGTTCAATATCCTGAACCAGTTGGTTATGGTCCCACAAAAACTGATTATCTGCAGTACCTCCAAAGACCCCAAAGAAAAACAAGTGTGCAGAGATCATCATCCTCATCCACACCTTTCCTTTCTTGGTTATCCGAGAATCCACTAACATGAATTCAGGGGTCCGAAAAAAAAACTCTGTGTGCTCTTCTTTCTTGGTTGAATGAGTCTGGGCCTGAAATCATGGGTCACATCCCATGTTTGAGGGTCAAGCTATTGTCAACACTCAATTTGGTCAGAAATTTGGGGGGCAACCTCTTTTCATGCACAACAAATTCGTTTAATGCCTGAAGGCCTAAATTTTCCAAAATCACTTACAATGACTATTGAGTCTTTCTCTAGTATGTAGTATTCAACTCATCCATTCAACAATTTCAAGAATTTTCACACACTTCACTTCGCTTCAAGCTAGATGGTCAGTTTGACATCTTCCCTCAATTATTTAACTTTGCCTTCACGATATTTTCACCCTCTCTAGGTCCCATATTTGAATCTCTCTCCATGTTATAGGGATATAGTCCTGGTGTCCACACCCAAATTGGATAGAACTCGACCTCTCAAGAAACTCACCACTCTCTACTCGTCTCTCAAAATCCCTTCCCAAAACATGGCGACCACGATCATCTGATAGGGTCTACGAACTTTAAAAAAACACATGCACAAAAATCAAACACACTATATGCACATAATAAACACATGTACACTACAAATGCATAGGGAATTTGGGTTAAAAACAAAAGAAGATTACATGATATGGCCTCTTAGAGATTGAAGCCTCTCGACATAATTTACAATTCTTTGTGCACATCCCTTGGCCTAATTTTACAATAAACTGGTCGCGGTTGAAATTTTTGTAGGCAACCAATATAAAGCAAAGCCCTAACTGACATAAGATGAATCTCATCCTCTGCCACCTCATACCTTATATAAGCTTACAGTATTTTTAAAATTACATAAAAATAAGGGTAATTCATGTCCTTTGTCGAGGACTGCCATGTTTCTCCTTTAGGAGGCTTCCAAAATCAAATTTTCTTTGGGGTGGGGTTTATGCCCCTCCATCAATGAGGACTAGGTTAATGTATATAAACCATGGTAAATCCATAATACAATGTGTATGCCATATGTTGTTTGGTGCATTGCATTGATATTTATTACTGGTCACATTGCAATTATGTTTATTTTTTACCACATTGTGATAATGTTGGTTATTCATAAAATTGTAACATTGTAATGTACGGTTTGTAGTCCATCACATTATAATGACATTTATTGTTTCTCACATTATGATGATTGTTTCACTCACTGCATGATGATTTTTTTAGTTGATCAAAGTTTCTAAAGAGCAGTGATGTTTGGATCCATCTTCTAGGCCACAAAAGCACTCAAAGCCAAATCAAACCCTCTCCATTGCATATTGCTCGGAACAAGCTTTCCAACAATAGGTAGAAATAAAAAAATGGACTCCTGGATTAGAAGTTGGAGCAGACTAGAGATGCCCTTTCAAGGCCACTTAGCAAAGGAAAAATGGCTAAGCGTTAGGCTCATCGCAAATCACAGATTGGGGTTTAAAAAAGCAACTACAAAGAGGAAGACACCTAAAGTTGCGATTGCCCGATCGTTGATATCACAAATTGCATATCAGCGGGTCTGGTCTATCTTTGTATCAGGCATATAGAGCAGTTTCAGGGTCCAGGGCATCGCAATTGGTGAATCAGTGTGACAGCGAGGATACAACTCTAAAAACCTTGTGATATCGCTATGTTGCAATAATAGTGTTAAATCGCCAGGGAAGGCCGAAAACATTTAACAAAGGAAATCAATGCAAAAACAGGGATGGGAAAGCATTTTCTATCTCCTCCATGGGGCCACGTGGCAGAGCACCATTGGTCCAATTGAATCCATGTGGTAGCTGATGTCAACATGACATGGCAATATAGAGGACACGTGGCACGCAGATTCAACATTTTCATGGGTCCTATGGGGGCATTTCCAGGTGACACATGTCACCACTCACAGGCTGACACATGGAAGTGATGAGGTCACCCATCACAAATCTATGATCGGCGATCGCACAAAGCAAAGGTTCCTCCTCCATTGAAGTCCCTCCCAGCTTGCGATTGCGATATGTGGGAACTCCCCAGACGCGATATTTTATACAATGGAGTTTAAGAGCTGACAGGTCCATCCCTTTCAAAGGTTGCATGCTCATTTAACACCCCCCATCTATGGATAGCCTAGATTGACTCCGCCCGGATCAACGGATCCCAGGCCTTTTCAGACCCCCCCACCATGTTTTCCTTTATCAGCGGGGGGGGGGGCTCCGAAAAGTGGTTTCCCCACCAAGCCCCTCTGCTACGTGTCCCTCTCATATCATTTCGCAACCCACTCCCCCCCCCTCACTTACCACTTACCACTCATACCCCCCACCGAAAACCACTCATTCTCAACTCTCTCTCCCATATGGTGATTGCGATACCTTCAGTGGGCCCAAACCCACAGATTAGTGATCGCAAGGGTCCATAGGAAATATCAATGGAAAACATCAGAAATCGCCAAAGTGCAAGATTTCATGTATTAAAGGAAAAAGGCCCCCAGATAGGATTTTAAAGGCTTTAGTGCCTTCGGGCTAAGAACCTGGTTGAAGACCCTGGTCATATGAAGAATATTACAGAAAGTGGTGAAGCAAAGTGGCCTAAAGGGGATCAAGACTCGCATGTTTTGAAATGTTTTAGTGATAGGGTCCAACATCAGAAAGTCCTCCATATTACACCATAAGCACATCACCAAGCATATCAGGGCACTAATAGTGCAATGCAGGACTTTAAAGGCATGAAGGGTCGGCAGTTGTGGCTTTTAAGAAAATAGGTGGTGCATTCAAACTTGACATGGGCTGATCTAGAAAGGCCTATTGTGACACAGAACCAGGGTCAGCACTGATAGGAGTAAAAAAGGACTTAGTACCTTGGGAGGATTTAATTATCCGGCATGGTCTCCCATACAGAGGGGAAAGGAGGTATCGCCTAGGGGTCCTCCACTTCAATACCACAACATGAAACCAACATCACCCAATTCCAGCTTTAAAGAATTAATGGTTCAAGCAGTAAAGGCAAAAGCGACAGGAGTCGGCTAAGAAACATAGGAGGCCATACAAAGGGTGAACTGCAACCTGAAGCAGAGGCGATCACAGGGATGGGCATAGAGATATTTCATTTACATTTCCATCTCATTCTTTACTTATTTTTTGTCCTGTAATGTGCCTCCATTAAATGAGGCAATTAATTCTATAATGTTTTTGGGCCACAGAGCCATTCCTGGCCGAGATAGCTAGTCAACCTAACAACTGAGACTCGACCAAATATATTTCAATGTAATGAATGTTCAACGCTTCTCCTCTCTAGATAAATAGGAGAAAGCAACACTTCACAAAGGTTCAGAAATTCTAAATAAAACACTACATGTTACTTTCAGGCTGTATGGCTTTATAATACAGATCTTTCAGAATATCAAGAAAATGGTGGTGATTCCCCCTTCAAGTATTACAGTATGTTATCCCTCTGTTAAAACCAATTATGTTCATGTTTCTTCTCTGAATTCATGCAATCATAGCTGCTAGAAATATTTCAAACTTCCTCACAGATTCATTTGTATCAATATGTTAATGCATGTGCCTATAAGTTTCTCACAGATTCATTTGTATCGACATTGTTTATGCATGTGCCTATATGGAGTATTGAAATTATGTCTTTAAACCTGTGCTACATCAATCATAGCATTCAGTCCCTCTTTTATCCATTACATCTACCTGTAACTCAAAAAAGTATAGAAATTCTTAATGCCTCAAGCTCTGTGTGTTAAGTGTATAATTCTTGATGTTTTAAGCTCTATGTGATGAGTTGCTCTACAAAATCTTATTAAACTGTAAGTCCTTGAACTCCTCGGCCTCCACTATTTTATGCATATATTTATGAGATTTGTACAAGTGAAGAAGTATCAGAAATTCATGTCTTACTCCTTTAGATGAATGAACCAACCCAATATATCTATATATATATATATATAAACTATACGTGATGTCTCCATTTCTAGAAAATCATATGAGACACACAAAATCTAAATGTGCCCAGGCACTGGTCTTGTAAGAAATCCAAGGTTGTCTTTAGGAGCTACAACATCTTCTGGCATCATTGTTGGGGAACGTATTGAAGGATTTTTCCCTTGGGATACGACAAATTGAGCACTCTTTGTGTAGGTGAGAAAAGACGTTCTGATTGCATCCACATCACCTTGGTGACTCCACACACCCCATCATCATTCATCATCCTAGCTTTTAAGAAGCCTCACACTCACTCAGATACCTCTCAGCAGAAAGCCCCATTTGTATCTGACCCAGAGAAAATAATTTTCAAGAAAGTCTGGAAGGAGAAAACTCCTACTGCTTGCACTACTGTCCCATCAGTCTTTGAAGCCTCCTCATCCAACTCTCAACATGTTGTTACTCACTACTCAAGAATTACTCCTAAAACCCTTACATACCCTTCTTTCAGTCTAGCCACTCCTACTACTGTGTTTTTGGCCCAAGTACCTCAAGCGAGTCTCAATCCCCCTCCATTAATGCAGATGGTCCTTCCATGTTTTTCTCTAAATAAATATGCCCCTCTTAATTTACCTTATATCGTAAGTGCTATGCCCCAAGACTACCTAAAGTTGCTACCTAGGTTCAATGGGGAGGATGACAACACTACGCAGAGGCACATTGAGACCTTTTGTGCCTTTGCTGAGAACCTAAATGTGGAACAACTGGATGTGGTCATGAGACTTTTTGTATAGTCCCTTGATGGAGAAGCCAAAAAATGGTTCAAGGCCCTACCCAATGCCTCCATCACTACCTAGGAGGAACTTTAAAACTCTTTCACACAGAAATGGGGTGAAAAGAGAAATCATGAGTACCTTCTCACATAGTTTAACACCATAAGAAAAAATACAAAAGAGGATATCTCAAAATTTATAAAAATATTCAACAAACAGTATAATAACCTGCCAAGTGAGATTAAGCCTCCTCCATCTTCTACTCAAGTAGCTTCTTGGGAGCCTTGAAGCCAAATTTGGCTTTACTCTAAGGGAAAGGAAGTCTCTCACTCTAGATTAACTCCAAATCGATGCACTTGAGGTTGAAGAAAATTTCACCTCAGTAGGGAATTCAAGAGGAAAGCAAGAACCTACTTAGAATAAAAGAGGGAAAGAAGAGACATCCTCCTCTAGTCGAGATAGAGAATCACCAGACCTGAAGTGGGATGAATTGGACAAACTCATCAGGAGTTTATCACATAAGGTTGGAAAGCTTGAACTTGAGAACAAGAATCCCTCCAAACAGAATGCTCAAGTCAAAAACCGGGGTTATAACTTGCAGTATAGAAGACCTCCATTGAAAATACTTCCAAGGGAAATCAAGGAACAACTCGACCATATCCCTCATCCTCTATATCTAGAATATGATCCCGATGAGAAATCGTCAGATACACATGAGATGCAGGGAAATTTGTATTCTGCTTTCTTCAAAGAATAACATCAAAATATGGCTCACCAGGAGCCCAACCATGATAGAGAAGCAACAACATATGAGGAAGATATATATTATTATTTTAAATAGTTTGCATATTTCATGCAAGCACAACCACAACGTAAGTATGATCTAATATCTTCAAATAAGAGGTCAAGAGAACCATAACAACAAGAGGGAATTTCTCCCCAAGTTATTCTTCCAGTACCAGACAAAGGGAAAGGTAAGCTAATCATGAACCTTCCAAGTTAAAATTCTCTGCAAATAAGGGAAGCAATAGTTTCGAGGGACATGCAAAAAGGAGGCACTAGTTCTGCAAAAAACTTCCAGTGGTAAGGAAGAAGGAGCAGGGCCAGGAAGTATATAAAAATTACAACCTACATTCAATCTTTAGAAGGAGCTTGAAAAGGTAAAGATTCATGTCCCTCTAATGGAGCTTATAAAGAAGCCTAATTATAAATCTCAAGTCTCTCAATTCATGCACCCATCTAACTCAGCACCAACCAATGACAGTATAAATCTCCAAGAGGAGAGGCCAATGGTTGTTTTTGGGCTGCATGTGGAAGAACTTGATCCCTCCACTGCACCATTCTATGTGACTCTAGTAATCCATGACCTCTTATTGCATAATTGCATGTTGGATTCTGGATCCTCACACAACCTCATGCCATTAGCAATAATGGAGCAGCTAGGCTTGCAGATCACCAAGCCCTACAAGGATCTATACTCCTTTGACTCTAAGAGGGTCAAATGCTTGGGAATGATTAAGGATCTGGTGGTAAACCTAGGTCAGATCCGTGTGAAGAGTGTGGTAATGGATATAGTAGTGGCAGACATTCCCCCGGTTCGGCATGCTCTTATCTAGATCTTGGGGTTCCAAGGTAGGGGGCTCTATCAAGTTAGATATGACGTATGCCACTATTCCCACTTTTGGAGGTGAGAAAAGAAGGTTGTATAGAGAATCCAGGTTTGTAAAAGTTGTGACCCTAGCTAAAGGCTCAGAAAATTTCCCAGTGCATGGGAAAGAAAGTGACCTCTCCTACCTATTCCTAGAAGAAGACAAGACCTTCTTAGAGGAACATTAGTACACCTAACAAGGTAGTTAGAGCACCAGCGTGCAAATGAAAATGGAGTATGGAAATTGTACTTCGACGGAGCAAACTCAAAAGAGGGAAATGGAGCTGGAATATTGTTGTTATCTCTAGAGGGCAGCCTGATACCCCTCTCATTCAAGCTGGAATTTGAGGTGACCAACAATGCAGCAGAGTACGAAGCATTTCTCCTTGGGTTACAAATGGCAAAAAATATGAATATTGAATGCCTAACAGTCTATGGAGACTCTGAGCTAGTCGTAAGTCAGATCAAAAATCAATGCCAGGCCAAACACCCTAGATTGAGGACCTACCGAAATGAAGTGTGGGATCTAATCGATATTTTCTTCCTAGCCTTTAATATCCAATTTCTACCCAGGGAAGGAAACAGAATGGCTAACTCCCTTGCTATAGTTGCAAGCAGTTTCAGGCCCCCTCAAAATCTGCTCCTCAGGTATGAGGTAGAAGTTAGATACAAACCCTCAATACCTGATAATGTCAAACATTGGCAGGTATTCGAGGATGATGAGCAGGTGAAACGATTCATAGAATTCGTTGGGGATTTCACCCACTCCACCATCGATCAAGAAGAAGAAGAAGCAGATCAAGAAGCCACTTCATGGAAAGACACAGTGGTTGGGCACAAAATTTTGCAACTAAAAGGGAATACTATCCCTCGTGAACTAGTCCTACTGGAAAGGATTTTTAATAAGGATGACATAGTCTCCAAACCAATGGCTCTGGAAATAGACGATCAAGTAGAAGACTGCAACATTGACTCAGAGGAGGAACCCCAGATGATCGAGTTATCAAAAGGAATCCCATTGCAATAAATACAAAGGTATTTAAATATATTCAAAATCTACAAGGATGTTTTTTTCTTGGTCTTATGAGGATTTGAAAGAGTTTGATACTAACATCATTCAGCATAAGATTCCTTTGAAAAGAAAAATAAAGCCATGTAAGCATAAACTCAGACATTTAAATCCATTCTTACTCCCCTCCATTGAAAAAGAAGTGAGAAAGTTGTTGCAGGAAAAAATCATAGTGCCTTTAAGGTACTCTCACTGGGTGACCAACCTCATCCCTATCAGGAAAAAGAGTGGAGAAATAAGGCTATGTGTATATTTTCAAAATCTAAATAGGGCGTCACTGAAAGACAGCTACCCACTTCCCAAGATGGATTATATATTGTAGAAGGTGGTTGGCTCAGCTAGAATATCCATGATGGATGGGTTCTCTGGTTACAACCAAGTGGCAGTCCACCCTGACAACCAAAAGAAAACTGCTTTCACCACCCTGTGGGGAACATTCATGTATGCTCATATGCCCTTCGGTATTATTAATGCAGGGACCACATTTCAGTGAGCCATGGACATAGCTTTCGTAGGGGAGAAAGATAAATTAGTGGTGGTTTATTTAGATGATATCACAATATTTTCTAATACTGATGAAGAGTACATCCTCCACTTAAAACTCACCTTTGAGAAATGCAGGATGTATGGCCTTTCTCTGAACCCTATGAAATCTCAGTTCGCCCTGAGTGAGTGGAAGCTACTAGGACATATAGTAGCGCAGGAAGGTGTGAATATCAATCCTAAATGAGTCGAAGCCATCAACCATATTCCTCTGCCCAGGAATAAGAAAGAAGTCCAAGATTTTTTGGGGAGAATAAATTTCTTAAGGAGGTTCATACCGAACTATGGAGAAATAGCCAAGGGTATTACGGACATGCTCAAGAAGGAAAATGAAGTCAGATGGAGCTCTGACCCCCAGAGATTCTTTCATTAGAATTAAAGAAGCTTTGGTTGAAGCCCCGGTACTAGTCAGTTCCGATTATTCAGTGCCTTTCTACATCATTTCTTTTGCCTCTCCACATACTATTTATGTAGTGCTGCTGCAGAAAAATAAATATGGTTATGAACAACCCATTGCACTCTTCATCCAAGTCCTAAGGGATGTTGAGCTGAAATATAACATCTTCGAGAAACAATCGTATGCACTAGTCAAGGCTTTGAAGGAACTTCGTATGCATGTGCTACAATTATAAATCACATCATTTGTCCCAATGACAACAATCAAGGACATCCTAGTTCAAGGAGACAACGAAGGAAAAAGGGGTAGGTGGATAACTAAGATACAAGAATATGAGTTAGACATAAATATTACCAAGCTCATAAAAGGCTAGGGGTTGGCCAAGGTTTTATCTGAATATAATTGCCAAGCTTTAGGGACAAACCTGATCACAGAGGAAGGCATACCAGAGGATCATCAGAGTGAGATTAAAACATTTGAGCAAAAAATCTATGCCAAATATGAGAGATCACCCTGGTATAAGAACATCGTTCATTATCTCTTATTCCTGAGGTGCCCATTGGGGATGGATAAATCCAAATACCGAAGTATGAGATTAAAAGCACAAAAATATATCATATCCAATGGTCTACTCTACTAGAAGGACCTGGTGGGAGTATTGCTGCTATGTTTGGTAGAGGGTGAAACCCATAAGGTGATTGAGGATTTTCACAGAGGAGTTTGTGGAGGACACTACAGCTAGAAGACCACAGCACATAAAATCCTCAAGGCAGGATTCTACTGGCCTACACTATTTGGAAATGTTCATTCCCAGGTCAAGTCGTGTCAGAAGTGCCAAATTTTTGCTGAGAGGCAAAATCTTTCTCCTCTCCCCCTGATTCTAGTACATGTGGAAGAACCTTTTAGATAGTGGGGACTATATTTCATAGGAGAAATAAACCCACCATCCAGTGGCAAACACAAGTGGATATTGACGACCATATATTATTTCACTAAGTGGGTAGAGGTCATCCCAGCCAGAAATTCTACAGACTCAGTGGTAATCAAATTTATGGAGGATAACATACTATCTCACTTTGGTTGCCCCTTCAAAATTATCACTGATAATGCTTAGGTCTTCAAATCTGCCAAGTTCACCAGCTTCTGCCATAAATTCAACATCATCATCGGGCACTCCACTACCTACTATCCTCAAGGTAATGGCTTGGCTGAGTCCTCAAACAAAACTATGGTGAGGGTGCTAAAGAAGACCATCGCCGAGAATCAGAGGAACTGGGACTCCCAACTGAAGTTTTCCCTATGGACCAACTGGGTAACACCTAAACGATCCACGGGGAAATCACATTTTGATATAGTGTATGGTAAGGTTGCGGTCTTCCTGATCCAATTAGAGATGTCGGTGGCGAAGTTACTACAAGAAGCAAAGGAAGAGCTAAGTGCCTTAACGTGCAGGATAAATTAGCTGGTCGAGCTTCATGAGAATAGAGAACAGGTGGGGGCCAAATTTTCAAATTACCAACAAAAGATGAAATCCCTACTTAACAAGAAGGCTAAGGATCGACCTCTTCAACCATGAGATTTAGTTCTCCGCTAGGACATCTGACAAGAAGACAAAGGAAAACACGGAAAATTCAATCCGATATGCTTCGACCCTTTCAAGATTGCAGAAGAAAGAGGAAATAACACATACATGCTTGAGAATCTAGACAGTGAATCTCTGGAACTACCGATAAATGGTCAGTTTCTTAAACTCTATTTCCAAAACTGGAGGTACCTATAATATTGATGTGTGTATTGTAATTGTTATATGAAATTTTCAGTTTATGTTGAAAATTCCATTTTCATAGAATCATAGTTTGTTTATAAATGACTCCATGCCCAATGGAAGGAAGGCTATTGGTCTGCAGGTTCTTAGCACCTTGCCAGCAAGGCACTATCCCTAGTTAGAGCCAATGTTGTCACTCACTGCATGATAAGTTTTTCAGTTGATCAAAGTTGCTAAAGAGCAGTGAATTTTGGAGCCATCTTCTAGGCCACAGAAGCACTCAAAGCCAAATCAGACCTTCTCCATTGCATTGTGCTCAGAACGAGATTTCCAATGGTAGGTGGAAATAAAAAATTGGACTCCTTGATCAGAAGTTAGACCAGATTAGAGATACCCTTTCAAGGCCACTAAGCAAAGGAAAAATGGCTAAGGTTCAGGCTCATCGAAAATCACAAATCAGGGCTTACCGAGGCAACTACAAAGAGGAAGACACCTAAAGTTGCGATTGACCTCGAAAATCGCATATCAGTGGGTCTGGTCTATTGGAATATCAGGCATATCGGGGGGTTTTAGGGTCCAGGGCAGTGCAATCAATGAATCAGTGTGACAACGAGGATATAGCTCTAAAAACCTCGCAATATCACTATGTTGCAATAATAGTGTTAAATCGCTAGGGAAGGTCGAAAACATTTAACAAAGGAAATCGACGCAAAAATAGGGATGGGCGAGCCTTTTCTCTCTCCTCCAGGGGGCCACGTGGGAGAGAACCATTGGTCTAGATGAATCCATGTGGCAGTTGACTTCAGCATGATGTGGTAGTAAGGAGGACACGTGGCACATATATTCGGCATTTTCAGGGGTCCTTTGGGGGCATTTACGGGTGACACATGTCACCACTCATAGGATGACACATGGCAATGATGATGTCACCAAACGCAAATTGGCGATCGACGATTGTACAAAGCAAAGGTTACTCCCCCATCGAAGTACCTCCCAACTTGCGATTCCAATATGCAGGTACTCCCTAGACACGATATTTTATAAAATGGAGTTTAAGAGTTGACAGGTTCATCCCTTTTAAAGGATTCATGCTCATTTAACACCCACCATCTCATGATAGCCCAGATTGACTCTGCCCAGAACAACAGCTCCCAAGCCTTTTCAGTCCCCTGCCATGTTTCCCTTTATCAGTGGGGGGGCTCCAAAAAGCGGTTTTCCCACCAAGCCCCTCCGCTACATGTCCCTCTCATATCATTTTTCACCACCCCCCACTCACTTAACACTTACCACTCATACACCCATTACGAGATTTAAAGAATGAATGGTTCAAGTAGTAAAGGTAGAAGCGACAAGAGTCAGCTAAGAAACATAGAAGGTCATACAAAGAGTGAACAATGATATGAAGCAGAGGCGATCATAGGGATGGGCATGGAGATATTTCATTTACATTTCTGTCTGATTGTTTACTTATTTGTTGTTCTATAATGTGCCTCCCTTCAGTGAGGCAATTAATTCTATAATGTTTTTGAGCCAGAGAGCCATTCCTGGCTGAGACAGCTAGTCAACCTGATAGCTGAGACTCAGGCAAAGATATTTTGATGTAATGAATGTTCAATTCTCCTCCTCTCCAGATAAATAGGAGGAAGCAACACTTCACAAAGGTTCAAAAATTCTAAAGAAAATGCTACATGTTACTTTCAGACTGTATGGCTTTATAATACAGATATTTCAGAATATCAAGCAAATGGTGGTGATTCCCCCTTCAAGTATTACAGTATGTTATCCCTCTGTTAAAACCCATTATGTTCATGTTTCTTCTCTGAATTCATGCAACCATAGTTGCTAGAAATATTTCAAACTTCCTCACGGATTCATTTGTATCGATATGTTAATGCATGTGCCTATAAGTTTCTCAATATTCATTTGTATCGAAATTGTTAATTCATGTGCATGTATGGAGTATTGAAATTATACCTTTAAACCTGCGCTACATGAATCATAGCATCAATCCCTCTTTTATCCATTGCATCTACCTGTAACTCAAAAAAATATAGAAATTCTTAATGCCTCAAGCTCTATGTTTTAAGTGTAGAATTCTTGATTCTTTAAGCTCTATGTGATGAGTTTCTCTTTCTCCTTATCCTCTCTCCCATGCTCTACAAAAACTTATTAAACTATAAGTCCTTGAAATCCTCAGCCTCCACTGTTTTATGCATATATTTCTGAGATTTGTATAAATGAAGAAGTACCATAAATTCATGTCTTACTCCTTTAGATGAATGAACCAACCTTATATATATATATATATATATATATATATATATATATATATATATATATATATATATATATATATATATATATATAGATATATATATATATATATATATATATATATATATATATATATATATATATATATATATATATATATATATATATATATATATATAAACTATATGTGATGTCTCCATTTCAAGAAAATCATATGAAACACACTGAATCTAGATGTGCCCAGACACTAGTCTTGTAAGCAATCCAAGGCTGTCTCTAGGAGCTACAACAATGATGAATATTATTCATCACATGATAATGACATTTGTTGTTCATCATATTGCAATGGTGTTTGTTTTTTCACATTGCAATGGCATTTAATTTTCGTCACATTGTGATAGTGTTTATTATTCATCACAATGCATTATCATTTATTTTTCATCATAGTGAAAACAACTTTAATTTGTTGGCGGAGATTCATCTTCATGGAAAATACTGAACTCTATGCCCCTCAAAAACTCCATTCTCATTACAGAGAGCTCACCATATTATTGTTGACTTTGGTTGAGTATTGTTAACTAAGGTTAACTATGGTTAACATATGGTTGACTAACGTTGACTATTGTTGACTATGGTTTACCATGGTTGATGATGGTTGAATAGGGTCAACCATGGTTGAAAATGGTCGATGATGACTAACCATAGTTGACAAGGTTAATGAGGATTGGCCATGGTTGACCAAGGCTTAATAAGGATTGACCATATGTGACCATGGCAGGTCATTGGTGACAAGGATTGATAATGATTGATTATAGTTAAATATGGTTAACCATTAATGACCATGTTAGCCATGATTGACAATTGTTGATCTGCTTTGGTTAAATATGGTTGAGCTTCTTGTCCATACTTTATCATGGTTAGGTTTTTTATTATGGATGCGATAATAGGAACATGGTTGATTATAGTTAAGTATGGTTGACTATGGGTGAACATGGTTGACCATGGATGGCCACATTTAACAATAGACACATATTGTTGAGCATGTTGACTATGCTTAACAAAGTGGTTAACCATGGATGTCGAGTCATGGATGATCATGGTGGCCATGGTTTACTATGGTGACCATTATTAACCATTGTTGAGTTGTTTCAAGAATTATTGAATATGGTTGACTAGGTTTGACCAAGTTGTATAAAGGTGATTTTTGTTAATCACATTTTCTATGGTGGACATGTTTACTATATTTAACTCTTTTAAATATGATGACTATGTTGATTATGTGATGAAGTTGACTATGGTAAAGCATGTCACAATTATTTATCTTTGTGACTATGATGAACCATTGTTACATTGAGATTTTATAACCATGTTTAAACATGTTTCATAATGAAGACTAGTATAATGTATATCAACCATGGTTAACCCATAGTATGATGCAAATTCCATATGTTATTTGACACATTGTAATAATGTTATACATTGTAACAACATATATTATTCATCACATTGTGATGTCATTAGCCATGATTGGCCATTGTTGAACTGCTTTGGTGAAATATGGTTGAGCTTCTCGTCCATACTTTATCATGGTCAGGTTTTTTATTATGGATGCGATAATAGGAACATGGTTGATTATAGCTAAGTATGATTGACTATGGGTGAACATGGTCGACCATGGATGGCCACATTTAACAATATACAAATATGATTGAGCATGTTGACTATGATTAACAAAGTGGTTAACCATGGATGTCGAGTCATGGATGATCATGGTGGCCATGGTTTACTATGGTGACCATTATTAACCATTGTTGAGTTGTTTCAAGCATTATTGAATATGGTTGACTAAGTTTTACCAAGTTGTATAAAGGTGATTATTGTTAATCACATTTTCTATGGTGGACATGTTTACTATATTTAACTCTTTTAAATATGATGACTATGTTGATTATGTGATGAAGTTGACTGTGGTAAAGAATGTTACAATTGTTTATCTTTGTGACTGTGATTAACCAATGTTACATTGAGTTTTTATAACCATGTTTAAACATGTTTGATAATGAAGAGTAGTATAATGTATATCACCCATGGTCAACCCATAGTATGACACAAATTCCATATGTTGTTTGACACATTCTAATAATGTTATACATTGTAACAAAATTTATTATTCATCACATTGTGATGTCATTAGGTGTTCCACACATTGTGGCAATGCTTATTAATCATCACATTATGACATTGTTTCTCACAATGTAGCGTTTTTCACAATTTGTCACATTCAATGGCATTTATCATTTGTCACATTATGACAATAAATATTTCATTACTTTTCGACATCAAGTTTGTTTTTCACATTGTAATATCAAATTGTTATGTTTTATTATTATTATTATTATTATTATTATTATTGTTAATATTAATGTTTTTACATAAATCTTAATAATAACATTAATATTGATAATAGCATTGATGTTAGTAATAACATTATACTATAATAACATGATTTTTAATACATAATAATACTATTATATGTTGATCCCTGATGGGGATGTTAATATGGATGAGATGGGGTCATTGGAGACAGTGCCCACCACCCCCAGATGTGATGTTCATTTAAAGTTGGGGGAGCTCGACCTACCCTCGCATGCATTTTCATGCAATACAACAGTTCGTAATTGTTATTTATTTATTGTGACATGAAAATTCTCGAGTATTCCTGTGGTGGTTTGAGTGGAGGTGAGGGTTGGTCTTCGGCCTCATGTTGTATGTTCTTTGTTCTAGTTACATCAGTGGAGAGCTTTGGGTCTTAGTCTGGGTGTGTAGTTGAAGTTGAAGGAGGTGAAGTTGTCATTTCGCATGGAAAATAGGGGATGCAACAGAGATTCCTTGGTGAATGGGTTTTTGCATGGTTGAATAGCACCAATCATTGTGCTGCACTGGTGAGGATGACAATCTCTTATTGTAGCATGAAATATCAGGTCAACTTCCTTTATAGTCTATTTTATTTTCTTTTTAAGATCTTGCTACTAGGGTTTGTGTTGTTAGGGTTAGTGTGTCCATATGTTGAATTCCAGTATCTATTTTCTAAAAGAGGTCAAGGGACCTTAGCATTCTATTTGGGTAGTCATCTCTTGGGCCTCTTGATTCTTTTTGTATTGGAGAATAAATTTATGGTTTTAATGAAAATTTTGGGGTGCCTCTATGTGAAGTGAATTAATAGGTTGGATGGGTTCTTGGTGATTGGTTGTTGTAACTATCTACTCATCTCAGGCTTCCGAGCTATTATTTTTTATCTGAGTCTATTCCATTGTTTCATTGTATTAGGGAGTAGGTTATTCATCAAGGGTGTTGCGACCTCTGTTGTCTCTACAGTTACCTCGAGCAAGGCTGAAACATGTATCTTGAGTTAAAATGATGCCAATAGTAGGTTTAAGTCCTGGCCTTGAAGTGGGTTTGTCCAATTTCTTCTCTTGTTACTTTGCAGGTCATGGAATTTTTAGTGGGTGCCCTAGGTATACCCTGTGTGTCTCAATTATGCCTCTGAGACAAAGAATACTTTATAGATGGGGGGGTGGAAGTGCCCCACAAGGGCAGAGAAGGGTGATAATTTTGAACCGTGATTCAGCTGCCACCTACTTCAGTTCTATTCTGCAAGAGACAAGAAAGGAAATCCATAAATTGGAGACTTAAGCAGGGATTGAGAGATAATCCCATTTTGATTCAGAATTCCGAGAGGATATCTTGCCATGGGTTCCTAACCCTCGACACGCCAGGGGAAGGAAGAAGAAATACCTTAATTCGATAGAAATGCACTGTAAAATGAAAACTTTACTAGGTCTGGTCCTTAAAGATAAGAGTTGGAGAAGTACAATGTCTTCGCCACCTTGGAAGAAATCAAAAGGATGCTCAGAAATCAAATATTCTTCTTGGAAAGGATCGATTCTCGCTTGATGCATGTGGAGGGTCATATAACTTGTGAGTCTAACAATGGAGATCTGATGGATCCACTGGGGTCAAGTGTGAGAATTCTGACTACAATTTCCTCTCTAGAGAATGATTATAGTTTTAGTTGATCAACTGTGTAGTCTGCATTTTGCTTCGTTTATATTTGGCTTGGTCAACGAGGTATTTGTTTTTTGATTATATTGGATTTGGGCTATATATGCATTTATTCTAGGCACAATGTTGTAGTCGCTTATGTAATGGCTTTGGCGCATGCGACCTTTTGTTTGGCTGGTCTTCATGTTGGTTTTGTTGTTCAGCGATGGGTTAAGTGTTGGGCATGGCTTATAGTTGTGTATGGGTTCTTGGTGTTTAGTTATATATGGGATATTTGGCCCTAGGTTTGTTTTGAGTTGTGTCTAGAGGAAGCCCAAATCCTCAAATAGAAATCTCGAAAAATATTGTATATCTAATATTTGATTTTTGATTAATACAAAGCCTCAATTTACAAAATTAAAAAAAATACTATTATATATTGAGATTATTAATGTTAATATTACTATTAATAATATAATATTTCTAATTTTATTAATGATGTTACCAATAATATTATTATTAATATCAATGACATTAGTATTAATTTTAATATTATGTTTTTTAATATTATTTATATTAATGTTATTATATTGTTAATAATATTAATGTTAATAATAACATTAAAGTAATGAAATCAATACTGACATAATAATAACATGAGCTATTACATATAATAATATTATTATATAAACTCTCGAGCTGGACCTTTTGAGCTCTAAATCTTGTTGGATGCTTCACCCTCCTTAAATATGTGTTGCAATCCATGCCCACCTACATTCTTTCATCACTTGCTACTCCTAAATCGATTCTTAACAAAATTTGAAACCTTCAACATTACTTTATTTGGGGGGGAGCCAAGTTAGACGAGAAATTGGCCTTAGTAGCCTAGGATAAGCTATTCCTTCCCAAATCTTTAGGGGGTCCAGGCTTAAGAGAACCCAAGGTTCTAAGCAAGGCATTGAGTGATAAAACATGGTGGAGATAGCTAAAAAATCCCCCAACACTGTGGTGTCAAATATGGACTAACAAATATGCCCAGGGAATCCACTCTTCTCAGTAAGTCAAATTATCAAAAGGAAACCATGGATCCCACATATGGAATGCAACTTGGTAGAATAAATCTTTGATTTAGGACCACTTCTTCTGGGAAGTTCAAAATGGTATGAAAACCTTGTTTTGGGAGGATTCTTCAAACCAATGGCCTAAATTTGCTACTCTAGCCAACTCCCAACAAATTAGATATAGTTTCAATTAAAGAGGGATTTCGTTGATTCCCCATTAGTGGGATTCCCATTCCTATAATTCACCATGACACCCATGGAAAATCCAATCTTCAAAATATTTAAGGACTCATGTGGAAGAGCAACAACTTTTAATGCTCGTTCTAGCCACTAAAAATATTTTAGTGTAGACTGATAATGATATTTTGCATTGAGGATATGAACCATCAGGAGATTTTAACCTCCAGGAGACTTGTATAATCTTGATACAAGCACAATCACTTGAGCCTAATCAAACTTGGAAACATCTATGGAAAATGAAGCACTGGCCTAAAATTACTCTTTTCCTATAGTTACTCTTAAGAAAAAAGACCTTAACGTGGGATAAGCTTCAAAAAAGTGGATTCATGGGTCCTTCCATGGGTACATGTGCCTTGTGCAAGTGGAGGATAAAAATCATTTGTTTCTCACTTTTTACTTATCCTCTTCTCTCTAGGAGTGGTTGGATATCTCTTTCAAAAAAACTAATCTTATGCCCCACTCCATCATCACCTCGATGGAAAACTAGAAAAACTCCCCATTTTGTAGCCCCATTCTCCATCAAGATTGGCTCCTAATCTTAGGCTTCATTACATGGGATGTTTGGAAAGAGAGGAACTCAAGAATTGTTAAAAAATCCTCACCTCCATTAGAGGTAGTTTGGTATATTATCCTCTCCCAACCTAAAATGACCATGGCATCCTTGCAATGGGCTACTCAAGATTAGGAATTCCATCCATCTGAGCAAAACATTATGAGCTAACTTAGGATATGTCCTTAGAATACTTCCCCCCCTGGTCCAACAAACTCTCCCTAGCCTGTTAGCCCCACGTATTGGTTCTCCCCACCACCAGGATTTACTAAACTCAATTTTGATGGGGCTTCATGAGAAAATCCAGGACCAGTTAGTTATGGTGGATTTTTCAGAGACAACTCATGATAGATTCTCAATATCCTTACAGGCAATCTTGGTTTCAACACCAACAATGAAGCAAAGCACTCGGGATTCGAACACGGTCTGATTATCGCTATAAGGAACAACTATCATTAAATCCTTATAGAAGAGAACTCACGGCTTGGAATTTATCTTTTGAATAAGATTTAATGTGGCTCATCTCTCTCCAAAATCTTTGGCAGCTGGCACATTGAATCTCACATCTCCAAAGTTACCTCCCTACTCAAGCACGTCCAAGCTCCCATGTTATCTTATATTCTTTGTTCAGGAAATAAACTGGAAAATTTCCTTTCCAATCATGCTCTTGACTTAGATAGCCCTTCACTTGATGTGCAATAGCCTTAAGTAGTTCTTGCTCAGTTAACAAATGCTTGTCTTTCCATTGCACTTTAGGATTATTCCCCCATGAATGGTGCTTAAGACCAACACCTGTCAATTCCATGATAAATACACATGGAGTAAGAGGCCACCTTGCTGATCATTTATACTCTCCAGTGAATTGGTACACATTGTTTAATTCCCGTGTGATGGCTGCATTAACTTGGCCCTGGTTTTCATACGTCATCCCTTACTTGGATCTCTAGTTCATCATTTCACCTAATTATTGTATGCGGAGGCTTACCTCAGCTATGGTTGGAGGTGGCATCATGGATCAATGACATCATTCTCAAATCATATCTCCAATCTTGGTGAGAAGTCCTGCAAATATATTATCACAATCAACAATGCCTTATACTTCCATCTTGCCTACTTATGACCGTCATGCCTACAATTCTAATAGTCTCTATGCAATCTTTGGCTATCTCGTATCTTGGATTGTACTGGTTTTCTCAAAGCTAGAGGTTCAGTGTAACCATTCACCTATCAATTGGAAATATACAACCCCCCACGTTTACATGGTGGCTTTGGTGTCTCAGCTCACCTCTAAGGTTCACATTGATATTTCATCTCTCAAGTAGGGTACTATGTTTCGTCTTAGTCCACAATTTATTCTGATCAAGATTCAAGCTCAAAACATCTCTCATGGTGGATTTTAGTGGTTCCATTCTCATGATTCAAAATTTGGCTCCATATCACTAGTTGTGAGCATCATAGGGATCAAAGGTTTGTGGGTTTTTTTTGCTCTATTTTCATTAGTTATGCTTCTATTTCCCTTTCAATGGACCCTCGAGTGGCTCAATCCTCCCAATTTGCGTCTTTTCTACTCGCTTCTAGCTGTGGAAATCATGATGGCCATAGGCTCTAGTTGGTGGATGAAGGCTCTAATAATTGGATGATGGCTCAAGGGATCTGATGGGTGGCAACTATTGTTCGAGGTTTGTGAGATACTATTGCTCGTGGTCCGTCAAAGTGGCTTCTCAGCATGGTTCATCTTCTGTTGCAGTATGCGTGTAAATTCCAGGTTACTCAGCAATTCTAATTCATGTCTTAGATGAATATGGTGGTCTCTTTTTGTTGTGGTTATGTATGGATAGCTCTGTAGAACAGAGCCTTTATGTTTGTAAACTCTTGGAACTCCATGTGGATTTTGACAATTTTTTCTTTTTATCTCTTGAATTGATTAAGGGAGACATATGTAATCTCAAGCTTCTCAATATGTGCTACTAGGTTGGTTTCTCTGCAGGCATGCTAGTAGTTTAGAGAATCATCATCTGTAAGCTCTATTTCAGTAATAAAATGACCAACCTTACATAAAATATTTTCATATAATCATATTAATAGGGTTATTATTAGTATTATTATTATTATTTCAATTTTATTTCATAATAATAATAATATTAATATTGTTAATAATATTATTCAAAATATTATTATTAGATTAAGATAAGATGGAATAATAATAATGATGATGATGATGATGTTATGTTGTTAATAATATTACTTAAATCTTATAATTGAAATTACTTATTATATGATATTATTAGTCTCTACCGAGGAAGGACTCTAGAATTCGATTTGCTTGTTGACCATTATTAGTTTTGCATTGACCATGACAAGCTATAATGTTTAACTCTATAAGTAATTAAAGTAATTTTTATTTTAATTAAAAAAAATAATTTGTTAGCATTTCATTAGCTTATAAATTTGTATGTCTTATTTCAGGGTTCCTCACATGTGTACCATGTTTCCCATGAAATTCGCTCACCCTGAAAACTTGCA
This sequence comes from Pinus tabuliformis, assembly GCA_031772625.1. NCBI lineage: Eukaryota > Viridiplantae > Streptophyta > Pinopsida > Pinales > Pinaceae > Pinus > Pinus tabuliformis. The sequence continues at coordinate 1,387,516,691 of CM062819.1, read as the reverse complement.
AGTTTTCACAAGGATTACCAATTTTCATGGGATCTTGTAATCTAATTAAAAAAATTGATAAAATTTAATACATATATGACCATATATTATTAACTTGATAGTTATAATCTTCCATAGTTTTGAACCTAATCGTACCAAAGGTCGTTATTTCATTAACGTAACTAAAAGCCTATTTCTTTCATTTCAATCATAAGGCCAGGGGCTTTAATCGATGCTCTGAGATAAAAGATGGGGTCATTCTTGCGGGGTCTCTTGTGCTTAGAGCTCTTGTTGTGCCCTATTTTCTCTGTAGACAAATCCATGATGGGGCTAGAGGAGGATCAATCTGTGACAGTGAGAGTGTCATTAGAAAATAGTTTAAAATATTCAATCTTCTGCAAAAATTTTAAATAACGTTTTTGTTGATCTTCTGTCCATCTATCCATTTAATAAATTATTTTCAAATACATTGTTGTGTCTAGGAAAAGTCTGATCCATGTGGATATTGGTGGCTGCCAGCCTATTCCACTTAGACCTCCAGTCGGTTTCATCTATTTCCTTGATTATAGCAACATTTACTATTTTTCACAGTTTTTTTGGTCTTGAACTTTTGAAGTTGTTTGGACCCACTAAATGAGATCTTTTTGAGGTATGTCGCAGGCTCGTAGCCATAGGTAAGGGCCTACCACAAATGTTGTAGTAATTAGATAAATATTTCTAATGAGGTATCAAATGCACCAAACAAAGATCATATGACCAAGTTACAACCTTGGGATGTTGGCTGCCCAACTAACCCCTACGGGGCCCACAAGATCATGGTGTTCCATCTCCTAGAGTTAGGTTTTTGGTTGTTTAGGGTTTCCCTTTGTTATTCAATAATAAAAAGTCCCTTGAGTCTCATTGTAACATAGTTTAGAGGCATGTATCCACCACATATCTTCTTAGAGATAAGTTACCATCACCTGAGGTAGTTTATTTCCATTCTGTATGTAAGCATATTTTAGTTCTTTGATGTTAATGAAATGAAGTTTTATTCCTGCTACATCTTTTTGTTTATTTTTGTATCTATATTTTGTTGAGTTCCTACATAATTCTGGATCAAAATCTAATTCATGGCTACTGATGCAACAAATTTGAGGTGAAAATTGGGCTTTGAGACCCAGGTTTGCTCTGGAGGCTTCATTCTTTATCTGTTTGTCTACTCTTTCCACTAGAAAAATTGTCATTACAAGTAATTCCATTTTCCAAAATTGGAGATTAGGCGCTACCTATAAATCAATCATTAACTTTGACTAATGATATCATCTAATAACGTATAAGTTGATGTTTCTCAATTCGGTCACCTTTATAACCAATATATGAAATAACTCTCAAATAATTGTTCTTAATAATAATATTTCTAAATTGGAGGAACAAATATGTTTTGTATCTTTAATAAAATGATTGAGAAACTTGTAAATTTATTGTTGTCATGGAGATTTGCACTCTATTCGACGATGTTTGTTGACATTATGTAGATGCATGTCCAATAAAGTGAAATAAAATTTTCATTGAAGCAAAAGGGGGAGTCAATTTTATAATGTTAAATGAGTTTATTTGCAACTAAAATTTGAAAATTAAGGAAGAAAAAAATGAAAGAAATAATCAGCTCCCAGGTGAGGCTATCTCACTATGAGAGTGCCTACACAAGACACTTCTATTCACTAGCAAGAAAGCTCGTACTTATGATGTTACAAGTTTTTTGAGGATTTTGAACAACTCCCTAAGAAATAGGATCTAAACCCTAAATAAAATAGCTCAATCTCAACAAACAACAACAAGTGAATATTAATGCATTAATCTAGAACTGAACATTGGTGTAGTGTGCATGGAGTATGATGAAAGGTAAGAATCTCTCAAATTCTTTTTGGGAAAAATCCATTAGCATTGATGCTTATTTAAAGAATAGAATTCCAACAAGGTATCTTGATCTCAAGACCCCATTCAAAGCCTTGTATGGTTTTAAACCAATAGTTCATCATTTAAGGGTATTTGTGTGTAAGTCCTTTGCACATATTCTGAAGGAGAACAAAAAGAAACTTGATGCTAAAGCTATCAAATGTATTTTTGTAGGATATTGTTCAAAATTTAAAGCATATAAAATGTTTGATCCATCTACTCACAAAGTATTTGTGAGTAGAGATGTAATTTTCCATAAACACGAAGATGAATGCAACAAGGACAAGAACTATGAAAGGTGGCACATACTGTTGAGTCAAATTATAGACTTAGAATTTGTAAACATAAATCATCAACCCAAGGTAGGTAAGCTTGTGAGATGCTGCACAAAATATATGCAGGTTTAATACCTTGAGTGCTTGCTAATCAAACCAATCAATCATACACAGAACTAATGCCTCTTTTCTACATCAACATTTGGTAGCAAAAGGCTATGGAGTGGAATGAAACATCCCTCTACAACCCTTAGTATTGCTGATGTTTATTGGAAAAGATAAGAAATCAAACTTACAACACTTAAAGAAATCATTTAACAATGTAAATAAAATCTTGATTAAATGGAATCAACACATTAACATGAAAACTTAATCATTCAATCAATAGATAAATTGCTATTGATATATCAGAAAGAGTACATTATCCATGTAAACGAGTTATTACTACATAACATAATTAAAATACACACACACTACACTAAGGGAGTTGTGAGCAATGTAGGTTTTAACCCCGTACAAAAATTACCTGCATACGAATTCTAAAACATAGAAAATAAACAATGAGAGAGCATAACACATAAAACACATATACAGAGAGATTTCCCCTGGATCCCAAAACTAGGACTACCAGCTTGATTTTTCATTATGTTCCTTTCAATGTTATAATACATATTTATACATGTCAAAGCATCCGATACCATGGACTGAACATGTCCAATACCATGGACCAAAAACCATTGTGTCCAAAAAACATGTGTGAAAATCATGCACAAAACCATAGGTGGGTCCGTCCAACCTAACATAGGGTCCAAAACCAAAATTTACGGGTACACCTCAAACCCCCTGTGACCCCCCACCCCCCCGCTACACAATCGGCGCAACGAAGGGGGTGCTCCGCCCCCCTCTAACCCGCTGGTTAACTACGTGGGCTAGTTGTGGAAAGAATATAACACAACCCAACATTCTCCCACTTGTTGTTTTCTTTCCATAGGGGGCCACAAGAGAGCTTAGTCATTTATCCAATCCTGAAACATCCATTGTCTCTCTACACCAAGAGAACTTCTCAGAGCTCACAGATTTTGTCAATGCATCTATAGTATTCTTCAAAGTGTCCACCTTTACCAGCAACACCTTTTTGTCTTCTATCATATCCCTCACAAAGTGATACTGAACATCAATGTGCTTTGTCTTTGAATGATATGCAAGGTTCTTTGCGAAGAAAATTGCACTTTGGTTGTCATAGTCTATCCTTAAAGCTCCCTGTACTAACCCCATACTTGAACACAATCTCTGCAACCAAACTACTTCCTTGCTTGCATGAATGGCCGCCATGTATTCTACCTCTGTAGTTGATAGTGCCACTGCAGATTGTTTCTTACTCATCCAACTGACTGAACCTCCAAATAGGTTAAACACATACCCACTTGTAGATCTTCTCTAATCCAGATCTCCAACCTAGCCTGCATCAACAAAGCCATGAATATACAACACTCTGTCCAATCCTAGTCTTCCTTGGTAGCACAAACCATAATCACTAGTCCCACGCAAATACCTGAAAACCCGCTTCGCTGCTGTCTATTGTTTCTTCCCTGGTTTTGACATAAACCTGCTCAATACTCCCACTGCATGTGCAATGTCTGGTCTAGTATAGACCATTGCATACATCAGGCTATTGATTGCACTTGCATATGGAACACGGGACCTGTCCTCTTCCTCTTCTTGTGTCTTGGGACACTGTTTAGCAGATAACCTCACACCTACAGGAATAGGAACCTTCACTGGTTTACTATCCTACATATTAAACCTCTGTAGTATTGTCTCGACATACTTGTCTGGTCTAGTACAGACCATTGCATACATCAGGTTGTTGATTGCACTTGCATATGGAACACGGGACATGTCCTCTTCCTCTTCTTGTGTCTTGGGACACTGTTTAGTAGATAACCTCACACCTACAGGAATAGGAACCTTCACTATTTTACTATCCTACATATTAAACCTCTGTAGTATTGTCTCGACATACTTCCTCTGGTTTAACTAGAGCTTCCTCTTTGCTCAATATCTTTTAATTTCCATGCCCAAAATATAGTTTGCAGCACCAAGATCTTTCATGTCGAATTTGAAGGACAATTGGGTCTTCAAATCTTGGATAATTTCTTTGTCATTTCCAACTATCAACATATCATCCACATACAAGACCAGATAAATAACATGGTCACCAATTAATTTAAAATACACATAGTGATCTGCTTTGCTTTTGGTGAAGCCAAGTCCCCGTATAAATGTATCAAATTTCTAATACCACATCCTTGGTGATTGTTTTAACCCATACAGAGACTTCTTTAGCTTGCATACTAGTTCTTTCTTACCCTTCACCGCAAAGCCTTCAAGTTGCTTCATGTAGATCTCCTCTTCCAGATCCCCATGAAGAAATGCAGTCTTCACATCCATCTGTTCTACCTCAAAATCAAAAGAAGCAACAATAGATAAAAGTAATCTAATAGAAGTTACCTTGGCAACAGGAGAAAAAATATCACCAAAATCAATTCCCGGCACCTGGGAATAACCTTTTGCTACCAACCGAGCTTTATATTTCTCCACTTTTCATTCTGCATTTGTCTTCTTCTTGAACACCCATTTGTTGCCAATGGGTTTCCTTCTAGTCAGCAACTCCACCAGATCCCAAGCCTCATTTTTTTGCAAAGATGCCATTTCATCAGCCATGGCCTCTTTCCATAGTTTTCCATCCTCTGAATCTACTGCTTCCTTCATAGTTCTAGGATCATCATCAGTAACACAAAGAAAAATTTGAACAGAAAGTAGATGGACTATACCTTTCTGGCTGCCTTCTTTCTCAAACTGATCTTCTCACAGCCGGAGTTTGTGGCTCTTCATCTTCTGATTCCTCCTCTATTGTAGAGTCTGATTCTTCCTCCTTTAGCTCAAATTCTATCTTCTCTGGTTCCTTTGGTTAAACTTCATGTTTAATAACATCGTTCATCTCTCTGAACACCACATCTCGGCTGTACACAACCTTCCTTGTTACTGGGTTCCAAAGCTTATAACCCTTTAAACCATCCTTACACCCAATAAAGATGCACTTTTCAGATTTACTATCCAACTTGGTTCGTTTCTCCATTGGAACATGTACATATGCATCACATCCAAATACCCTCATATGTGAAAGAGAGGTTTCTTACCAATCCATACCTCTTGGAGTCCTATCCTCCAACGCTGATGAAGGTGACCTATTGACTAGGTAACATGCAGTATCCACCACCTCTGCCCAGAATTCCTGTCCTAACCCAGCACAACTGAGCATGCTTCTTGCCCTTTCCATCAATCTCTTGTTCATTCTTTATGCAACTCCATTTTACTGAGCTATATATGGAGTAGTCTTCTGCCATGTTATACCACACTTCTTACAGAATTCTTCAAATTCCTTGCTGCAAAACTCTCCACCATTATCTGTCCTCAGCACCTTTATCTTCTTCTCTGTCTGATTTTCCACGAGAGCCTTAAATTCTTTAAACCTGTCAAAGACTTCAAATTTCTTCTTAAGGAAATATATCCATGTATTCCTTGAGAAGTCATCTATAAATGATACATAGTACACAAACTTACCCAGCGATGGAACCTTCACAGGTCCAAACACATCATTGTGCACAAGCTCTAATATTTGTTTCTCCCTCTTACCACCAAAGGGGAAACTCACCCGATTCTACTTCCCATATACACAATTCACAGAAATCAAAATCCTGAGAGCTATTACTCATACCTTCTACCATACCTTTACCATGAAGTATTCAAAGGCCCTTCTCTCCAATATGGCCAAGTCTTTGATGCCACAACATAGTCTTCTCTCCAGAGACCACTATATTTTCTGCTCGAATTTCAGCAACCATAGAACTGTTGCACCCATCAATAACAATGCTACCTTGCAACTTGTACAGAGTTCCAATCCAAACTCCCTGCATCATTACCAGTGCTCCCCGAACCATTTTGCAGGTATCCTTCTCGAACACTGTTTCTACACCTGCATAATCCAACTTGCTTACAGAAATCAGATTTTTGTCCAATGCAAGAATATGCAGAACACCCAAAAGTGTTCTAACCCTTCCACCTTGCAACTTCAACTTTACTTTTCGACAACCAATGATTCTAGCCTTCTTGTCATCCCCCAAGAAGACATCACCACAATCATATTTCTCATACTTACAGAACCACTATTTATGGGGAGTGGAGTGAAAGGATGCACTTGAGTCAATCAACCATGCCTCATGATCTACATGTGTACTTGAAGATTCCCATCTTCATCTGAGGTGGTTTTCGCCTCTGTAGAAGGAGAATCATCAGATCCCTTTCCTTTATCAGGAGCTTTAGATTTACAGTCCCTTTTGAAGTGCCCTTCCTTTTTGCATTTCCAACACACCACCTTTACAGGTTTTCCTAGAGATTTATATCTCCCTCTAGATTTAGATCTCCCACTCGATGACTTATTTTTGTTTCTGTTCTGGCTCTCCATATTTTTGGAAAACTGGGTGCAATCGAGAAGCTGCAGGAAGCTCAAATTTGTATGCCATAGTACCAATATTTTGCAACACCTTGTACGAACCATAATACTTTGGTGATAATTTATTATCCTTCTTAGCTTACTTGAGGGACATTTGCTTATATGGTTGTAGCCATAGGAATACCCAATCACCTACATCAAAACTTCTTTCACTGCGATGTTGATCTGCCTGTTGTTTCATTCTATTCTGTGCCAACACGAGGTTATCCTTTAAGAGTTGGAGGACTTGTTGTTGATGTTCAATGTGATGTTCCACTATCTGAACCTTAGAATTTTCTCTTAAATATGATGTGATGGATGGTGGTTGATACCCATAAAGTGCCATAAATGGGGTCATTTTTTTTGCTGTATGAAACGAAGTGTTATACTACCATTCAGCCAGAGGCAACTGTTACACAAAATATCGTCACCGTGATTATTTGCAGTCAGTATGGGTCTATCATCACTTGTACTGTCCTCCTAAGCAAGTCTAAAACCTCAGCTCTTCAAATCAAGCTTTGGAAGTGGGAGAAAGACATTAAAAATCAATGTAACTCTGGTTCCTCACTTTCTCTCATGGTCACCTGCGGTCCCGCACCTTCTGTGTACAAAAGCTGCATACGTACCCGCTCTGTCCCTAACGGTGTAGGTGCGGACCCCTGTGAAAGTCAAAAGGTGCAAGTTTTATCTTAAAAAACTCACTTTGGATTAATTCTATAATTTTCTAGAAGGAATTTTGACGTGGATTGTTCGCTTTGAGGTGGTTCATGCATCCCAAAAGAGAAGGAGCTAATCCCTTGACTAAATGAGCTATCCCTTTGAAGGAGGGCTTTATCCCTTTGAAGGAGGACCTAGTAACTTCCCTCCATTGCACTATAAATACAGGCATTGGGGTGAGGACTAAGGAGGTTAGAAGCTGAACATTTTGAGGGTAAATGCTGGTGAAATTAAGACTCTTTGGTTGAGCTTGAGAGGAGAGATCACATACCTCTTGGTTCCATTGGAGAGTGAGTGAAACTTGTCAAAGTAGAGGAGACATCTTGTTGGACCCTGGGAGGAGCTTGTACAGTGTCAAGGCAAAGGTTGTAAAGTTCTTCTTCTTTTGAATTAATACAATCAAACTCATTTTTCTCAACAAGTATCTTATGTTGTTTGTTTCATGGACTCCTTGACTTTCATGTTAAATATGTTTTATGCAATTGGTTTTTCAGGTGCTATTTATTTTGTTTGCCTTGTTTGTGTTTGCAGATTCGTGAAAAGGAGCTCATTTGGATCAAAAGAGCGAGGGCATCCACAAGCTTGCGTTGGACCAAAGGTAGGCCCTAAAAACACTTGTTTGCTATTGTTTATTGAAGCATATTTAGAGAAAGATAGTGCCTGGTTGGTTTACTTGTCGTTAGGTCTTCTTTAGATTCTTGGAAGGTCTATCTTGTCCGCAAGATCGACTCATTCCGTGCGACAAAATGGCGACTCCGCTGGGGACTTGATTGTTTTCCTTGTCTATACTTTGACCTAAGAAACTGTATTTTCTGTTTCTGTTTTTGACTTGATGATTGTGGGATTGGGTGAATTTAGTTAATGTTGAGTTAGTTTTCATTTTTCATAGTTTTGGGAGAGGTACGCATCCTCTGAGTTAAGCACAGTGCGTACCTGTACGCACTTTTGCTTTGTGCACAGAGCGTGGACGCACCTGTGTAAACAGGTTGCCTGCATACCCTGTCAAAAATTTGAAAAATTTTAAATTTTTCTCTTTTTTATCAGTTTAGAATTTGTTTATAGGTTTTAGCCATTGCCCAGACCTGCTTGTTCCCTGTCAAAAACTTTCTTTGGTTTAATTTCATTAGCATTAGGGTTTTAGGTGGAATTCCTAGGAATTTTGCTTGTTGGGTTTGTTTTTCGTTTTTGGTTGTGTAGTGGCTCTGAGCTTAGAAGCCGTAGGGACCTCAGATTACCTTGGTGTCTACCAGTCTTCTTATGAGTCTAACCATTTATGAAATCTCCCCTTGTTGAGGAATCCGCTTTGAGTTTTCTCATTTCAAAATTTTGAAAAGCTTGTAGTTGAAAGTTTGGAATTTTCATTTAAACAAAAAAAAAAACAACGAAAGATTGGTTGTTTTTTGACTAATTGTGATTCTGCATAAATTAGTCCTTAGCTCACATTTAGCTAAGTAAAACATCCTCAAAAAGACTTTTAGTAGGCTTTGACTTCAAGTAGCTTTTTATATAGTTTGTAGCTCTCAAAGTTAGTCATTTTCATTAGTTTTGATTGTTTTATTTACAAAATATAAAAAAAATCTCTTTCGGAAAAGTTTGTTTTTTTGTAGTGATTGAGTGCTTTGAAAAGGAAAGGGAAAATTGTGTGAAATAGCTAGTTGTCTCGTTTTGAGTGCTTTGGAAAGGAAAAGCTCTTCTTTTAATTTGTTTAATTGAGAAAGATTTGTGTTTACAAAGTATTTGCATTCTCAAACTCTTTCTTAGTTTAGTAGTTCATCGAAGAGAAAAGATTGTTTAAATCATCTTAGGTGCATCTTTTTAGTGATTTCGAGTCGAGTCTTTACACCATGAGTTTCATCTCTGCCACCTCTTGACTTAAACAACAACCACTAAAATTAACGCTTAAAGTAAAATTCACCTAGTAACATTTTATTTCTAGGGCTCTGATACACCAACTTAGCTTAGGCTAGTGTCTTGGAGTAGGAGAGTAATTAACTCTCCAAGACAGTAAAAAAAAACAAGTAGCTGTATCTTGTGGTAGGAAGAAATCCAATTGTTGCATTTATGCTTTGGGAAAGCTCCTCTTAAAGGAGAAGCACGAGATCGTGTCTGAACCAGTGTGGGAATCAATCCTTCCTCATTGGGAACGATGCCAGATATTCACGTATTAAAAACGGTAAACCTCGAATTAACCATTGTCGAGGAGCCTGGGGTCACTTGTTGGTAAACCTTGGATTATGTCAAGGAGCCTTCAAGGGGATTGAGCTTGCTACTCTGCCCTTGCATGCGTATCGGATCGTAGACTGTTCCCCCAGGTGTATTTGTCTCAGTTGGTAACCTTAGTGGCCATATTCTTTAGGATTCTTCCTAAGGTGACAGTGGTGGGAAGATCCCACTGTACCTGAAGCAGACGTCGGCTAGACTCACTTGGATTTTCTGGGGGGTTCACTTCACTCGAGACGGTTAAGTGGAGGAACTTGGTCTAGTCTATTCATTAAGCAGGTTGTTGGGGTAACTGTTCCAACCGCCATTTCTGTACTGAATTCTGCGACGTTGGATTTCATCACCAACTAGTGTTTTCGGTCCGGAAAGTTACTGTTTGTGTGTGTTTGATCTCTAGATTCTTTAGGTGTGTGATTCAAATTTGTTTGGTTATTTAGAGGCTTTAGGTGTTTTTTCATTGAGATTTTACTTTGTTTGCGTGTGAAGTAGTTAAAAGTTTTTAACTGTGGCTGAATTACCAAGACAGTCCCGTAGACTTCGGGGCCAGTCTCCTGAGTTTGTAACCGTGGCTGATTTATTGAGGAAGTCCCGTAGACTTTGGGGCCAACCTCCTGAAGAAGTCTCGAGCCATCTTGAAGGCTTGAAAGTCCTCGTAACTCCTAGTGGCAGTAAAGTTGGGTCACCGGAAGAAGGAGAGTCTTCGTTGGTTGTACATCCTGATTACCAAACTCTAGTAACAGGTTATAATCCTGAATCTATTTCGGTTTCCGAACTTGCTGGTAGCTTTTCATCTACTAGCGATATAGGTGAAGAACCTGAGATATCTGAACCTGTTACTCCAACATCGGGGTTTGTCTCTCCAACTTCTAGTGGTCCTAATTCACCTAGGGTAGAAAGAGTAATCACCGAAAATCTTCCTTCTGGTTTGATAGCTATTGAAGAACTTGCTCCGGAAGAAGAAGTAGGTATCCCTATCCCTGAAAATCAACCTGTTATTGATCTAAGGGAGTGTGAATCAATTTTTTACAGTCCACCTAGAAGTACTACTTGGTATCTTTCTTTGACTAATTATTTGGAAAACCCAGCGTTAAGTTTTTCACCACCTCGTGCTCCTTATCACCCTAGAGGTTTTTATACTCCCGTAAATATGTCAGGTCAGTCGTCCATGTTTACTCAATTGCCTGAATCTTTTTTGTACGGCGGTCCTTCTGTTCCCTCTGGGTATCAGTCACTTTCTGGTACTTTTTCGGGAGCATCTCCTCAACCTATTGAACAAGGGTTATTCACTGGAAGCAATGGTGCAAAGCCATTGAGCGTAGAAGACATTCTTATGATGTCAGGTTCTATTCCCAATTCTCAACCTCAAGGTGGCCAGTTACCGCCTGGGGGGCAACCTCAAGGTACGCAATTTGCATCTGGGGGGCAACCTCAAGGACAGTACGTACCTACGGTACAATACGTTCCTCAAGGTCAACCCCAGACTCAATATGTACCCCAAGGTCAACCCCAGTATCAATTTATACCTCAAGGTCAACCCCAGTATCAGTACGTGCCTCAGGGGTATCTACCCCAAGGTCAGTACTCGAACCAAGGTTTCCAACCACCCCAAGGTCAATCTTATGTTCAAGGAATGGGAAATGTACCTTTCAATTATCAATCCTACCCTCAACCCGGTTATGGTCCTCAATATTCTCAACCTGTTGTGGGTCAGTACCCCGAAATGAACATAGTGTGGGATCCATCACAAACTCAACAGGTGTTGCAGCCAAGTGTACAGTTGTCATCTCAAACTGGAAAACCCTTAGTTTCTGGTTCAATCCAGCAACTAGTCCAGTCTAACATTCAAACTTCTGTACCTTCGGTAGTTTCTCAGTCTGGGCCTACTGCGCCTCGTACTCCATCTCAAATGACTGCTGCAACTGCCGCAACATCTGTTCAATCTACCCCACCTACTTCTGGAGTATCGACAGCTCCGGTTTCTACTGTTCCTGTATCTACTCCTCAGACATCTTTACCATCGTGTGGATCCACGATTCAAACTACGGTTCAGATGCCTGTAGGACAACCTGGTTTAAGTACAGTTGTCACAAGTCAACCTCAATTCACCTATCAACCGTACCAGGGACAGTACTAATTCGTTCCTGCTGTCCAGCAGCCAGTTTATCAGTATCAACCATATCCTAGGTATACTTATCAACAACCTCAACAACCCCAGTATGGTCCGGTTAATCCTGGTTTTCCGGGAGGATACAATATCCCGAACGCGATTCCTATTCCTAGTTATCCTGGATATCCTCCTCCTGGGGCTGGTCTCATGACCCAGAGTTTTAGGGATCCTAATCGGTAGTTACCGTTTATCGCAACTTTGGACTTACCTGATTTGTCGTGCCTGACGAACGATCCGATTAATTATCTTCCGTTTTGGCCGCCAATGCCGAATAAGTTGCCCAGTGACATTCCCAAGTTCGAAGGTAAATCTGGAGAGGACCCGTCGAACCATGTGATGACTTACGACCTCTGGTGTGCGTCTAACTCCATCACAGATGATTCGATCCGTCTTAGACTTTTCCAGCGCACTCTAATTGGTCTCGCGGCCAAGTGGTACATTGAGTTACCGCGAGGCACTTTTTATAATTTTAGTCAGTTAGCTACCTCGTTTTTAACTCATTTTCAGTTGCTAGTCAGATATGACAATGGCACGGAATTGTTAACTTCGCTAAAACAATCGACATCCACGTACATTTCAGATCATATTCATGAGTGGAGACGTCGACGACGTTTAGTGAAGGTATTTATTCCGGATCAAATCTTGGCTGAGTGGTTTGTAAAATCTTTGTTGCCAAGGATCACTGAAGATGTTGCTAAAGCCGGAGTTGTTACTGAGGAGCAAGTGATTACTCAAGCACAGTACCTTGACTTGGTCTATACTCAGTCAGGTACATTACACGAAAAGATCCCTGATCTTCCCAAGTCAAATCAAATCACTGCAGCTCCTTCGGGATCTCATGCCGCTGACGGTATGATTGGTACGGTTAACACTAAAAGTAAGAAGAAGTCTTCCAAGAATTCTTCTCCTATCATAACCTTGCCTGATTCCCCGACAGGAGATTCTTCTGTAGAGGTTTCCGCCGATATTCACGTTGTAGAGTCATCTACAGCTAAATCAAAATCCGGTGGGAAGAAGAAATGAAAGAAGAAGAATAAAACGGACAAAAGTTCAAAAGAGAAATCTGAAAAGGCGGAATCCAATGATGAAAAGCACAAACCTCGTTATCCATGTCTCATTTGTGACGAAGAACATTTTACAAGAGACTACCCTCATCGAGCAGAGGTTGCAAAGATCGTCAAAGGTTCCCAAACTCCTGCTGTTTTGAAGGATCCATTTCCAAGTCAAGATAGCAAGATGATAGGTTCTTCCTCGAGTGCCAATGAAGAACCCATATTGATGATGTCCCATGTAAGGATTGCGACTCGATCACAAGATTATGGTAGTAAAAGTCCTGTTGATGGTAAAGAAGCATAATCTTCTCATTCTAATCCATCAACCTCAGCTCCCGGTTCCGATCCACTACAGATCGAGAAACCTAATCCAGACTTAGTAATCAAACCGCCCGCCAAGGGTATACTTCGAAAGTCAGCTTTCAATCCACATGCGAGAGCAGCTCAGAATTATAACATTGTTGAGGATTTAGCTGTTTCACCCTCAGCAATGTCGGCTTTGGAAGTGCTGCAATCATGCCCAGCACAGCGTAAATTACTTTTGTCGGCTATAGGAGTTGTTGATGTTCAGGACCCGAACCTAATAATCTTTGATCTAGAAAATAGTACACCGCGTTTGCCTCATCAAATGGATTTCCAGATCCCAGTGATAGTCAAAAACAGGCCTATTCATCGGACTGTAATTGATGAAGGAGCTTCAACGTGTATTATGTCGATACAGTGTTGGAGATTGCTTGGTTATCCTTCACTAAATCAATCCTCGACAATTCTTAAGGCCTTTGATGGCCGTGGGTTTCATCCTTTTGGCATTCTACAGGATTTGCCTATAGGGGTTGAAGGAAAAACTGTTAGTCTAGATGTGGAGGTGGTTGATGCCCCTCTAGACTACAACCTTCTCTTGGGTCGAAGTTGGTCTTACGCTATGACAGCGGTCGTTTCATCGGTCTTTAGAGTAATAAAGTTTCCACATAATGGAAAGATCGTAACAATAGACCAGCTGGCTTACTTTTCATCCGACCCAGCCTCTTCGGAGAGTATTCAGCATGTCGGTAAATCGACTATCCCATATAAGGATGTTGGAGTAGGATTAGTTAAAGATGCCGGTTTACTGGGAACTTTTCCTTTTCCTCCAATCAACGCATCATCTTCATTTGCAACCATTCATATGATTACATCAGACACCATTTCTTATGACGATCCTTGGATCGTTCCTTCTGAATCTGAAATAGACTCATTTGGTAATTCCATGCCTTTGAGTCCATATGAAATTGCCTATGAAGCCGTGCAGTCTTTTGCCGACCCGTGTTCAACCGAAAATGACTTAATGAATGTGGTCCGTGAGGAATCACTTTTCACATCAACCTCGGATTTAACTACGTTTTCTAAACTTGTTCACTCTGACGAGCAAATTCGTGAAATCCTATGTGTAGATGATTTACCATGGGAAGATCTCCATCACAGATCTTCGTTTTTACCTGAGGATGATCATTTTGAAAATGATTTCTCATCAATCTTTACGACTGAATATGTCAAGGAACCTCAGAATCCAATGAAACATCCTGATTCAGAGTTAAATTTGGGAAACATCTCTCAAACTATCCCCATTGACATTTCGGTTAAGCTCAGAATTGTTGAGAACATTCATATAGGTGCCTCGTGTACAGATGACGAAATTCAATTATATAAGGCCCTATTTCAAGAATTCCGCGACGTGTTTGCCTGGTCCTATGAGGAAATGCCAGGAATTGATCCCGCAATTGTTGTTCATGAGATCAAGACTTACCCGGATGCTAAACCCGTCTGGCAACGTTTGCGTCAGATTCACCCACGAAAAGCTGCTGCAATTAAAGCAGAAGTTGAGAAACTGTTGAAAGCAGGTTTCATTTATCCGATCCCGTTAACGGATTGGGTATCGAATATTGTTCCAGTTAACAAAAAACAGGGGACAATAAGAATATGCATCGACTATAGGGATATTAATCAAGCCTGTCCAAAAGACAACTACCCAACTCCCTATATCGATCAAATCATTGATGATTGTGCCAGCAGTGAAATATTTTCCTTTATGGACGGTTTTTCCGGATACAATCAAATCAATATTCTACCTGCCAATCAACCAAAAACCGCTTTCATTTGTCCATGGGGGACATTTGCTTATTGCAAATTACCTTTTGGGCTTAAGAATGCCGGAGCAACTTTTCAGAGGGCGATGTCTTATGCGTTTCATGACATCAAGCACATTGTGCAACCCTACCTCGATGATTTGCCGGCTCATTCATTACATCGAGCTGATCACCTCATCCATTTACGAGCAATCTTTATGAGGTGTAGGCATTATCGTATTCGGTTGAACCCACACAAATGTGTCTTCTGTATAGAAACAGGTCGATTGCTGGGATTTGTAGTTTCGAAAGCCGGCATTCGCATTGATCCCTCGAAGGTCGAAGCTATTATCAATTTTCCTCCTCCTTCGAGTCTTCGCCAACTCCAAAGTTTGCAGGGGAAAGCAAACTTTTTACGATGATTCATTCCTAACTACGCCGAGGTTACAAAGGGTTTTACACGGTTGTTGAAACAAAATACTCAATTTTCTTGGGATGAGATAGCTCAGAAATCTTTTGATGCACTCAAACACGCGTTGACCCATGCACCGTTGTTGCATCCTCCCAACTACAACCAGGATTACTTCTTGTATCTCGCCGCCTCCCATTCCACCATTGGAATGGTCTTAGTTCAGGAAGATGAATTCAGAACGGAACATGTGATATATTACCTTAGTCGAACGTTAAATCCAACTGAGCTAAAATACTCACATGTGGAGAAATTGGCATTGGCAGCCGTTCAAGCTGTCCAACGTTTTCGTCACTACATTTTACTACGTAAAACTACGGTAATTTCAGATTGCGACCCTATGATCTACATTTTGACCAAACAACTGCTAGGGGGCAAGTACTCTAAATGGATTGTTATCCTGTAGGAGTTCGACTTGGAGTTTGAGAAATTTAAGTCTAAGAAATCTTTAGTTTTTGCAGAATTAATGTGTGACTTCCTGCGTGCTGACATGGAAACTGTGGCAGAGGAGCCCATTGCGGATGAATCTTTGTTTCTAATCAGCACTTTAGATCCGTGGTATGGGGATATCATCATCTATCTCTAGACCCAATCCTTTCGGCCATAAATTTCAAAGTCGGAACGTCGGAAAATTCGATTCCAGTTCCAACAATTCAAAATTATTGGAGATACTCTTTATCGCCGTGGGGCGGACTCTATTTTTCGACGTTGCTTAACTCACGAAGAGGCTGAAAGGGTTCTAAATGACTGTCACTCTGGAGCATGTGGCGATCATATGTCTGGGTATGCCACAGCCCAAAAGATATTGCGCGCTGGCTATTTCTGGCTGTCTTTGTTTAAAGATTGTATTACGGTGGTCCGAAAATGCCACAACTGTTAGATTTTTTATCGTAAGATGCACGCTCCACCTGCTCCTCTCCACCCTATAATTGTCGTTGGTCCTTTTGCCAAATGGGGTATCGATTTTATTACATGTAACCCTCACTCGGCCGGGGGGCATGCGTATATCATCCTTGCGGTAGATTATTTTACTAAGTGGGCCGAGGCGATGCCTACATTCGAGGCAGACGGCAAGACAGCTGCAATTTTCGTGTTCAATCATATAATTGCTAGGTTTGGTGTACCACAAGTGATAATCACTGATCATGGGTGTCATTTTCGAAACGTTATGATGACTGAACTTACAGGCCAGCTTGGTTTACGTCACAATAGTTCAACTCCTTATTATCCACAAGCAAATGGTCTGGTTGAATCCATCAACAAAGTTTTAGTTATCATGATCCGACGAATCATTGGGATTCATCGGTCAAATTGGCACAACATGCTATTTTCAGCGCTTTGGGCGTACCGAACTTCAGTAAAAACATCAACAGGGTTCACTCCTTTCCAACTAGTCTATGGTTTGGAAGCTGTGTTACCCATTGAGTGCGAAATCCCGTCACTGCAAATGGCCATCGAGTTACTTCCAGCTACTTCTGAAGAGGAAAAGCATTTGTTATACTAAGCTCAATTAGATGAGAATCGACGTGATGCTGCATTGGCGATCGAGACTCACGCAAAACGTATGAAAGCTCAGTATGATCGGAATGTGACCCCTCGAAATTTTTCGAAAGGAGACCTAGTGTTATTGTATGATCAAGCTAATGATAAATTAGGCGCTGGGAATTCGTTCCTATGTGACATGGTCCCTATATTGTTAAGCGAAAGCTAGCAAAAGGGGCCTATGAATTGGTAGACTTTGATGGGGACTCTTAGTGTAAACCCAGAAATGGCCTTTACTTGAAGAGGTACTATGCTTAAAAGAATGGGGTATGGAGATTTTTAGTTAGGATAGTTTTTCTTTCTAGCTGGTGTGTTTCAGTTTAAAAACAAAAGTGTGCTTAGCTTATAGAGTGTTTTTTCATCATTTTTCCTGCTTATCTTGGTTTTACTCTTGATATTGCAGATGTCGATGCCTCTCCAAACATACATTGGATTTGCTGATGGTGCTTGTCGTAATACACGGAACATCTCTTCCGCAGCTTGGGTTATCTATTCGCCCTCTGACGAGTTAGTTTCTATGCATGGGGTAAGCCTCGGTCAAACAACAAACAACATTGCAGAGTACACTGCAGTGATTGAGTTATTGTCTGAATCTATTTCATTTGGGATTCGGAGTTTGATAGTGAGGTTAGATTCTGAACTCGTTGTGTTACAACTTAATAGAGTGTATGCCATTAGAAATCCAGTGTTATTAAGATTATTTTTGAGAGTGCGTCTCTTGGAATGTGAGTTTGATTATATTGAATATCAGCATATTCCAAGGTCTTTAAATACATTAGCAGATGCAATTGCTTCTTGAATGTTAAATAGACATTTGCAATAATCATACATGTAAATTTAAAACCATTCCATAATATGATTTACAAGATAAGCTGGTAATAGTGATATATATATAGGAGTGTGTCAAAAAATACATCGTCTTCGATCATAGGTTGAAAAACACCTTATGATCGGCAAAAATGATAAGTACAAAAAACAAAAATGTCACATGTGCCCACAAAAGGCGATCATCCTATCACTGGTGATGATCTCTATAAGAAACCACTGCCCGGGCCACCTTGCAAAGGAACCTCCTAAAAGGTCCCGGGACTCCAATCACATAGTGCTGAAGTCGACGAGGAATGTCGTCTATAGTGGTCTCAGGAATATCCCCTGTCAAGCGCTCAAGATGACTCTCCAACTCGGCCAAAACCTCTGCTGATTCGTCCTGTGGGGCTGGCGCAGGAGCAACTGGTTGCCTCCTCTCAAAAGGCCGAAGAGCGGCTGGTCGCTGTGGACCCACATCTGCATTTGAAATTTTTACTATCAGTTTTGAGATGATGGAAAAATAAAAAAAATTAAATAGGAAAAGTTGAAAAGGATTTTACCTGACTCGTCCCACTGCTCTCCTGGTGGAAGAGCCATGTCTGGGTCACCACGGAAATCCATCCCAGCGTAAGGGAAGTCCTGAATGGAAAAAACCTGACTTTCCAACCATTGGAAATACTCAGGTTTGAACCGAGCAACTTCTGTCCTCTCGTCCGGGTGACGGGCCATGACTGCGACCCATCGCATCAGTTTGGGCTCTCGAGGAAGCCCAGCTCCAACAGTAAGGTGCTGTGGGATCAGCATAGGAACCCTCTCCAGGCCAAAACTCACGACCAAAGCCCCATAACCAAAGGTCTTTAGTCGTCCGCTCTTGGCCCTGGTCAGTTGGCCTTTCACATTAGCCAGCACAACATTACACCAGTTGAAGATGGTGCCTCGAAAGCAATCAACTGCCATACGAATCTGGGATCCGGTGGCAATATGTAATGCGGCAGCTCCGCAAAGTCTGGTGACAGTAAACGCAATCACCATGAGCTCAGGACGGGATATGGTCTTTATGTCTATCCCTTTGTCTTTAGCCTGGCTGTTGCAGTACTCTAGCCGGAGGCTATCGACAGACTAGCCACCTGGCCTAGTCCCGTATAGAGTCAAGTCTTCACCTCTCTTAGGCAAACCAGTCAAGAAATAAATGTCCTCTGGCTCGATTTCAAGCCGGTGCCCGCCAATGAAAAAACACTGGTCTTGTATACTCCATCTGTTAACCAGCCACTGTAAGAAATCTACCTGAGCCCTCATGCCAGGAATGGTCCAGAATTTATACAGTCCGCATGCCCTCAAAGCATCAAGTGAAGGCTGATGATTCCATGCGGCAGTATCCACGTCCTCATGCTCTCGTTCACACCAATCTAGCATGATATACTCTTTGCATCAAGTATAAAGATTAATTAAATTGCTATAAAACATTTTGATTGGTCCATTTTTTAGAAATTTTGGGTTCAAAACCCTTGCGGCGGGGTACGCACCCTCCGCGTTAGACACAGTGCGTGGGTCCGCACTTTGTCTACACGGAAGGTGCGGACCCCGAGCTTTTTCCCAATGGAGAAAAAGTCGGGGTCCACAGGTCCGCAATGGTAAACCTGCAGACCCCCGCGCGCGGGTTTTGCACCTAAAAACCCTCCCAAAAAATGAAATGAGGGACTAAATCAAAAAACTAAACGATTGAAAATGAAGAGTAGGATGATGTGGATTACCTGGAGAAGACGGCGCTCGATTCCGACGGTTGGATTTTCCACAATCTTCACGGGAAGTTTTCTAAGCAAAAGCACTATTTTCTCACCCAAACTCGAACAGTAAAAATGAATTGACAAAGACCCTTTTTATAAGTTTTTTGAGTAAATAAATAGCAAATTTGTTTATGTTTCACTTTGAAAAGGTATTTTGCAACGCTTTTATCCATTTCAAACAGGTATGAGTAATGTTTGTGTTTTTGTGCAGAATAAAGGATTATTCAGGCGAAATCTATCATTTTCAACAAAAAAACAAGTAGAGTCATCTTTAAGCCCTTTTCTGACTCCTAAAACATGAAAGGATTGCCGAGCATTTCTTTTACACTCGTTAAAACGGAAGTAAAAGATGGTCCACTTACAGCTCTTTTCTGACCGTAAAAACATGAAAAGATTGCTGGATTTTTGTCGTTTCAAATTCGATATTGGTTATAAAACGACGTGTCATTGATCGCTTTTTTACTTTTTCGGATCAGTAACACTAATAACGAAAAGTACTCCTTGGTCGTAAAAGATCAAGCGGTTCTCTCAAGTATTATTTTATACTTTTTCGGGCTTGGGAGACACAAATTTACGAAAAAGGTCAACCCTGGAGTCTTCTTAAGTTTTTTCAGACTCTCTAAAATTGAAAAACGTCGAGTTTCTCCTATACTGGACTCGTTAAAATTTCACAGTAAAGGACCTGTTCAATTACAAACAGGAACGAACCACTCCTTCTTAGGGTTCGAATTTAAACTACGTTGGACTCATCCGAAGGATGAGCTTATAATCAAGTAAATGTTATCCTCCTCAAGCTTGTCAAAAATAAAGAGGTACTTGCCAGAAATGGTGGGGGAAAAGAGAGGAAAATGAGCCTGTTTTTCATACTTTGTAACCACTCTTGAACATGACACTTTTATTCACCTGGGTTGGGAAATCCTTTGCCTAACAGTTGATCAAACCACATTGAAAGTCTTCAGCCGGTTTCTGGGTATTAACTTTGGGTCAATTGTCACCAAGCCATCTGTCGTGTCGTTATGTGTTCAAGAGGTCACTGCCAATAAGCCATTCATATGTAAAAATATCTGTCATCCATCTTGACCATCCATGAGTCAGTCCTTGCAACTAAATTTCTTCAACTTGATCTATGATTTCGTGTTGTGGGCTTGCCTACGACGGATCGCTTTCTATTGACATCAACTCATTATCTAGAAAGATGATCTAGAAATCGTCAGTACCTTGAGATCTGCATGCCTCAATGGCAGGTTTCTCGCCTTTGACGACAGTTTACATCATTGACTTTCGATCGAAGGATTCCGTGATATGTTCGACATCAACACATTTACTCACATCTCATGGATTGTACTGGGTACTTTGAGAGCCATTGACATCACTGGTGGTTTCTCTCACACTTGTTAACAATTTACATCATTGACTGGTAATCAAGTGGTTTCTACCATGTTCGACATCAACACATTTATTTGCATGGATAGAATCGTAATTTTTCGGGAAGTAGAAATGAAGACCCTGGATCTAGTTTCTACCATCCAGGCTGCGAGGAATTTTGTATTCATTGTATTGTGGACTATTTATAAACAGATGGCTGCGTCCATATTGTGTTCACATGAGTCCATACTTGTGATGTTTTACAAGATCATTCCTATATCAGAGCAGTAGATAGTTTTCTAGTTAGTTTTGATCTGAGTATGGGAATGCCTACCTCAACGATGATATGATCTCATATATATATCTTTCATTGAATGTTTTTACAGGTTCCGACCAGGCTCTCCACAAGATGATCCTCGAAATGATAAAGTACTTCACTCTTCCTATATGATAAATGAAATCCTCATCTACTACATACTTCGCACTTTAGGGGGCAATCTGTTACACTAAAATATCGTCACCATGATTATTTGCAGTCAGTATGGGTCTATCATCACTTGTACTATCCTCCTAAGCAAGTCTAAAACCTCAGCTCTTCAAATCAAGCTTTGGAAGTGGGAGAAAGACATTAAAAATCAATGTAACTCTGGTTCCGCACTTTCTCTCATGGTCACCTGCAGTCCCGCACCTTCTGTGTACAAAAGCTGCGTACCTACCCGCTCTGTCCCTAACGGTGTAGGTGCGGACCCCTGTGAAAGTCAAAAGGCGCAAGTTTTATCTTAAAAAACTCACTTTGGATTAATTCTAGAATTTTCTAGAAGGAATTTTGACGTGGATTGTTCGCTTTGAGGTGGTTCATGCATCCCAAAAGAGAAGGAGCTAATCCCTTGACTAAAGGAGCTATCCCTTTGAAGGAGGGCTTTATCCCTTTGAAGGAGGACCTAGTAACTTCCCTCCATTGCACTATAAATACAGGCATTGGGGTGAGGACTAAGGAGGTTAAAAGCTGAACATTTTGAGGGTAAATGCTGGTGAAATTAAGACTCTTTGGTTGAGCTTGAGAGGAGAGATCACATACCTCTTGGTTCCATTGGAGAGTGAGTGAAACTTGTCAAAGTAGAGGAGACATCTTGTTGGACCCTGGGAGGAGCTTGTATAGCGTCAAGGCAAAGGTTGTAAAGTTCTTCTTCTTTTGAATTAATACAATCAAACTCATTTTTCTCAACAAGTATCTTATGTTGTTTGTTTCATGGACTCCTTGACTTTCATGTTAAATATGTTTTATGCAATTGGTTTTTCAGGTGCTATTTAATTTGTTTACCTTGTTTGTGTTTGCAGATTTGCGAAAAGGAGCTCATTTGGATCAAAAGAGCGAGGGCATCCACAAGCTTGCATTGGACCAAAGGTAGGCCCTAAAAACACTTGTTTGCTATTGTTTATTGAAGCATATTTAGAGAAAGATAGTGTCTGGTTGGTTTGCTTGTCGTTAGGTCTTCTTTAGATTCTAGGAAGGTCTATCTTGTCCGCAAGATCGACTCATTCCGTGCGACAACAACCATTTGATCCATTGTGTCTATTTATCAGATACAAAGCAACAAAGATATCCTTCCAAAAATTTGTTTACTATCTCAGTTTCCCATCAGATTGAGGATGATAAGATGAGCTATGAGCTAACTGAGTACCAAGACAAGAAAATAATTCTGTCCAAAAATTTCCAGTGAAAATGGGATCTCTGTCACTTACAATAATCTTTGGGTTTCCATGTAGCTTTTGAATTGTTTCCATAAATGCAGTAGAAACTGTACTGGCTTTAAATGGATGTGATAATGCACAAAAGTGTGCATACTTGGTAAGTCTGTCAACTACCACCATGATGACACTCTTTCCCTCAGACTTGGGTAAACCTGTGATAAAATCCATTGACACCTCCTCCCAACGTTGGCTTGGAATGGATAAAGGTTGTAATAGACCTGGTGTCTTAATTGTTTCAACTTTATTTTGTTGGCAAACCAAACATTCTGCCACAAACTTTTGAATATCTGATTTAAGGCCATCCCAAAAAAATTCCTTCTTAACCCTGTGGTAAGTTTTTAAAAATCCTGAGTGCCCTCCTAAGGGAGAAGTGTGCAATTCCATAAGAATCTTTTGTTTTAGCTGGGAATTCTTACAGAGGTATAAGCGATCTTTGTACCATAACGAATCATTTTTCCAGCTAAATGTATCAGACGTACTGGAATCTTGTTGTAGCTTTCGAATAAGTGCCCACACTTCTTCGTCATTCTTCCATTCCTCCCTTGCTTCATTTGTCCAATTTGGTAGGATAATAGAAATGTGCACAACAATGCCTCCACATCCTCATCCTTTCTTGAGAGTGCATCTGCCACCACATTTTTCTTCCCTTTTTTGTAGATGATTTCAAAGTCATAACCCAACATCTTTGTGACCCACTTTTGTTGCTCTTCAGAGGATAATCTTTGTTCTAAAAAGTATTTAAGGCTATCATGATCCGTTTTTACCTTGAAGTGTCTTCCCATTAGGTAGGGTCGCCATTTCTTAAGTGCATGGAGTATTGCCAACATTTCCTTCTCATAAATAGCTTTGCTTAAAAACTTTCCCTTGATTGGACGACTTTCAAAAGCAATGGGTCTTTCATCTTGCATTAGAACAGCACCAATTCCATTTCCTGAAGCATCACATTCCACAATAAAGGTTTTTGTGAAGTCCGGTGTAGCTAAGACCGGTGCTTGGCACATTGCCTCTTTAAGATGTTCAAAGGCCTTTGTTGCTTCCGGAGTCCATGAAAATGCATCTTTCTTCAATAATGTTGTTAGAGGTGCTGCTATTCTCCCATAATTCTTAACAAACTTGCGATAATACCCTGTCAACCCAAGAAATCCTCGCAGATGCTTTATGGATGTGGGGATTTTCCATTCCTTAATGGCTTTAATTTTGCTAGGGTCTACCTTAACTCCTTCATGAGATACAATATGACCCAAATATTCCACCTCCTGGACTCCAAAGAAACATTTGGATCTTTTTGCATATAATTGTTTCTCCTCCAATAGTTGTAGCACCCTGTCAACATGTTCAACATGATCCTTCCAAGACTTGCTGTAGATTAGTATATCATCAAAAAATACTAACACAAATTTTCTAAGGAATGGTTTGAAAATTGAATTCATCAAACCTTGAAATGTTGAAGGTGCATTGGTAAGGCCAAAAGGCATGACCAAAAATTCATAATGACCCTCATGAGTTCTAAATGCCATTTTCGGAATGTCTTCAATCTTCATTCTGATTTGATGATATCCTGAACGAAGATCCAACTTGGTGAAGTAAATTGATCCATGCAATTCATCCAGTAATTCATCAATGACAGGAATGGGGAACTTATCTTTAATAGTGAGCTTGTTGAGCTCCCTATAATCTGGACACATGCGCCATGATCCATCCTTCTTGTGCACCAATACTACTGGAGCAGAGAAAGAACTTTGACTCGGTTGAATTATACCAGCCTCTAGCATTTCTGCAACCATACGTTCAATTTCACTTTTTTGGACATAGGGATATCTGTACGGCCTGATGTTTGGAGGAACACTTCCTGGAATCAGATGAATAGCATGATCATGATCACGCATAGGTGGGAGACCTTTGGGAGTCTCAAATACCTTGGAATGATTGTCCAGGACTTTTTGGAGATCTGGAGAAATAGATGATTCTAATGTGGAAACATCTAGCGAACATAATTGTGCAATTACACCTCTTTGCTCCTTTTTTAGAAGCTTTGTCATACCATTAGAGCTGATTATCTTTCCTGGTTTCCCTGCAATACCCCTTAATTCAACTTCCTTTCCTTCCGTAGAAAATTTGATGAAAAGTTCTTGAAAATTAAAAGCTATTGTACCCAAGGATTGTAGCCATTGGACTCCTAGTACAACATCAGCACCTCCCATTGGAATGGAAAGCATTGGGCTAGTCAATACATATTCTCCCATGGATAGCTTGATATTATGGCACTTTCCAGAGAAATTTATTGTTCCTCCATTTGCAATCATCACTTGACACTCTGGTGCTGGATATAGGAAGCAATTCAATTCTTTTGCTACCCTACAATGAATAAAATTGTGGGTGCTTCCTGAATCAATCAACACTATTACCTTTTTCTTCTTGATTTGTCCTTCTATCTTGATGGTTTGAGGAGTGGTAATTCCCGCCAATGCATTACAAGATATGGTCGGATTATTTGTTCTTCATCTAGGCTTTGTTCCTGGAGTATATCCTCTTCTTTTGACCTTTCTTGCTCCTTTTCTTCTTCCTCTTCACAATCTATGTAGAATAATTTCTTCTCAGCACACTTATGACCTTTAGTGTATTTGCTATCACAACTGTAACAAAGCCCTTTTGCTCTTTTTTCTTCCAATTGTTGTGGTGTCAACCTTATAGGTTGTGGAAGACTAGGGGCAACAACACTTCCGTCTTTATAGTTGTGAGTGGTATGCTTCCTGGTTGCCATAATTTTGCTTTCCATTTTTCTTGCTAACCTGAATGCCTTCTCTAATGAATCAGGTTCCCAAAGGCGAACATCATGTTGGATATTATCCTTTAAAGACCCTATGAACACATCAATCCTATGCTCCTCTGGAATATCTTTTACCCTTATGTTCAATTTTTGGAACTCCTCAATGTGCTCCATTATTGAACCCTTTTGTTTGAGACTTATCAATTGGCTAAAAAAAGTGTTGCTTTTTGTATCCTCATAATGTGCTATCAATTCTTCCGTAAAAATTGCCCAAGTGATAAATTGTTTACGAGAGCAAAGCCATTGATACCATACAAACTGATTTGGTTCCAAATATAAAGTTGCCATACGTACCTTTTGTGTGTTTTGCACATTATTGAGATCGAAGAATTGCTCCATCTGTAATATCCATGTGGCGGGATCCTTGCCATCAAACTTCCTCATATCGATTTTTGGAATATGGTGGGTCTTCGATCCAACATTAGAGTCTATGGAATCATGATTAACATTTCTTTTGTTCA
Organism: Pinus tabuliformis; assembly: GCA_031772625.1. NCBI lineage: Eukaryota > Viridiplantae > Streptophyta > Pinopsida > Pinales > Pinaceae > Pinus > Pinus tabuliformis. Next base: position 1,387,490,682 of record CM062819.1, on the reverse strand, counting down.
CATCATGAGTTTCCTTTACAACCTTTTCACCATTAGTAAGTATTTCTTGTAGAAAATTTGTCAAATCTGTCTTCAAATCTGCCATGTCTATCTTCAAATCTGTCTTCAAATCATCCATCTTAGCTTCCATGCCCTTTATCTTAGATTCCACGCCATTTATCTTAGATTCCACACCATTTATCTTAGCTTCTGTTAGCTTTTGTGAGCGTGACATTTGTTGCACTTGTTCTTGTAATTTTGATATATCATGTAGCATTTCTTCCTCTTCTTCATGAGTCATGCTAGAGCTTTCAGGTTCCTTACTAGGTGTTTGCATTTTCTTTCCTCGGGGCATCAGTTACCGATAATAATGCTTTACTATGCCCTTTGAATTCCTTCAAACCAAGCTTATGCAAAAATTTAAAAAAAAAACTACACACCTTTTTTCACTTTGTAGAAGCCTGATATTGAATCTGATGTATCTCTGTAATTTCGGATCATCCAGTTCTGAAATTTTGATCTGTAGTAGCCTTCTGAGTCCTCTTTCCAATGCCACAAGTCTGACCCAAATTGGTTTCTCCAAGGAAGAGTTATGTGAAATCTCCCACAGTGACTTGCTTATAGACTAGTTCAGTAGAGCAAACTTGTACGACGTGCCACGAGTCATTGTTTCGACCTATGGATCTGAAAAATGCATACAAGAAACTACAGTCCGTCCTCTTTTTGTACCTTCTTACGAAATTTCAATCTGATCCTCAGAGAGAAAGTTATGACGATTTTTCCCAGGTCACCTGTTTTGAATGTAATTCAGGAGTCTGCAAAAAGACCAACTTCCTCAGATCATATCTCCGAAAATATCGTGCGAAAAGCTCTGAAATTCGGACCCAAGGTTCGGCACGATTTTTTCTCAAATGGGTTTTTTTTGAAACTTCTGAAACGTCACAGAAAAAAAAAAAGTTATAGTGAAAATGCCACGATGACCTGTTTGGAGCAGCGAAACCCTAGAATCCAAAGCTCTGATACCAAATGTTATGAAACCAGCTCAAGAAAAGATAGAAAAGATAGATCAACGCCTTAGAATTCAGCCTCTTTGAGGGGACAACCTCCTTTACATTACATAAATGAACAATTCTTCGATGATTCAAATGACAAAACCTCCTTTCTATATATAGGAGTCTAAGGAGTCACAATATAATCCAGCCGACTTAACAATAATAATATAAAGCCACAAAAATAACAATAGAGGGATTCTATGGGCACATTAATAAAAATATGGGGGCAATGGGGGCAAATAAGGGGTATAACTACAATATTAATGGGGTAATCACTAGTATTATAGGGACCCAACAACTTATCTTCATCTGAAATTTTAATATCAACATATGCTAACTGACTTACCATAATATTAAATGCGTACAGATGCTCTGTCACTGAGTCTCCATCTTTCATCCTCAGGTTATACAGCTTTTTCTATAGGAACAGTTTATTCACCAGAGACTTAGATTGGTACAAAGTCCCTAACTTGTCCTACAAAGCCTTCTCCGTAGCTTCCCCTGATACATTCAACAATACTGAATCTGAGACACACAATCGTATTGTGCTCTTTGCCTTCCGATCCAACTTCTTCCATTCTTCATCGGATACTCCCATTGGTTCAGTACCCGGATCTACCACAATCCAGTGATCTTTATCCACCAACAGATCCTCCATCTTGAGTTTCCACAACTCAAAACTCTGACCATTAAATTTCTTGATCTCTATCTTTCCACTGCTCGCCATCTTCTTTCACCACCAGAATCGATCTCGCAGATCTCCCACTGAACAGGGTCTACCACAGGCTCGAGCGAAACCCCTCAGCAATAAAGGCGTCCCCTTGAAGCCAAAATTGCTCTGATACCAAATGTATGTTTTAACCCTATACAGAAATTACCTGCATATGAATTCTAAAACACAGAAAATAAACAATGCGAGAGCATAACACATAAAACACATATACACAAAGATTTCCCCTGGATCCCAAAAACAAGACTACCAACTTGATTTTTCATTATGTTCCTTTCAATGCTATAATACATATTTATACATGCCGAAGCATCCAATACCATGGACTGAAAACCATCATGTCCAATACATTGGACTGAAAACCATCGCGTCCAAAAAGCATATGCGAAAATCATGCACAAAATCATAGGTGGGTCCACCCAACGTAACATAGGGTCCAAAACCAAAATTTTCCGAGGCGCTGCCCTAGACCCCATAAAGTGGGGTTTCGGGTACACCTCAAACCCCCTATGACCCTTCCCCCTGCTACACAATCGACGCAACGAAGGGGGTGCTCCGCCCCCCCTCTAACCCGCTGGTTAACTACGTGGGCTAGTTGTGGAAAGAATATAACACAACCCAACAAGCAAAGGGGGCCATCCCTCACTCACAACCCCTTCAAAATTAGAAGAGCTTGCTCAGTAAAATAGACAAAACATAAAATATTATATTAGTATAGAAATATTACAGTCGAGTACAATCTGATATGTGCTATTAGCAAGCCCAACCCAACAACCCCCTACAATATAAAACAAAGTTGAATTTATACAAGTTCAACAAGCGCATATTTGACTCGAATAAGGAAAACTACTAATCTGAGCTATTAACTAACAATATTGGTACAAACTGTCAAAATTAGCTCTACTGAGTCTAATCCATGACTAAAATCATGGATTAGACAATATTTGTTACATAGCTGGAGTTTTACTTCATGCAACCAATAAGAAGAGGTCTGCAAATCTAGGCAGTTTCGATGGCGGACATGAAACTGCCAATAGGACAACATCCATGTATGATGAATTCCCTACAAAACCCATGTTCTCGTTTGATCTGGAAATGAGTGGAACATAGCTAACCGTCAATTTTCCTGCAGGAAATCTGGGCGGTTGCAGGAAATCCATGTTTGTAGGAATTTCGGAGTGTCTGCAGGAAATATGACTGCACGAGCTGTCTACAGGAAATTGCGGGATTGTTTCGAACCAAAACAAATCTTCATAAGATCTCTAGATTAGTTGGCATGATAATTCAATAAGGAAATAACTAGCTTAAGGAATGCTTAAGATTAAGGTAAAAGACACTTTTTTATGTTAATTTTCATACCTCAAGCATATAGCACCCTTTTGGCCAAAACATAGATGTTATAACCGAAATAAGCATAATTAGGGGTCAAGGATAGTTCAAAATGGGAGAGGTAAAGTCTAGAAAAGTTGTCAAAATTAGGAAAAACTAGGCCTCAACATCTCCCCCACACCTAGCTTCTTGCATGTCCCTTATGCAAGAAAAAATGTTGCATCCTCAAAAAAAGGAAATCATTCCTTGTCCTGGGTTGCAGCTACTTCATCCAATTGATCTGCTACTTCTGCCAATTGATCCAATTGGTTCCCACTAGATTCTACATGAGTATGACCCTTGTATAATTAATTTTTCTTCTTCAGACGATCAATCTGAGCTTGCTTCTTCTTCATGATTCAGCCCACCTTCTGAACCCATTCCTCATGTTCTTTCTGCATGCATAGGTTTTTTTCTTTTAGGGTCTCATTCTCCTTCCTTAAAGCTCGTTCCGAAATAGTGAACTCCGTGATAATCTCCTCTAATTCTATAGAGACCACCTTTTCTGTGGGGTTACTTCCCCTTCATGATGTTTGTGGAAAGATTGGAGCGTACCAAGGCCCTCCTTTTCTTGTTGTTCTTCTGCTGTCTCATTTTTGCTCCCATGCAACGAGGAATCCTGGAAGGACATCACTTCTCGACTGATGAATTCCACTGACTCTATCTTTTCCTTTCCTTTAGGTGGGCCATGAAGCTTTTCTTTCTTTTTATCAAGTGTCTCGAGTAGTACCTCCCCTTACGTCATGTCTTTTATAGCCAATTGGACAACCTAGCTCCTTGTAAATCTCTTAGCAGAGGTGGAGGTGCCCTTCAACTTAGGCTTTTTACCTGTAGTCTCCCTAGTCACCACAACTTCTTCATCTTTCTCTTCCTCCTTTGTCTATAGCCCATGGATCTATGGCTTCTTCTTTGATTTTTCTGCTGGTTTTTCCTCCGTAGACTTTGAAGGGTCTGAGTCTTCTTCTTTTTCTTTCTCCTTTTTCTATGGCCCATGGGTCTGTGGCTTCTTCCTTGGTTTTTCTACTGGATTTTCCTCTGTGGACTCTGAAGAGTCAAAATATTCATCCTTCGCGAAATAATTCTCAGCTAGAAACTCCTCCCATGTCTTCTTTTTATCCTTTGGAACCTCCACCAGGATGATTTTCACCAGCCCATGGTGATAGAGGTTTTCCTCCAAATTGGCTCCACTTTCCTTAGCAGTCGTTGACATTTTCATCAGGGACATTCTTAAATAATATGGAAAATTCAACGGCTTATCATGAAAATGTGCGAGAAGCCAAATGTGAAATAAAAACATGAGCCCAAAGTGACCTTCACATGTTATATACTTCTGGAGGAAAAATGACAGGTGTCGATACTTACTTCTCAGGAAGTCCTGCTAAATCCCCTTGCTCCAGTTAGGGTTTGAATGTTCCTTCTGGAGAAAGGACATGCACATACGCTTGTTGAAATGTTGATTCTTAAACCAACGCTCCCCCTGCTGTGAAATTTTGCATGCGCGAGCCACCAAACCCTTTGTTAATCTGAACTGAACATTCCCAACTTGAGCCTTGTCACCATTCAAATTTAGGGTGAAAGACTTCATAACCTCTGAATTGTGGTTGCTGAATTTTTGAAACAATGGCAACCACCTTGCTTTCTCCAGTCTCACTTTACTGCGAGGGTCGACTTCCAACTGTTCAGGGCCTTGCGGCTTGAAGCGGACAGGGGCATGCAACTTTGACATGGTGAAAGACGGGAGAGACAAGATGCATGCAACTCTTAGAAATGTCATGCTAAGATTTTGCAATGGATCATGCGACAAGGGAGGGCTAATATTGGAAATATCGGAAAGCACAGAGATTTCAAGAAATATGTCATGATCATGATTATCATCATGATCTGACCTGCGGGAGGATATGGAGAGTATGACCAACGATCATGTTAGAATCATAATAATTGGGCATGGAGAAAATATTTATGATGGAACAGTTTACAATCGCATAATTCATAATCAATTGTATAATCTCATAATTCATGACCTCGACTAGTAATAAAACTTGTCAATACTTTATCAAAACATTTAAACTAATGTTTTGTCTATGACTTTTGTTCTTCAGTAAACCCAGGACGTTGTTGCAGGAAATGGAACCGTAACTGTTGAGCATTATGCGGGAAATGGAACTGTGACTGCTGAGCATTCTATAGGAAATGGAACCATGACTGCTGACCATTTTGCAGGAAATGGAACCGTGACTGTTGAACATTTTGCAGGAAATTCTTCTACAGGAAAAACACTTCTCCCTCGTTTGTGTATAGTTCATTGCAAATGAGTAAAGGTGTTGATGTCGAATGTGCAATGATCTCATTGGATTACCAACCATTAAGGTCAATTATTAACCAATGTGAGGCCCATCACCATTAATGAGAGTGAGGGCCAAGGTACCCTGATGCATCCTATTGGGTATGAATTTATGAGTTGTTGTCGACCCCCCCCCTTGGTAGGATCTAGCAGTGAAGGAGCCATAGTGATTCCCCATTACTGCTGGTGAGATAGCCTATCATTAGGGCATACAAGCTTTAAGGCATCATAAGACTCTGATCTTACACCCAGATAATTTGCTGATGTCGATGGGCCAAGATTGTTGGAAGGAGGGCCTTAAGAAATCCCACATCAGTCCAACACGAGCAATCAAAAATTAACTAAAAAACAAAATTTATTGAGAGGATCTGAGAGGATCTACTGACCTATAGTTTTAATGAGCCCAGGGCAGTCCATGCTCGCCAAATTTCAATTTTATAGAGTCTGAAATACTTGGAAAAGAAGACTCCAAGGGGGCTCCTTTTCCGTAACTCGTCCATTGGGCCCAGAAAAAGGAATAAACCTATACCAAATAGGCATTCCTCTCATGGTTTACTGAGCATGAGGAGGAAGAAAGTGAGCTCATTGTATCAGCAGGAAATCAGGAAGAGATAGTGGAAGGAATGACTCCTCTCACCATCTCCAACTCTCTTTTCTTCACAAATTCTTCCACAAATTCCTCCTTAGATTGGGGTTTTTGATATAGCTTGAGTTTGTGCCCATTCACCAAGAAGGTAACATTCCCATCATCATTGGTTTTAACCCAAACAGATCCATTATCAAAAACTTTCTCAATTTCATAAGGCCTTAGCCAATGTGTGTTGAGTTTCCCTTTAAAGTTCTTAAATTTTGAATCATACGACAATACCCAGTCTCCCTCTTTGAATTTCTTATTGTTAATGTATCTATCATGCCATTTAGCCCAATTTTGTTGGATCAAGTCAGTATGATGGAAAGCATCCTGCCTAATCTCATCCAACTCATTGAGCTACAAGATTATCTATTATTGAGCTTCATCAAGGTCTATACCCAAATCTGCTTCCATCTTGAAAGTTCTGATCTGGAATTCAATGGGCAATAACACTTTTTTTCCATACACCAATTCATACGGAGAGAAGCCAATGGTATTTCTCCATGTGATCTTGTAAGCTCACAATGCTTCAGGAAGTCATTTGAACCAATCCTTCTTATGTAATTGCATTGTCTTGGTAAGGATTGTATCCAACACCTTATTTGTTGATTCCACCTACCCATTGGCTTGTGGATGGTAAGGAGTGGACTTCCGAAGAGTAATCTGATATTTCTGCAAAATTCCCTACATAAGATTTGACACAAACTGAGCCCCATGATCAGTAACTATCTCCCTGGGTACCCCAAATCTTACAAAAATATTAGAGAAAAGAAAATCTACATTTGCTTTCTCTATTGCTCTAGGTAGTGATCTTGCCTCCACCCTCTTCGTAACATAATCAATACAAAAAAAAATATACTTCTTACCTTTGGACATAGGATTGATGGGACCTACAAAATCAAGAGGCCACCACTCAAAAGGTTCTATGAGAACCTATGGTTGAAAAGTAATCTCATCTAATTATACAGGTTGCCCCAATCTCTAGCAGCTATCGCACTTCCAGACATACTCTTTTGGATCTTTAAAAAGACTTGGCCAATAGTAACTCGAGCAGAGGATCTTATAGGCTATCCACTTGTTTGCAAAATTCCTCCACAAGGTTCATCACGACAGGACCTCAAGATGTCATAGATCTCATCTTCCCTAACACACCTGCGAATAATCAAATCAGGTCCAATGAAAATGAGATCTCCCCTAATCCAAGAGTAATCAACACTTTTCCTAATAATTCTCTTTTTTTTATTAGATGAAAAGTAAGGGGGGAACTTTCTTGTAGCAAGGTAGTTGGCCATGTCTGCAAACCAAGGTGTTTTGATAGAAATAACAAACAAATTTTCATCAGGAAAACTATCATTAATAGGAACATCCTCACCTGCATGGTTGAGCCTAGATAAGAAATCAGCTACCTGATTTTCTTTTCCTGTTCTATCCAATATTGTGATGTCAAATTCCTACAGCAACAAAAGCCACCTAGTAATCATGCCATTAGTGATTGATTTGTTCATGAGATATCGAATGGCAGAATGATCAGTGTAAAAAAACTTCATAGCCCGTGATGTAATGTCTAAACTTATTAATAATGTAAATTATAGCAAGGAATTCTTTTTCAGTTACCGTGTAATTCAGTTCTGCAAAAGTTAACTTTTTACTAACATAATAAATAACATGGGTTACGCGATCCTCCTTTTGACCTAATACTGCTCCAATGGCTGAATCAAAGGCATCAATGGAAATATGAAAGGGCAATTTCCAATCTGGGCCTCTCAAGATAGGTGCAGAAGAAATATTTTCCTTGAGTGTATCAAATGCAGCTTGCCACTCATCATTACAATGAAATTCAGATTCTTTAGCCAATAATTTGAACAATGGAGAGGCTACCTTTGTAAAATTTTCAATAAACATTCCATAGTGGCCTGCATATCCAAGGAAACTTTGATATCCTTTTTGCCTGGTTGGTGGGGGCAGCTTTGCAACAACTTCAATCTTTAATGGATCAACTTTAATTCCAGCAACATAAACATGATGACCCAAAACAATACCTTCAGTCATAATCATAAAAAAAATTTCATTACTTAATGAAAGATTAGTTTCTCTACATCTCTACAAAAATTTCACAAGAGTATGTAAAGCCTCTTCAAAAGTATCACCCATAACTGTAAAATCATCCATATAGACCTCTACGCAATCATGGAAAAGGTCAGAGAAAATACCAAGGACCGCCCGCTGGAATGTGACTGGTGCGTTGCATAGACGAAATGGCAATACCCTATATGCATAGGTACCTCGGGGACATGTGAATTTTGTCTTCTCTTGGTCCTATGGAGCTATCCTAATTTGACTGTATCCACTGAACCCATCTAGGAAGGAAAAATACTTTTTCCCTGCTAAAGTGTCGAGCAGTTGATCTATAAAAGGCAAGCGAAAGTGATCTTTTAAGGTATCCTTGTTTAGTTACCTATAATATACACACACTCGCCATTTACCATTCTTTTTAGGGACAAGAACCAGTGGAGATACCCACTGGCTACCTGAGATAGGATAGATGAACCCTACATTTAACAATTTCTATAATTCATCTTTCATATTTCCCTTAAAGCGAGGTTCATCCTCCTTTGTGGTTGTCTCACAAGCCTAGCATTTTCTTCTATATAAATATGGTGAATGCATATGTCCAGGTGAGTGCCTCTCATATCTATATATTCCCAAGAAAATGTGTCCAAAAAGATTTTCAATGCTTGAATTAACTGTTTTTCTTGTTCAAGGGTTAAGGCAAAATTAATATTTAAAGGATTTTCAGGAAAAATTTCAACTACCTTACTCCCCCATTCAGTCATCGAATATGCAAGAAATGCATATAAGAGGGCTGAATGTAGTTCAGTTGCTGTACTATGTTCATGAAAATCCTATAGATTATTAATGATATCTAAATTATGACTAGATTGCCCTTCTACTTTCTGCGAAAAATCAGGATTAGAAATACAACAATTTATCAATTTTTCTTCTGAATTTTCTTTAAGGCTCATAGCTTGGGCTATTGTCAAAAATGGTCGGGTACATTCTAAATCGTGCTCCTCTTCTTCAACCCAATGTGTATTTTCTGATCTTAAGAGGGGCTGAGCAGGGGGATACAAATTAATGTGCTTTGTTTCAACTCCATGAGTGATGGTCATGTTTCCAGACCTACACCTATGTAGGCATCTATCGTGGCCAACCAAGGCCTCCCCAAGATCAAAGGATTCCCTCCAAAGTTAGTTTTTGGTTGAAGAACATAAAATTCTGTAGGGCACTACCAAGAATCTAATGAGATGACAATGTCTTCTAATACCCCCTTTGGCTTTACCTTAAACCTGTCTGCTAGTTCTAACATGGTGGGAGTAGGTAATAAGTCAAAGGATCCTATATGAGATAAAGTCTCCATAGTCATCACATTAATGGTTTCACCTAAGTCAATTAAAGTGTTCTTTATTGGATGTCCATTGATAAAGGTGGTAACCACAGGGATTCCGGGGTCTTCATATTTTTCAATAATGAATCTGGTGGACATTAGACTTGCAAGCTTTCCAGCTACTTGAATTGTAGAGAGTTCTCTCTTTTGTCTTCCTGATTTCTTGGTACATAGCTCCTTCATTGTTTTGGCATAAATTGGGATATGCTTAATTGCTTGTAGTAATAGGATCTTAATGCGCACATTTCTTAGTTCAGACACAAGATCAAACTCAAATTGTTTTAGTTTCATTTCAAACCTCTCTGGAAAAAGAGGATGGAATGTATGGGACGAGGAAGGTTCTTGTGGCCTTGAAGTAGGTTGTTCTACTAGTTCAGGTGTGGTCTCAACTTCAAGCATTTCCAAAGTATCTTCCTCTACAATCTCTTCAATCCTTCTGGGCTGAGTTACCACTTTTCCATATCTATGCTGAATTTCCTGCAGTGACGTGGGAAATTCCTATAACACAGGGGCAGAAATTTCCTGCAGCGGCTGTGGTGCAATACAGTAGGTAGGAAAAGTGGGATAAGTGACCAATCCAATGTTGTGAGCATATTGGATGGTTTTATTATTGGGGTTAGACACTGGTTGAGCAGTAAGTTGCATAGGACGCGGTTGATTTGGTGGGGCATGCAACTGAAGTTGCTGCTGTTGAGGTTGAATCATTTGCTGCAATGTGGGTTGTGGTGGATAAAAGTTCTGAGAGGGAAAATTATGTGCAGTAGGGTAAGAAAAGTTCCCCTGCCAAGGCTATTGTGGAGGCCAAGGCTGCCAGGGCATTGGAATATTCCACATCTAATTCTGAGTATAAGGAACTTGAAAATGTGATTGAGACATACCTGTAGGATGTGATTGCCATGGTCTTTGAGGTGCCATTACATAAAGTGCATTGACAACTCCCTAATCTGCTAGATATGTTGCTTTAATCTCAGGAAGTGAAGGACATTGATCAGTGGAATGCTCAGCTTCACAGATTTGACATACCTCTATACTATCTGCAGGACATTCCCTCAAGGAATGCTTCTTCCTGCATTTTGAGCAGAACACTGCTAGTGCTTTCTCCAGTTCCTCATGTTTCTCCTATTTCTTCTTAGCCTTCAAAACATCTAATTGTGAAGATAAAGTGCTAAGAATATCATTTTAAAATATTTTAAATAGATTACCCATTTCATCTCTAGTTACTCCGGCTCCAGCAACTGACTTTACAAGCCTGGAAGAAGTATCTCTTGTTCCTCCTCCAACTTTAGAATTTCCTCTTGAATATCACCGACATAGCTCCCACACCTCATCATAACTTAACTTTGATATGTCACCTCCTCCCATTAAGTTCAAAATCTCTAGAGATTCTGGTATGATTTCCTTGAGAAAAATTGTTCTTTTGGTGTCCTTGCTTAGTTGATTCATCTTGGATCTCTGCAGATTGTACTGAAATATTTCCACCAAATCCTTGATACTCCCCCCTTCCTTCTGAGTCATGCCAAAGATTTCTTCCCTGAGGTCCCTAGTTTTGCAATAATCTTGATATTTCTTCAAGAATACCTTTTTCATTTCATCCTAGGTTGTAATGGAGTTTGAAGCCAACCCCATAAACCACCTGAGAGTTGCATCCTTTAATGTTGCAAGAAACAACTTCATCTTCTAAGCAATGGAAGAATAGTCATAGCTCCTGCATAACACATCAAATTCGAACAAAAAGGCATCAACATCTTCAATGAAGACTCCATGAAAGTTAGGCAAGGATGAGGGAGGAATATTCTTCATCTGAGTTGCTCCACTAGCCTCCCTAATAGGGAATTCAAATGTGACCAGTTCCTCTTCCTTCTCATCATAGCCTCCATCTGTATTACTAGTTCGTTCTTCATGAGCCATTCTAGACCAAAAATAAGTAGGACCTTTGTAAAATATAGATTCGGCAGAATCAATGGTTTGAAATTCTGGTTCTTGAATAGGATTAACGAGGAATTCCTAATCAGGTTGACCACTGAGTAGAGGCATTGCCTTCCTTGTAAGGGGAGATTCGAAATGAGTAGCAACACAATATTTTCCTGTAGAACTTTTTATTGTGGAAGTAGGAATATGCCCTGGACTCTTTTTAGGACCACAGACCTCCTATCCGGACTCTTCTTCCCTTGTTGCCTTGTATCTTGCAGACTTCTTTTTCCTTGCCAATTTATTAGTAAGTGAAGTGGTTCTCACACCACCACAAAAGACATTTGTAAATATTGGACCCTATCATCTACTATGTAAAAAAATTAAAAAAAAACTACTTACCAAACAATCAGGACATGAATTTGGTGAATTTCTGACCTCCACAGGGGCATAGGCTTTGCCCTTCGTCTTACCACTTCGACTCCCCCAGTCCTGAAAATTTCAAATAGTACTCATAATACTAAAACACTTTTGGTATTATCCCTTAGCACCTCCCTAGAAACAACACCAAAATGTTGAGTCAAATTATAGATTTAGAATTTGTCAACACAAATCATCAACCCAAGGCAGGTAAGCTTGTGAGATGTGCGCAAAATATATGCAGGCTTAATACCTTGAGTGCTTGCTAATCAAACCAGTCAATCATACACATAACTAATGCCTCTTTTCTACATCAACATTTAGCAAAAAAACGCTATGGAGTGGATTGAAACATCCCTCTACAACTCTTAGTATTGCTAATGTGGATTAAAAAAGATAAGAAATCAAACTTACATCAATTAAAGAAATCATTTAACAATGTAAACCAAATCTTGATTAAATGGAATCAACACATTAACATGAAAACTTAATCATTCAATCAATAGATAAATTGTTGCCGATATATCAGAAAGAGTACATTAGCTGTGTAAACAAGTTATTAATGCATAACAAAATTAAAATACACACACACACTACACTAAGGGAGTTGTGAACAAAAGGGGCCCTCCCTCACTCACAACCCCTTCAAAATTAGAAGAGCTTGCTCAGCAAAATAGACAGAACATAAAATATTATATTAGTCTGGAAATATTATAGCTGAGTACAATCTGATATGTGCTATCAGCAAACCCAACCCAAAAACCCCCTACAATATAAAACAAAGTCGAATTTATACAAGTTCAAAAGCCCATATTTGGCTCGAATAAGGAAAACTATTAATCTGAGCTATTAGCTAACAATACTAGTAAAAACTAACAAAATTAGCTCTACTAAGTCTAATCCATGACTGAAAGCATGGATTAGACAAAATTCGTTACATAGATGGATTTTTCCTTCATGCGGCCAACGAGAAGAGGTATGCAAATCTGGGCAGTTTCAATGGTGGATTTGAAATAGCCAATAGGATAGCATCCATGTATGATGAATTCCCCACAAAACCCATGTTCTTGTTTGAATTGGAAATGAGTGGAACATAGCTAACCACCGATTTTATTGCAGGAAATCTGGGCAGCTGCAGGAAATTTGTGTCTGCAGGAATTTCAGAGCGTCTGCAGGAAATATGACCGCACGAGCTATCTATTGGAAATTGCGGGATTGTTTCAAACCAAAACAAATCTTCATAAGGTCTCTAGATTAGTTGGCATGATAATTCAATAGGGAAACATCTAGCTTAAGGAATGCTTAAGATTAAGGTAAAAGACAATTTTTTTATGTTAATTTGCATACCTCAAGCATATAGCACCCTTTTGGCCAAAGCCTAGATGTTATAACTGAAATAATCATAATTAGGGGTCAAGAATAGTTCAAAATGGGAGAGGTAAAGTCTAGAAAAGGTGTCAAAATTAGGCAAAACTGGGCCTCAACACATACCTTCTCAAGTTGAAGACAATAAATAAGAAGAAGAAGTCAATGAGAAACAAAAACTTGAGGAATAATCTAGTGATATGGATACCACCAGCAGTCAGAGCTCTAATACCAATTTGAAAACTAAGAAGACAAAATTTTAATGAATGTTTCTTACAGCTCTCAGGTGAGGATCCCCTGAGGTTGCGAAATAGTGATGTCTTTCTTTGATCAAATCAAAGCAAGATTACATATCTTATACAAGTATATTTCGTTAGGCAGATGAAATAACCTCCTAAGAAATATGATCTAGATCCTAAATAAAAACACAATATAAACAATATAACAACTTTCTCCATTATTTCCAATTTGAAATTGTTTCTGTGGACCATTGAGAATTACATGATTGTGTCAGCTAATGTTATTTCTTGATTATTACTTTATATTAATTTTGGTAGATAAATTTAGGATATCAAAATTTAGTTGGTTTTATTTGGAATTATAGATTAGTATAGTTATATAAATTAAATGGCTTGTAAATATTCATAGGTATCAAGTTATATCGAGCATCAAAATATTTATTCTCACTTTATCAAGGAGATTCTTAATTTATGAACAGATTTTGTTACAGCACCATAATAATTGAATATTATTTTAAATATTTTATTAAAATAAGATTATGCTTTTAATTTTTGTTTTTAAATTTGGTATATCAAAAACTTGTATCTATGTTTTAAATTTATTTCAAATATTTTATTTTATATTTTATATTTATATATATATATATATAGATATAGATATAGATATAGCAGTGTATCATATTTTATTATTTCATTGGCTTGCATTACAATAAGTTCTTGAATATATTCTAATGTTTTTGGTATGAGATTTCATAATTTTTGTTTCACTTTTGCTTATTTATTCATACATAGTTAAATGAATGATGTCACTTCTTATTCTTATTCTTAATTTTATGTTCTAAAACTATTAACACTATAATTTATAGGAACAATATTATGTTTTTAATATTATTTACTTTTTTTCCCTTGGAAAAAGTCGTAATTTCTATTAGTAGAAGAGAAATTACATTCTGTAGATGCCATAGCATATTCATATTGAGGCTGGTTGCCTCACCAGACTGTTTGACGAAACCGCCACCAGAAAGAAACTATACTCTCCACGCAGGGAGGTCATGTAAAACTCAATGATGTTGTTGTTTATCAGAGTTTTCAAAAATAACCAACGACAAAAAAAGAGAGCAGTGAAACTGTATTCTCCACGCAGGGAGATCCTGTTGTCTCAAAAAAGTAATAGCACTAGATTGTTTTTACAGAAGTTCTATAGCCGGTATGTCCAAAAATTTAGACTGCGTACAAAAAACTGAAAAAACCATGAAGAAAGTAAAAGATAGTTTTTTAAGTCTCCAGGTGCCTGTGCCAGTCTATGAAAGGCCTGTGATAATATTGATGGAAAGTGCCATCAATTTGCTCCTGTATTAACCAGTCCTCTTCCTACCGGCGCGCTGCCTCCTTTGAAAGGTGGTCTGCCCCTGTGTTGCGCTCCCTGTAGATGTGACGGCATACAAAGTTATCAAAAGATGCTATCAATCTATGAGCCTCATCCAAAATGTGTGTCAATGAGAAAGCAGAGCAATGAGATGATCTATTGAGCCAGTCGCAGACGAGTTTGGAGTCCCCAAAGAGTTGGAGCTGGGTGCAGTTTTTCTCAAGGGCAAAATGAAGGAGGTGTTTTGCAGTGGCAAGCTCTGCAAAATTGTTTGTGCCTCTGCCCAGGTGCATTTGGAGTTTGAAGCAGTGGGAGTCACTAAGGTAGAGGATGGCACCCCCTCCACAACCCTCATCTTGGGCTGACCCGTCAAAATAGGCCCATGGGTATGATTTGTCAATGGATTCCGGGTGGAGGTTCCTAGGGGGAGGTTGAGGGGGGTCCTCAGGGATAGAGTCAAAATCAGCTATGACTCGGGATCTGATTGAAGGCCAGTGGGGGATTTTGAGCTCGAAAATGGCTCGGTTCCGAGCTGTCCAAAAGGCCCAGTTCATCAGCAGCGGCAGATTTCTGTCCTTTCCGTTGTGTCCACCAAGCCAGCAAAGCCAAGCCTCTCGGAGGTTTCCCCCGCGCCAACCCTGAAGGTGGGGGTACTGTGCCTGTATGAGGTTCCATTGCTCAGAGATAATAGGGCAATCCAGGAAGAGGTGTTCAGTGCTTTCCTCGTTGCATCTGCACAGGTGGCACCGGAAAGGTCCATGAAAGGATCTCTTCATCAAGTTCAGGCCGGTCGGTACTTTGTTGAAAAGGATGGACCACATGAGTACTCGCGTTCTGGGGGCCGCTTTTAATTTCCAAAGAGCCTTCCACCATGGTTCTAGATTTTCCGGTTTGTGAGCTTCCATGAGCTTTAAGTACCCTTCCTTTGGCAAGTATCTGCCGTTCTTGGCATGAGCCCACACAATTTCATCTTCTCCTTCAGTGATTCTAATGTGAGCTTGTGTGAGGGCATCAGTAAATGAATCCCAGTCCTGTTGCCATTGGGCCAGAAGTTGTAGGTCCTGGGCCGATTTCCAGGCCTGCTGAAATAAAGTGGAATTTGTGGAATCAGCAATGTGACATAGGTGTGTGTATCCATGATCCGCCAGGAAACCCAACACTTCAGTCGGGAGCCTGTGAGCGTTCCCACATCCAATCTAGGGGTCGACCCCAATACGAACAACATTTCCTTCTTGAATCCTCCATGTTAGACCCTCCCGAATGAGGGGGAGTGAGTTTAGTACCGCCTTCCAGATGGAGGAAATGTTGTTGGTGTTTCGGTGGTCCTGCCTGATCCAGTCCATAGAACTAGATGGAGAGATGTACTTAGCGTGGGCAACTTTCGTCCAGAGACTCCGTGTAGTTATGATCTGCCATCCCAATTTTGCTGCCAGAGCTTTGGCAAAGATGTCCAATTTCTTGATGCCCCATCCTCCCCATTTTTTGGGTCGAGAGATGGTGTCCCACTTAACCCAAGCAAAGAGGCTACCCTGCTTATTGCCCTTCCATAGAAAGCTGTTGCAGATACTTTTGAGCCTTGCTAGAATTCCCCTGGGGATCCAAGCCAAGGTCATCCAGTAAACTGGGGTTGCTTCCAATACAGCTTTGATGAGGACCAACCTGCCAGCTCGTGAAAGGTATCTGTTGTACCAATTGTTTAGTCGCTTTTCTACCTTAGAGATGAGCCAGGTCCAGTCCGCAATTTTGTAGCCCAGGGCCTTCAGTCGGAAACCCAAATACTTCAGACCTTCCTCCAAAGAAAGTGGAGTGAAAGGGAAACGGCGGAGGGAAAATTGTACTTCTTGCCGGGAGCAATCTGTAGCAGTCAAAGTGGACTTGTGGATGTTGATAGCCATGCCTGTTGCCTTCTGGAAGAGTTCAAAAACGTGTTGTAGGACAGTGGTGTCTCCGATGCTGCCGTTCAAGAAGATGAGGACATCGTCCACGAACAGAAGGTGCGTTAAATGGAAATTTTCCGTGATCTTGATGCCTACTATCCTGCCCCTACTGTGTTCGGCTCCAATTGATCTGCTAAGGCCTTCCATGATGAGGAGGAAGAGAAGGGGGGAGAGCGGGCATCCCTGCCTTAAGCCTCTTTCGGCCGAGAAGAAAGGAGTGGGAGCTCCATTTAATAGAACATTGTAAGTGACATCTGTGACGCAACTCATAATCCATTTGATGAATAGGAAGGGAAAACCCAGGTGTGTGAGGAGCAGACGATATAGAGCCAATTCGCTCTGTCGAAAGCCTTTGTTAAATCCACCTTCAGAATCATGCCTTTCAGCTTCTTGGTGTGCATAGAGTGGAGGAGCTCCTGAGCGGTTCCAACTGCCTCATGGATTTGTCGGTGCTGAAGGAAAGCAAACTGTTCAGAGGAGATATGAGCCGAGAGGATGGGCTTAAGTCAATTTGCAATGATTTTGGCTATGATTTTGTACAGGCAGTTACACAGAGAGATGGGGCGGAAATCATTGAAAGAGGAGGGCTTGTCAGCTTTGGGGATAAGGGCAATGAAGGTGGATTTTATAGCTGGAGACATTCTTCCCGAGAGGCGGCAGTCCTCCACCACCCTTAGCAGGTCGTGGCCCAGGATGTCGAAAAAAGCTAGGTAGAATTCAGCAGGCCAGCCATCAGGCCCTGGGCTCTTGTCTCTTTGAAAGCCCTTGATGGTGGCTTCAAGTTCCCCTAGGGATACCTCCTTGGATAGTTCATCTGCCTCATCCCCCTCAACAAATCGGGGGAAAAGTTCTGTTGTGCGCATTACCTCCAGGATGTTGGCCTCACCGGAGGCCGAGTAGATGCTTTTGAAATGAGAGCTGGCTAGGGCAGCCAATTCTCTGGAGGTGTTAACTTTGTATCCCTGGTCATTCTGGAGCTCCCAAATGGTGTTGATGGCCTTTCGCCCATTCGCGAAGCGGTGAAAGAACTTGGTGTTGTCATCTCCTTCCTTGAGCCAGGTCGCTCTGCTTCTAAGATGCCAGCTTCCTTCTCTGTCCTTGAGAATTTGGGTTCTCTGCTTGATCAGATGGAAATATTGTTCCTTTTGCTCGAGGGAGGTGAAGGTGCCCTCCGATTTCTCTTCAAATTGAGAGATGGCCTGTTCGGCAAGCTTGAGACAATTATCCTCCTGTTCCCTCTTCTTGTGCGCCCATCTCCTGGAGAGACCTTTGAGCTCCTTGAGGTTTTTTACAAACCCTTTTGCCGGATCCGGCTCTCCTGTGATCGGGTGAGATTGCCAGTACTCAGTGACCAAACTGATGTAGGAGGGGTCCCTTAGCCAGATGGAGTTGAATTTGAAAGGGGCAGAGATCTTGTGTGAGCTATCATCCAGTTCCAGAAAGATGGGCCGGTGGTCCGAGATACCGCCATTGCCTACCCATTGCCTAGCGCGTGGAAATCTGGCATAAAAGGCTTCCTTAATGAGAAAACGGTCCAGTCTCCGAGCCAGACTTTGGCTACCAGAACGATTGTTTTTCCAGGTGTGCTGTATTTTTGCCGAGGGGATGTCAATCCAGTGATGGTCTTCGAGTAATTGTAGGAAGACATCAGATAGCGGGTCTATCTGTGCCATATGGCCCCATGATTCCATGAACCCCAAGGAGAAGTTCAGGTCGCCACCAAGGATTACATTATCTGCCTGGAAGAGAGAGGTGCTGAGAAGCCTCCTCTAGTGGGTCTCTCTGTTTTGACAGGGCCCGTAGACATTTATGACTCGAATCTCCCTCTCCAAATCTTTGGAGGAAATGTCAGCTCCAATAAAAACCTCACCTCCCCAAATGTTCTTTATATCAATAGTTCTGTTCTTGAAACCCATGGCAATCCCCCCAGATCGCCCAGAGGCATCCAAGGCATGGAAGGTCCAGTCAGTCAACCAAGATTTCATGAGGGGAATGATCGTGTCAGCCATACAGAGGGTCTCTTGTAAAAGGATCATGTCGACCATCTCAGAGAGTAATAGTCGCTTCAGGGCTAATTTTTTCTCGGGGCTAGCCAAACCTCTACAGTTGAAGGAGACAAGCTTCATGGAGGGAGGGGGGGGAGGGTGTCCTTTGCTCTAAGAACCCTTTCAATAGTATTCTGTTTGCCCTGGGCGACCTCCAGCCCAGCTTGGTCCTTCGCCTTGTGAAGATTGGAGGGTCTACCTCTTGCGGGTTTGGGCGAAGTCAGGGGGGACTCTACATCAAGACCTACAGCATCCGGGGGCCTCTCCTTCGCTCTTGAGCGGGTAGGATACCTCGGGGCAGAGTTAACCGAGGGGGAGGGGGGTGGGAGGGAAGGGGATGGGTCGGAGGAGAGGGAGCAGGTGGAGTAAATAGGGGGAGGCAAGGGGATGGGGCAGGATAGGAGGGGGGGGTGGATCGGCAGGGAGAGGGGGGCAGATGTGAGCCCAGAGAAGGGCCAGATAAGGAAGGGGGAGGGGGGAACAAATCCAGGGAAGATGTCAGGGGAGAGTGCGACGAAATAGAGGCCGATAGATGAGATGCAGAGATAAAGGGGGAAGGAGACATACCCGAAGAGAAGACGTCACCTTTTGCAGCCCTGGAACGTGTCAGTGGAGGAGAGGGAGGCCGCAAAGGAGTCTTGCCGCACTTCTTCGGAGCTGGACCAAGCGGCGCATCCACTGTGTCTGATGTCTTGTTATGTTCAGTCGGCTAAGTCTCCGCCACAGGGGGGGGGATGTTGTTCCGCTGGCAATTCCTGATCCTGGTCCTGTGGAGCCTGCTTCAGTTTCCGTAGGAGAGGGCAAGCCTTGTAAAGATGACCCACCTGGTGGCATCGTCTGCAGCGGTAGGGGATACCTTCATAGTCAAGCGGCTGTTTTCGCGAAAAGGACCTCCATTGAATGGTGATGAATTCCTGTAGACCGCCTCTGGTATCCAAGTGAACAAGGATTCTAGCATATGCCATCATCCCCGTGGTTTGATAAGACTTGTCAAAATCCATGTATGTGCCGAGGGAGTTCCCAATTTTCCTAAAAATTTCCTCTGACTAGTATTGAAGGGGTAAGCCGAGGAGCCTTATCCAGACCTGGCCGACCCCAATTTGTTCCGTCTCCGGATCGAAGAGGGGAGTCCAACGCTTGAGGAGTACAGGAGCGTTCTCAAAGTGCCAGAAAGAAGAGAGAACCCAACTGGTGTGGTCAGCCCTTGCAAAGCGTAATGCGAACCACCCTCAGACGAAAGTCTGTACAAAGGGGATATCCGCCAAGTGCTGTCCCCATATTTCCGAGGCCCAGGCTTTTAGACGAGCCGCCGAGTAGTTCCTCCCTCTGATGCGACCTACGAGGACCCTGTCCGCATAGTCCATCGTGTCCCCCCACTGGATATCTTCCTCAAGTCTAAGAATAATGTCGAAGAGCCGGGATTTGAAAACCCTCTGTTTCTTCAAGGGGTGGGAGGGGGGATGGCTAGGGGGAGCAGAAACCCTCGCCGCTTCCGGGGCAGCGGGCGGGGGGGAAGGGTTAGGGATGGGAGGGTTGACAGGGATGGCTTCGGAGAGGGGAGGGACCGATGTGAAGCTGCCCGAGGGAATGGAAGGTGCAGAGACCGGGGGGAGGGCGGGCGGCTGGAGGGGGTCAGATGACGAGCCAGGAAGAGGGGCCGACAAGGGATCCGGCGGAGCAGAAGGACCCGCACAATCCGGAGAGGGTTGGAGACAGTCCGATAGGAACCCTAGGGTAGCCGGGGATGGCACAGAAAACTGCGACCAGGATGAGGGTTCGTCCGACAAACCGGAGGAGGGGAGAATAGGACCAGAGGGATGCGGATAATCAACAATATTAGCAGAAAGGTCCTCGCTAAACCTACCTTCAGAGGCAGCAAAAGAGGTTTGCCAGATGGAGCCCTCCACCAGAGGATCCTCCGAATAATCTACCTCGTCAAGGTCCATAGTGACAGCTGCACTTGTTAAATGCAATACCTCGAAACCAGATGCCGACGGGAAACCGGCACCGACAGCAGCAAAGAAATGGTCCAAAGCAGGAACAAAAAGCTCGGGGGGGGGTTGAACCGCCAGGGGAGCGGGGGTAGGCTCGGGCACCTAACCGTTTGGAGAAGGGAGGGGTGAAAGCGAAAACCGCCAGAGCGCAAACAATGCAAAATGGAAACCCTGAACAATGAAAGTAAAAATGGTGCAGTGAGAGTGAAAATGAGGGTTAAGGCGGGTAAACAGAGGGGAGAGGAGGCATGGCTAACGAGAGAAATCATGTCAGGGGTAGCTGCAGGCTAGGTGCCGGCATCTGCAGTACCCCGTACCCATGATAATCATGCCGATCAACCCATCGCCAATCAGTTGCAGAGGGTCGCCATCGCTCCGTCGATTCATCCTCTGTTGTAGGGCATCAATATTATTTACTACTACAACAACATTATAATTTTAATATTATAAATTAATAATATTATTATTATGTTTTGAAAATTATTCACATTAATGTTATTATTCATGATACTAACATTAACAATAGTAGTAATAGTATTATTATTAGTAAGAAAAATTTATGTAAAAATCACATCATCAGAGTTTTGTCGACGTGTTTCAAACCATCCAGTGTGGTTCATCATCGGGACAAGATGAAGAACCAGATATTGGCATCAATTTAAATAGATGAAGAGAATATGAGGCCATTGAGGTCATCAATAGCATCACGGATCCTGATATTGCTAAATTGGTTGAAATTTTTCTTACGTCTACTCTCTTAAGATTTGAAGGGGAACTCTATGAACAAACATGTGGTGTTGCCATGAGTTCTCCCCTTTTCCCTATAGTAGCTAATTTTTTCATGGAAGACTTTGAATCTAAATCTTTGTCCTAAGCTCAATACAAACCAAATCTTTCGAATAGATTTGTGGATGACACCTGCGTCATCTGGCCTCATGGTCAGGATAAGTTGGATCTCTTTCTCCAACATCTTAATAATCAGTCTAGCTCCAGGTTATTGTAAGAATAGATCATTTACATCACTATAAGTTTAGGGAGGCTATAGATAATGAAAGGAGGTCAAGTAATCTGAATAGTGACTATGGCTAGAAAATTAGCAGCTATTGGATCCCTACCATTTCTTCTTGAGTTTTTATTTATTTCATTTAATTAATTTTTTTTTTCATCTCTCTATTTTCTTAATTTTTATTTATTTATATATATATATATATATATATATATATGAATTTTTATTTTTATTTTTAAACTATGCCTTGAAATCTTGATCTTCACTATTAATAAACGATCAATTACTTTATTTTCCTCATTATGTATTTCTTTACCCAGTTGTGTATTTTATTTTATTATTTATTTTTAAGTTTTTAGAATTAATTATTTTATTATCTTTATTATTTAAGTTCTACCTAAATATTTTTTTATCTTAGATATTCATTTCATTATAATTTTCCTTTTGATTATTTATTTTCCTTAATTCAATATTAACAACTATATTCTAACTGTTATTTCCTTATATTAAAATATTATTTATTAGTAAATAATATTTATTTAATAAAAAATAACGGTTTTATTATAGCGGTTAATTTTTTTTTCTCTTCTCTATTTAACTTGATACCATGTTCTGGTTCTTCATCTTGTCCTAACGATGAACCACACTAGAGGCTTCAAAACGCATCGAAAAAACTCTAAGAATGTGATTTTTACTAAAAGTTTTCTTACTATTTATTATATGGATCACAAAAGCCTAAATTCAATTATTACAACCCTCCACGGAAGGGCCATTGCGATAAAGATTCGCCAATTTGAAAGGGCATGCTTGCGGGTTTAAAAAATGAGGTGAGATATGACATACCATAAATGATGTACAAATTCATCTATCATTCCTTTATTTGCACACATTAAACATTGAATTAATAATTCCATAAACTATTGTGTAATTTTTAATGCGAATTTGGCCCTGGTTTGATCTTAGATTTACAGGGTTAGAAAAGGTATTGATTTTCTTTCTCAAAAGGTGCTCTCTTTACACCTGGAGCTTTCATGTGATGTCCACAACTATTTGGATGAGCATCGAAGCCCATCCAACTTTAAATTCTCTTCTCTTTGAAGAGAATATATCCTCAAGCTTGGAGAAATATCCTCTTCTCTTGGGATTCCTTCCTATTTGTCAGGTTATTCTTCCTCTAGAAAAGTTGATGGTAGTCAAATATCTGTGCTTCTCTCATGTATCAACAATGCCACTCTTCCAAAATTTGGATCTAGGTCTTCCCTATCGAACGAAAACGTGGTTTCAGATTCTTTATGTCGATCGGGGCACAACAATAATTCGTGATTTGATGATGGTTGCAAAAACACTGTGAATTTCAAGGCTCCACTTCTTATACCTCCTCTCGCCTCTATAGGTCTTGGGCATGCAGAATTCTCTAGTGCTGCTATCTCCCATGAAGTTTCCTACTTGAGCTCTATATGTTCTGGGGATCACTCCTTAACCTTTTCCTCTCATCCTCGCCTGTATTCCATCACTATTAATATTCCTCAGATCTTGCTTCCCTCCAGTGTATCTATAAGCATTGATAAGAAATAATCAGCTTTCCCTCCTTGTCGTGACAGTTCAACTCAGTTTTTTGACTCAGACCTTGACTTGAATTGCCACCCTTCCTCCACCAGTTGTTTCCCTCTAACACCATCGTTCCATTCTTCAGCAAGCTCTAAATTTTCCAACGAGGGGAGGGGATCTACCAAGATAGGCCATGGTATTGACCTCCTCGGTAATCCCACAGTTGATTGTTGGTCATTGGGGTCCAATATTCCCCTCTTGTTCGATTTCGGGCCTTTTAATAATAACATTAACTGTAATCAAAATAATAATAAATATTACTATAATAATAACAATAATAATAATAATGTTGTTAATAATAATAATAATATGTTGTTATTAATAATAATAACACTAGGAAGCGCAAGCCCCTCCGGGACCTTCCTCCGCAAACTCTCTCTGGTCGATGACGGAGGTGTTTCCCTCTCACTGGTAAAGCCTTTCCGTAACGCTTTCTGTCTAGGACTTGAACCGGCCATGGCCCCCCACCCCTACTATAGTTTAGAAAGGGCTTTGCTTTCGGAGGCATGAGCCATAAGCCATAAGCCATAAGGACCAACCAGACTAGGGGGGGAACCGGGGTGAAACGGCAACCGGACGAGAACGTGTCGTAGCTTCCTTCTGTTCTAGCAGTCGAAACGCGTCGATGAACCACACTGGTTGGTTCGAAACGCGTCGACAAAAGATTGGTTATGTGATTTTGCCGAAGATTATCTAACAATAATAACACTAATAGTAATCATAATAATGATAATAAGTTTTATCCCACTTCTTATAGTAATAGGGTGGCTAATATTTCTATCTTTTCTTTTGAGCCTCATGTCTTGAGTCTAGTAGAGAAAGGATTAAATTTTTTCCTTTCTCATAGAAAAATTCTTGTGGAAGAAATTATTTGTGACATCAAATTTGGGATTAGGGGTTTGTCAAACAACACTAAGGATATCATTAGACAATAATGTGCAGTTTTCCTTAGAAATGCAAAGCCCCCTAAGAGCAACATTAGCAATCTTGAATTTGATGCACTCAAAAATTTGAACAATAACAAGGCATTGTTATTATCAAAGAGGACAAGGGTGGAGTTGTTGGACCACCTTTGTAACAACGGGAGCTACAAAAAACTCAATAAAAATTATTAAAGAAGATCTTTAAAAAAGTGGATCTAGCTATAAAATCCAATAGCACTATTGGCTCCTTGAGCCATAAACTCTTCGAGAGTAACCCTATCACTCCTAGGATCTATGGTCTTCCAAAGATCCATAAGGAGGGGGTTCCCCTAAGACCCATTTTCAACACTATAGGAGGGCCAACCTATCTTCTCGCAAAGTATTTATCCCAAAAGCTAAAACCCCTTGTTGGCCTTACAAAGTCCTTTGTCAAAGGTTCTCCATTGTTTGTCAATGTTTTCTAGTGATTTTCGACGTTGTCTCCCTTCACACTAATATCCTTATTAATGAGGCCATTGAGGTCATCAATTGCATCACGAATCCTGATACTGCTAAATTGGTTGAAATTTATCTTACCTCTACTTTCTTCATCTTTGAAGGGGAATTTTGTGAACAAACATGTGGTTTTGCCATGGGTATCCCCCTTTCCCTTGTAATAGCTAATCTATTCATGGAGGCATTTGAATCTAAAGCTTTGTCCTCAGCTCAATACAAACCAAAGCTTTGGAAGAGATTTGTGGATGAAACCTATGTCATCTAGAATCATGGACAGAATCAGTTGGATCTCCTTCCCCAACATCTTAATAATCAATCTAGCTCCATAAAGTTTATTGTGGAATACGAAATCAATTGGAGTCCACCTTTTCGTGAAATATTTATCTCAAATAAGGATAATGGATCATTCTCACACCAGATATTTCGGAAGAAAACTCACACAGAGCAGTAACTTCACGCTAAGTCCCATCATTTCCTTTCTCAAAAGTTGGGTGTTCTCAACACTTTAGCCACTCGGGCGTTTAGAGTTTCTGATGAAAGTCCCCTTGATGATGAGAAAATCCATCTTGTCAAGGTTTTCAAAAATAATAGTTATAATAAGCTCCAAAGTCTTAAGGCTTTCCTTAAAGCTGGCAACAGTTCCAAGATTAAAAAAGAACCTAAAGATCAGTTTTCTGGGGTACACCCTCCTTTTATACAAGGGACCGCTCACAAGATAGCAAGGATCCTAAGAAGGCGCAATGTTCGCTCAACTTTTAGGCCCCTTAACACCATTCAAAGTTCCCTAATATTTGTAAAAGACCCAGTGGACCCTAAGAATATAAAAGGTGTTTATGTAATCCCTTGTTCATGCAGGACACCCTATGTTGGTGAAACTGACCGCTCAACAAATCAAAGGATTCAGGAACATGTGACAAACATCAAACATGGGAGGGCCCGTTCCTCAGCATTGACAGAACATGCAGAAAAAATAAAACACCACATCTACATTGAAGATGCCTTGGCCATTGCAAGAATAGATCATTTCCATCACTATAAGTTTAGGGAAGCTATAGAGATTGAAAGGAGACCAAGCAATCTGAAAAGAGATGATGGCTGGAAAATTAGCAGTTGTTGGATCCCTGCCATTTCTTCTTGAGTTTTTATTTATTTCATTTTATTTATTTATTTTTTATCTATCTATTTTCTTAATTTTTATTATTTTTTATATTTATATATATATATATCTGTATATATATATATATATATATATATATATATATATATATATATATATATATATATATATATATATATATATGTATGTATATGTATATATATAGATAGATAGAGAGAGAGAGAGATTAACTATGCCTTTAAATATTGATCTTGACTATTAATAAAATATTAATTACTTTATTTTCTTCATTACTGATTTATTTATTTAGTTGTGTATTTTATTTTATTTTATTTTTTATTTTTATTCATTTTTATGTTTTAATTTTTAAGAATGAATTGTTTTATCATTTTGATTGTTGAAGTTTGGCCCAAATATTTATTTTTTATTTTTTAGAATTAATTGTTTTATTGTTTTAGTTATTGAAGTTTGTTGACTATGGTTTACAAATGTTGATGATGGTTGAATAGGGTCAACCATGGTTGAAAATGGTTGATGATGGCTAACCATAGTTGACAAGGTTAATTAGGATTGTCCATGGTTGACCAAGGGTTAATAAGGATTTACCATATGTGACCATGGTAGGTCATTGGTGACAAGGATTGATAATGATTGATTATAGTTAAATATGGTTAAGCATTAATGATCATGTTAGCCATGATTGACCATTGTTGCACTGCTGTGGTT
Organism: Pinus tabuliformis; assembly: GCA_031772625.1. Classification (NCBI taxonomy): domain Eukaryota; kingdom Viridiplantae; phylum Streptophyta; class Pinopsida; order Pinales; family Pinaceae; genus Pinus; species Pinus tabuliformis. Next base: position 1,387,463,987 of record CM062819.1, on the reverse strand, counting down.
GAATATGGTTGAACTTCTTGTCCATACTTTATCATGGTTAGGTTTTTACCATGGATGTGATAATAGGATCATGGTTGACTATGGGTGAACATGGTTGACCATGGATGGCCACATTTAGCAATATACAAATATGGTTAAGCATGTTGACTATGCTTAACAAAGTGGTTAACCATGGATTTTTAGCCATGGATCATCATGGTGGCCATGGTTTACTATAGTGACCATCATTAACCATTGTTGAGTTGTTTCAAGCATTGTTGAATATGGCTGACTAAGTTTGACCAAGTTGTATAATGGTGATTATTTTTAATCACATTTTCTATGGTGGACATGTTTACTATATTTAACTCTTTTAAATATGGTGACTATGTTGATTATGTGATGAAGTTGACTATGGTAAAGCATGTCACATTTGTTGATCTTTGTGACTGAGATTAAACATTGTTACATTGAGATTTTATAACCATGTTTAAACGTGTTTGATAATGAAGACTAGTATAATGTATATCAACCATGGTCAACCCACAGTACGACGCAAATGCCATATGTTGTTTGACACATTGTAATAATGTTATACAATGTAACAACATTGATTATTCATCACATTGTGATGCCATTAGGTGTTCCACACATTGTGACGATGTTTATTAATCATCACATTATGAAATTGTTTTTCACAATGTAACATTTTCCACAGTTTGTCACATTGCAATGGAATTTATCGTTCATCAAATTATGACAATGAATATTTCATTTCTTTGTGACATCAAGTTTGCTTTTCACACTATAATATCAAATTATTATGTATTATGTATTATTATTATTGTTGTTGTTGTTGTTAATATTAATGTTTTTACATAAATATTAATAATAACATTAGTATTGATAATAACATTGATGTTAGTAGGAAATTATTTATGAGTTATGATAACATTCTCATGATTTGGGAGGAGATGAGAGAGCTCTGCAACTCTGTAGTGGTCTTCCATTGAGGCCTCAGGGGCCTCCTTCCCAGAGTTTGAAGCACACTGCCCTCTTGCACCCTTCCAACCTACCTACCACATCCCCTGCCGCGCGGTTACATCTTACCTGTTAATGATTGCTCATGACTTACCATGAAGCCCTTGGCCCTAGCTCCTTGTCATGATCCCTCCACATCATTTGTTGCTCAGCTGACCGTGCTTGTCAATTCGATGGAGATCGACGACATTGACTATGAGGCGGACCCCAATCCTGACCAAGATATCTAGATGCATCATAGAACAAGGATGGGCTCAATACCCTTTGCTGCTAACCCTTGCTCCCTGACAGCTACCCTATCTGTTTCATTTAGTCTGGGGCCATCTGATAAGCATCTTCTGCCCTCTATTCACATTGATTAACCTCCCAGGCTAGACCACCCTCCACTCTCTCCTACAACCCTTAATCTCCTGGGTACTTACTTTCAGCCATCTCCCACTTTCAAAGCTCCCTTGGCTCATCCTCCATAGTCCTCAACTCCTTCCTGTGTGCCCTCCTCCTCTCGCACTCTCCCTTCTAGGTGCCCCCTCCTCCTTTCCTGCTTCCCCCTCAGCAACCCTAGCTCTCGGCTACTCTAACCCTAACACTCCTATCCATTCTGGGTGCTTCAGTTCTCCCATCCCTAATCCCAAATCTACCCCTTCCTCCCCCCATAATGTCAATCAAGGCTGTAGAGGTTTACTCAAGGAACACCTGACGACCCGGCAATCTGATAAGCCCAAGAAAGGGCGGTGCTTCAAAGCTGTGGATAGGGACATTAACTTAACCCTAGGCGAAGATATTCCAATGGGGAAAGTGGTGGACACGGCTAAGAAGGTTTTGGTGGGCCGTATTAGAGGAAGGAACTATTCTGTGGAACTCCTACACCTATGGACTTTGGAAATTTGGGGTTCCCTTCTCAAGGAGCTTCCCATCATCAGAGTTTTGGCTCGTGGCTGGTTTGCTCTTCGCTTCCATAGGGAAGAATATACTGATTGGATTCTTTCCCGCTTCTGGCATATTGAGCTTGCCCCGGTTCTGCTCAAAAGATGGGATCCCCTATTTAACCCAGAACGTGAACAGATAGGTGTAGGGCCGATTTGGGTTCACCTGCCAGGCCTACCTATGCAGTTCTTGACTCCAGTGGTGTTTAAACGCATTGGGGATGCTCTTGGGACTTATCTCGAACATGACCAGTCTTTTGAGAAATCTGGGAATATGACTATGGCGAGAATACTTGTTCATTTGGATACCATGGAGGGGCTGGAGGAGAAAATAACACTCCACTGGAGGCATTTCTTGCGTTGCCAAAATCTAGATTATGAAGGAGTGCCCTTCCATTGCCGAAGATGTCATAAGGTTGGTCATCTGTACAAGGACTGCCCCCTTCTCTCCTCATCTGTTCAAGAGCCTGCAAGGGGTGTAAAACACCGTCTGTCCAAAGAACTGAATGTCGACGAGCAGCCCTCGAGTCTGGATCACTCTAAAGGAGCGGAAGGAGTCACTGCACAGCAAACCAGTACTCCAAGGGTGCCTTCTTCATCCCCTCCACAAACTCGATCTAGGACTGGGGTGGATCCTACCCCTTCATCGGGTAATGTCCCACTCTCTTGTTCTTCTGATCATCCTTTTATTCATTTACTTTTCACATCACATTCTCCTGTGTCAATCTCAGATTCAATTTTTAGTCCGCTTCCTCCAATCACTTATGGTATTGACCCCCCCTCGCCAATATTTTCCTCTACCCCTCTATCCCTACAGGCTCTGAACCCCCACCTGCGTCCATCTTCCTCACCTTCTGCATCTGGCTCCCATTCATAAAACCTCCGTTCCCAACCTTTGATCAACATTCCCTTTCTCATCCTCAGTATCCCCTCTCACCCATCAGACTCGAAACCAAGCAGAGGTAGACCTACCAAGATCGTAAAAGCTATCAAATCTGCAGTTACAGATGTGGCACAGGGTCGTCAATCCACCATCGAAAGGGCACTTAGAGCATCTGACACCCTGGATGTTGTTCCCAAATGATCTGGCTCTCCTTCAATTGTAGGGGTTTAGCCAACCCCAAGAAAAAATTGGCTCTCAAGTGTCTCTTATCCTGTACCTCCTGTGACATTATATTTCTTCAGGAAACCCTTGGGCCCTCTGAGCTGATCACTAAAACCCTACTCTCCTTACTACTCGGTTGGCACTTTCAAGGCCTAGATGTTGTGGGCAGATCTGGGGGTCTTGCCATGGGGATAAACCCTAAATCGATCAAGGTGATATCCTCTTGGGGAGGATTGGGCTTCATAGGCATGGACATTTTTGTAGCGGACATAGGCAATCATCCCAATTATAAATGTTTATGCCCCCAACCATAACATACTTGCTTTTTGGCAATCCTTGCTGGGGTCCTCTCTGATCAATAATTCAACCATCATTGGAGGAGACTTAAATTTCTCCTTGGGGAACGAGGAATCCTGGGGACATCATGCTCAAATTGACACTCTCTCAGAGCAACTGAGCTCCCTCCTGGACCAACATGAGCTTGTTGATGTCCCCATGAACAAGAAGATGCCTACATGGCATAACAAGCGTACTGGTGTTGCTTCTCTTGGAAGAAGGCTTGATAGGTATCTTATACATGAAGATCTCCTCTGATCCTTAGCCTTATACAGACAATGGGTTGGTTCGGGCAGCATCTCAGACCACTCCCCAATTTACTTGGAAGTGACTGGCCCGTTCAAGAAACCCAAGGCCCCTTTCAAATTTAACTCAACCTATTTGAAAGACCCGGACTATGTCAAATTGGTCTCGGATTTCTGGCATGCCCAGCCTCCTCTCAGAGATCAGCGAAAGGCTGGGGATTTTTGTAGAAACCTGAATCAACTCAAGAAGTTAACCATTGACTGGTCTAAGAGGAAAAAAGTAAGAGATGAACAATCACTTGTAGACATTGAAGATCAGTTGGCCTCCTTAACTGATGACAATGGGATTGGATATATATCCAATGAATCTAAAATCTGCCTGATGGAATTGGAATCTCAAAGATCCAAGATCCTACTGGAAAAGGAAGAACTTTGGAGGCTTCGAAGCAGAGGAATTTGGCTGAAAGCAGGGGATGGCAATACAAAATTTTTCCACAACTTTGCTAATGGCAGGAAAGCCAGCAATACCATTTGGCAGATGCCCTTGGATCGGGAGAGAATGGCTACCACTCACCCCCAATTAGCTCAGCTGGGAAATACACACTTCAAGCAGCTTTTTAAGGCCCCTCCAGCCCCCTCTCTGCCTGATATCATTAACCTAGCTAGCCATTTCCCTGGATACCTGGATCCAAATGGATTTGAAGATCTTATCAAACCTATCTCCATGGAGGAACTTGAATGTACTTTAAAATGGTTCAAGAAAGACAAAAGTCTAGGCCCGGATGGCTGGCCTGTGGAATTTTATTTTGCCTTACTGGATATCATTGGCCCAGATCTGCTAGGAGTGATCGAAGAGAGTCGAGTCCTTGGCCGCATTTTTGCTCCGCTCAACTTCACATACATAGCCCTCATTCCTAAGACTGACTCTCCATCCTCCTTTCATGATTTCCATCCTATTTCTCTTTGCAACTATCTATACAAAATCATAGCCAAGATTATTTCAAATCGTATAAAGCCTATCTTATCTGAGCACATCTCTCAAGAAAAATTTGCTTTCCTCCACCATCGACATATTCATGAAGCCATCAGCTCTGCCCAGGAAGCCCTACACTCTATTAAGTTAAAAAATTTAAAAGGGATGACCCTCAAAATTGACTTATCCAAAGCTTTCGATAAAGTAAGTTGGCTTTACCTCAGAATGATCCTCACTCATCTGGGTTTCCCTTTGGATTTCATAAATTGGATCATGGGTTGTATTACCTCTGTATCCTTTGTAGTTCTCATCAATGGGTCAGCTTCCCTCCCCTTCCAAGTAGAAAGAGGTATCAGACAAGGATGCCCCTTATCCCCCTTGTTGTTTCTACTTGTAATGGAAGGCCTGAGTAAACTTATTGATTCAGAGAAGATTTCTGGGAGGCTTGGGGGCCTGAAAATTACTGATCATTTCCTTCTGTCCCATCTTCTCTTTGTGGATGACATTCTTGTCTTTCTAAATGGAAGCGTACAGGACATTACTACCTTAAAAGAGATTTTAAAACTTTTCAATGCAGCCACAGGAATGGAAATCAACAGGGAAAAGTCCACTATATCTTTCTCTGAATGCTCTCAACAGGAAATTCAACTCTCTCTCCAGAATTTCCCCTATCAAGTGTTGGACCTTCAGGTTGGACTAAAGTACTTGGGATTTAGAATAAAAGCGGATGGATATAAAATTGTTGATTGGACTTGGCTGCTCACTAAAATGGAGAAAAGAATAAACATCTGGTGGCATCTTTTTCTATCCAGGGCAGGAAGATTGGTTCTCATCAAAGCGGTTTTAGAAGCTACCCCGGTCTTCTGGATGTCCTTGGCTTGGATTCCCCTGGGGATTCTACATAGGATTCAAAAAATCTGTTGTCACTTTTTATGGAGGGGACATAAGGAGGGGAAGCCATTTGCCTGGGTCAAATGGAGCAGAATAGCAAATCCCAAAAAGTGGGGAGGCTGGGGCCTAAAGCACCTTCCAGCTTTTGCACAAGCACTGGCAGCAAAACAAGGTTGGCTACTCCTAACCCAAAAGAGCCTCTAGTCGAAGGTGGTCTCCCACAAATACTTTTGGCCCAGTAATTTAAGTGATTGGATTAGAAGACCTTCTTGGAACAGAAAAGGTATTTCGGTCATCTGGAGGGCCATTCTAAACACCTTGCCCATTATAAAAAGAGGCCTCATCTGGAAGATTGGTAATGGCGCTTCAGTGCGCATCGGTCTTGATCCCTGGACCAGTAGTGGGAATGCATATCAGCTTCCTTCGGAGCTGATTACTTTTCTTAACAACACAGGTGTCCTGTACATCTCTCACCTTGGTGATCATTGCAACTCATCTATTTTTCATCAAGCTTGGCACTCAGGTGAGGATTGGCACATTCTGATTCAATGGGAAAGACAGTGGGAAAATTATCGGCAAGCTCTGACAGAATCCCATGTTCGACTCAATGATGACGAGGACAAACTGCTCTGGGGTCTCTCCAAAAATAGTCACTACACGCCCAAGCATGGGTATGATCACATCCAAGTAGAGGCAAAACCAGATCGACAAATGAGCTGGTGGACTCAGCTTTGGAAGTTAAAAGCTCCCCCGCGCACTATCTTACTAATGTGGAATATCATTGAGGATAAAACACCCACAGGAGTAAATTTAAGGAAAAGGGCAATCATGGGACCTTCCTGGTGTGTACTCTGTCACCAGGAAGAGGAATCCAACCAGCACATATTCCTTGATTGTCCTACTACAAAGTAGTTATGGTCGCAAGTTCTATTCACCCTTAACATCAATCTAAGCTGGCAAGGTGGGGACATTCCCACTGCTTGGGAGAGTTGGTGGGGAGATGTTTCGGTTCCTAAAAGCAGAAATCTACCACTTCTGGTTTCTTGGCACATCTGGATGTGTCAAAACAATATCATTTTCCAGGACCGACCTATAAATTGGACGATGATTCCACCAAAGATTTGTTCGGCCTATGAGGAAATTCCAGATGAAGAACATATAAATCACCCCAGGATCATTTCTTAGGAACAAATTGACACAACAAAGCCCTGGGCATACTTTGATGGAGCAGCTCAAGCACAAGGATATGGGGGGGGTGTCATAATCCACCTTTCAGTCACACATTCTTTCCACATTTGCATGGGCTTAGGCGAAGGCACAAATAATTACGCAGAGCTGATCACCCTCCGACACCTGATTTATTTTGCCATCCTGAAAAACTGCAGACACATTCAAATTTTTGGGGACTCCAAAACAGTGATAAATTGGTTTAACAACACAGCTACATGCCATGCATATACTCTAAGAACTGTTTTGGATGATATTGTTTTTCTAAAAACACATTTTGAACACATTTCTTGCACTCATATCTACAGGGAGAGCAATGAAGCCGCGGACAAGCTATCGAAAGAGGCATCGTATCGTCCTCGAGGAGAATGGTTGATCACAGAACATTCACCGGAAGGGACCTTCCAGTTTTTTGACAAGCCATATATAGATCAAGAGCTTCGGGGGGTGGACAACCCCTAATTACAACATTTTTTGGCTTTATTACAGGTTTATATATATGTATACAGCACTTTTGGACATCTGAGAAGAGATCACTTTGGTGATTTTTTGTCTGTAACTATTGATGTACAACAACCCTCTGGGTTTATTGATTTTGTTTTGGAACTATCAGTTGACCAAGGTCACTGTTTCTACATATGCCTATGGGCATCTACAACATGTAATTTTCAACATCTAATGGAAATTATGAATTTTCTCCCTGGAAAAAAACCATTGATGTTAGCAATAACATTATATTTTAATAACATGATTTTCAATACATACTAATACTACTATATGTTGATCCCTGATGGGGGTGTTAATATGGATGATATGGGTGAATTGGAGGCAGTGCCCACCACCCCTAGACGTGATGTTCATTTAAAGTTGGGGGAGATCGACCTACACTCGCATGCATTTGCATGCAATACAATAATTGGTAATTGTTAATTATTTATTGTGACAGGAAAATTTTGGAGTATTCATGTGGTGGTTTGAGTGGAGGTGAGGGTTGGTCTTCGACCTCCTATTGGATGTTCTTTGTTCTAGTTTCATTAGTGGAGAGCTTTGGGTCTTGGTGTGGGTGTGTAGTTGAAGTTGAAGGAAGTGAAGCTGTCATTTCAAATGGAAAATAGGGGATGCAATAGAGCTTCCCTGGTGAATGGGTTTTTGCATGGTTGTTTAGCACCACGCATTGTGGCGGGCTGGTGAGGAGGACAATCTCTTATAAGTAATGTATTACTATTAATAATATAATATTTCTAATTTTATTAATGATGTTACTAATAGTATTATTATTGATATCAATGATATTAGTATTAATTTTAATATTATGTTTTTAATGTTATTTATATTAATGCTATTATGTTGTTAATAATATTGATGTTAATAATAACATTAAAGTAATGAAAGGAATATTTGCATAATAATAACATCAGTTATTACATATAATAATATTATTATATAAACTCTCGAAATGGACCTTCTGAGCTCTAAATCTTGTTGGATGCTTCACCCTCCTTAAATATGTGTTGCAATCCATGCCCACCTACATTCTTTCATCCCTTGCTACTCCTAAATCCATTATTAACAAACTTTGAAACCTTCAACATTACTTTATTTGGAGGGGAGCCAAGTTAGACCAGAAATGGGCCTTAGTAGCCTAGGATAAGATATTCCTTCCCAAATCTTCAGGGGGTCTAGGCTTAAGAGAACCCAAGGTTCGAAGAAAGGCATTGAGTAATAAAACATGGTGGAGATGGCTAAAAAATCTCTCAACTCTATGGTGTCAAATGTGGACTAACAAATATGTGCAGGGAATCTGCTCTTCTCAATAAGTCAAATTGTCAGAAAGCAACCATGGATCCCACATATGGAATGAAACTTGGCAAAATAGATCTTTGATTCAGGAGCACTACTTCTGGGAAGTTCAAAATGGTATGAAAACCTTGTTTTGTGAGGATTCTTGGAACCAATGGCCTATTTTTTCTACTCTAGCCAACTCTCGGCAAATTAGAGATATTTTCAATTAAAAAGGGCTTTCCTTGATTGCCTACTAGTGGGATTCTCATTCCTCTAATTCACCATGACACCCATGGAAAATCTAATCTTCAGAATATGCAAGGACTCATGTGGAAGAGCAACAACTTTTAATGCTCGTTCTGGCCACTAAAAATATTTTAGTGTAGACTGGTAATGATATTTTGTGTTAAGGATATGAACCATCAGGAGATTTTAACCTAAAGGAGGCTTGTATAATCCTGATACAAGCACAATCACTTGAGCATAATCAAACTTGGAAACATCTATGGAAAATGAAGCGCTAGCCTAAAATTACTCTTTTCCTATAGTTACTCTTAAGAAACAAGACCTTAACATGGGATAAGCTTCAAAAATGTGGATTCATGGGTCCTTCCATGTGTATGTGTGCCTTGTGCAAGTGGAGGATCAAAATCATTTGTTTGTCACTTTTTCCTTATCCTCTTTGCTCTAGGAGTGGTTGGCTATCTCTTTCAGAAAAAACTAATCTCATGCCCCACTCCATCATTGCCTCGCTAGAAAATTGTAAAATCTCCCCATTTTGTAGCCACATTCTCAATCAATCTTGGATCCTAATCTTAGGCTTCATTACATGGGATATTTGGAAAGAGAGGAACTCTAGAATTTTTTAAAACTCCTCATCTCCGTTAGAGGTAGTTTGGTATATTATCCTCTCCTAGCCTAAAAATACCATGGCATGCTTGCAATGGACTACTCAAGATTAGGAATTCCCTTGATCTAAGAAAAACAATATGAGCTAACTTGGGATCACTCCTTAGAATACTTCCCCCCTGGTCCATCCAACTTTCCCTAGCCTATTCCCCCCACCACCAAGCTTTATTAAGCTCAATTTTTATGGGGCTTCACAAGTAAATCCAGGACCAGCTAGTTATGATGGATTTTTCAGAGACAACTCATGATAGATTCTCAATATCCTTACAGGCAAGCTTGGTTTCAACTCCAACAATGAAGCAGAGCATTGGGGATTCGAACACGGTCTAATTATTGTTGTAAGGCACAACTATCATCAACTCCTTATAGAAGGGGACTCACTGCTTGGAATTTCTATTTTGGATAAGCTTTAATGTGGCTCATCTCTCTCAAAAATCTTTGGTAGCTAGCAGATTGAATCTCACATCTCCAAAGTTTCCTCCCTGCTCAAGCACATCTAAGATCCCATGTTATCTCATATTCTTCGTTCAGGAAATAAACTAGAAAATTTTCTTTCCAATCATGTTTTTGACTCAAATAGCCCTTCACTTGATGTGTGATAGTCTTAAGCAGTTCTTGGTTAGTTACAAAATTCTTGTCTTTCCATTGCACTTTAAGATTATTCCCCCATGAAGGGTGCTTAAAATCAACACCTGTCAATGCCATGAAAAATACACATGGAGTAAGAGGCCACCTAGCTCATCATTCATACTCTCATGTGAATTGGTACACACTGTTTAATTCCCATGTGACGGCTACATTAACTTGGCCCTAGTTTTTGTACATCTTCCATTACTTGGATCGCTAGTTCATCATTTCACCTAATTATTGTATGGGGAGGCTTACCTCAGCTATGGTTGGAGGTGGCATCATGGATCGATGACATCCTTCTTAAAGCATATCTCCAATCCTGGTGAGAAGTCCTAAAAATCTATTATCATAGTCAATAATTCCTTATGCCTCCATCCCGTCTGCTTATGGCCATCATTCCTGCAATTCTGATAATCTCCATGCATTATTTGGCTATCTCGTATCTTGGTTTGTATTGGTTTTCTCAAAGCTATAGGTTCAGTATAACCATTCACCTATGAATTGGAAGTATACAACCTCCCACGTTTACATGGTGGCTTTGGGGTCTCAACTAGCCCCCAAGGTTCACATTGATGTTTCGTCTCTCATGTAGGGTACTATGTTTCCTCTTGGTCCGAAGGCTGTTCTGATCAAGCTTCAAGCTCAAAATAGCTCTCTTGTTGGATTTTAGTGGTTCCATTCTCATAATTCAGAACTTGGCTCCATATCATTGGTTGTGAGAATCATAGGGATGAAAGGTTCGTGGGTTGTTTTTGCTCGAGTTTCATTAGTGATGCTTCTGTTTCCCTTTCAAAGGACCCTCGAGTGGCTCAATCCTTCCAATTTGGGTCTTTTCTACTCACTTCCAGTTGTGCGAATCATGATGGTCGTAGACTCTAGTTGGTGGATGAAGGCTCTAGTTATTAGATGATGGCTCAAGGGATCCAATGGGTAGGCAACTGATGTTCAAGGTTCGTGAGATACTATTGCTCATGTTACATTAAAGTGGCTTCTCAACGTGGTTCATCTTTTGTTGCACTATGCATGTAAATTCTAGGTTACTCAACAATTCTACTTGATGTCTTAGTTGAATATGGGTGGGCTCCTTTTGTTGTGGTTATGTCTGGATAGATTTGTAGAACAGAGCCTTTATGTTTGTAAACTCTTGGAACTCCATGTGGATTTTGACATTTTTTTCTTTTTATCTTTTGAACTGATTAAGCGAGACATATGTAATCTCAAGCTTCCCAATATGTGCTACTGGGTTGGTTTCTCTGTAGGCATGCCAGTAGTTTAGAGAACCATCATCTGTAAGCTCTATTTCAGTAATAAAATGACCAACCTTACACAAAAAATATTATCATATAATCATATTAATAGTGTATTTATGTTATGTTTAATATATTATTATTATTATTATTATTATTATGATTATTATTATTTCCATTTTATTTAATAATAATAACATTAATAATAATATTAATATTGTTAATAATATTATTAAAAAGATTATTATTATTCAATATTATTATTAGATTAAGCTAAGATGAAATAATGATGATGATGATGATGTTATGTTGTTAATAATATTACTTAAATATTATAATTGAAATTACTTATTATATGATATTACTAGTCTCTGTCGAAGAAGGACTCTAGTAATCGATTTGCCCGTTGACCATTATTAGTTTTACATTGACCATGGCAAGCTATAATGTTCAACTTTAAAAGTAATTAAAGTAATTTTAATTTTAATTTTAAAAAATAATTTTTTAGCCTTTCATTGACTATAAATTTGTATGTATTATTTCAGGGCATGTGTACCATGTTGCCCATGCAATTCTCTCACCCTGAAAACTTGCAAATTTTCACGGGGATAACCAATTTTCATGGGAACTTGTAATCTAATTTAAAAAGTGGATAAAGTTTAATACATATATGACCATATATTATTAACTTGACAGTTATAATCTTTTGTTGTTTTGAACCCAATCATACCAAAGGTCATTATATCATTAATGTAACTAAAAGCTTATTTCTTTCATGTCAATGATAAGGCCAAGGGCTTTAATCAATGCTCTAAGATAAAGGATGAGGTCATTATTGTGGGGTCCCTAGTGCTTATATCTCTTGTTGTGTGCCCCAGTTTTCTTTGCAGACAAATCCACAACAGGGATAGAGGAGGAGAAATCCGTGACTGCGGGAATGCCACTAGAAAATAGTTTAAAATATTCAATCTTCTACATAAAATTTAAAATAACTTTTTTGTTGACCTTATGTCCACTATCCATTTAATAAATAATTTTCAAATACATTGTTGTGTATAGGTAAAGTCTGATCCGGGTGGATATTGGTGGTCACCCGCCTATTCCACTTAGACCTCTAGTCAATTTCATCTATTTCCTTGATTATATCAACATTTACTATTTTTAGCATTTTTTTGGGTCCTGAACTTTCAAAGTTGTTTTGACCCCCTAAACGACATTTTTTAGGTCCATCACAAGCTCGTATCCATAGGTAAGGGCCTACCACAAATCCTATAGTACTCAGAAAAATATTTCTAACGAGGTATCGCATGCACCAAACAGAGATCATATGACCAAGTTACGACCCTAGGAAGTTGGCTGCCCAACTAACCCCAATAGAGCCCACAAGCTCTTGGTGTTCCATCTCCTAGGGTTAGGTTTTTGGTTGTTTAGGGTTTCCCTTTGTTGTTCAACAATTAAAATTCCCTTAAGCCTCATTGTAACATAGTTTAGAGGCATGTAGCCACCACATCTCTTCTAAGAGATAAGCTACCATCACTCGAGCTAGTTTATTTCTATTCTGTATGTAAGCATATTTTAGTTCTCTGATGTTAATAAAATGAAGTTTTATTCCTGTTGCAGCTTTGTGTTTATGTTTATACATGTATTTTGTTGAGTTCATGCATAGTTCCAAATTAATGTCTAATTCATGGTTACTGATGCAACAAATGTGAGGTGCAAATTGGGCTTTGAGACCTGGGTTTGCTCTGGAGGCTTCATTCTCTATTAGTTTATCTACTCTTTTTACTAGAAAAATTGTCACTACAACTAATGCCATTCCCCATAATTGGAAACTAGGTGCTACCTATAAATCAATCATTAACTTTGACTAATGATATCATCTAATAACATATAACTTGATGTTGTTCAAATTGGTCACCTTTATAACCAATATATGAAATAATTCTCAAATAATTGTTGTTAATAATTATATTGATAAATTGGAGGAACAAATATGTTTTATATCTTTAATAAAATGATTGAGAACTCTGTAAATCTATTTCTGTCACAAAGATTTGCACTCTAGTCGACAATGTTTGTTGACATTATGTAGATGCATGTCCAATAAAGTGAAATAAAATTTTCGTTGAAGCAAAAGGGGGAGTCAAAGTTATAATGTTAAATGAGTTTATTTGCAACTTAAAAATTGAAAATTAAGGAAGAAAAAAATTAAAGAAATAATCAGCTCCCAGGTGAGGCTATCTCACCATGAGAGTGCCTGCACAAGGCACTTCTATTCACCAGTAAGAAAGCTCGTGCATATAATGTTACAATATTTTTGAGGAGTTTGAACAACTCCCTAAGAAATGGGATCTAAATCCTAAATAAAATAGCTCAATCTCTATAAACAACAAGAAGTTACTATTAATGAATTGATCTGGAACTAAACGTTGGTGGAGTGTGCATGGAGTATGATGAAAGGTAAGAATCTCTCAAATTCTTTTTGGGAGAAATCCATTAACATTGCTTCTTATTTAAAGAATAGAAGTCCAACAAGGTATCTTGATCTCCAGACGCCATTCAAAGCCTTGTATAGTTTTAAACTAGTAGTTCATCATTTAAGGGTATTCGTGTGTAAGTCCTTTGGACATATTCTGAAGGATAATAAAAATAAACTTGATGCTAAAGCTATCAAATATGTTTTTGTAGGATATCATTCAAAATTTAAATCATATAAAATGTTTTATCCATCTACTCAAAAAGTATTTGCGAGTAGAGATGTAATTTTCCATGAACAGGAAGATAAAGGCAACAAAGACAACAACTATGAAAGGTGGCACATACCTTTTGAAGTTGAATACAATAAAGAAGAAGCAAAATTCAATGAGCAACAAAAACTTGAGGAATAATATAGTGATATGGATACCACCAGCAGTCAGAGCTCTAATTGCAATATGAAAACTAAGAAGACGGAATTTTAATGAATGAATCTTGTAGCTCTCAGGTGAGGAGCCCCTGAGGTTCCCAAATAGTGATGCCTTTCATTGATCAAATCAAAGCAAAATTACATATCTTATGTTATCACTCAGATTTTCTCAAAAGTTGTAAGAAGATGGAAAGGGGTCTGAGGTAACCACAAACCAACTTTTAGGTACAAAATCTAGCCAATCTATATCCAGAGAGGGCTCTCTCTTTAAGGTTTAGCTTTGTTTTAGAAGATATTAGGCTAGTTATGACAGCTTGAGGGTTTTGATTGTGTTTGGTGGTGAAATTCAGTAGCAGAGGGGTAGTACTGAATATTTTAGGCCATTGGGCTAATGGAGTCAAAAGAAGATAGTTCAACTAGATTTGGTTTTTCAACAAAGGATGGCTTCACAGGGCAAGATAGCTAAATAGGGAGCAAATAGAGACTTGTAAAGGTGGAATGGAATTAAAATGGATGAAGGGAAATTAAGAATCCTTCAACATTTTTTAAGAGGAGGGAACTTGGATGATCACCAATAAAGAGCAATTAAGAATTCTTTACTAAATGATCAAAATAAGTAAACTAGGAAACAGGAGCAATTAAGAATTCACTGTTTATGCTAGTTTGGAAGAAAACATTTAGAATAAAAACGATTGAAGACAGATTGCACTTAAGAACTTTCTGAATTATTTTTTTTCATTTTAATATTCAGATATGAAACACAATTGATATAATAAACAAGAAAACAATAACACATGAGATATAAGATACTTATTTGTCTGGTGTTTGACACATGAATCCTGTGAAAAGTCCTTTGCATTAATTCTTCATCTAGCCTGCCATGCAAGATTTGTCCAACAACACTTTATTCCAAAGTAATCAGTTTTACAGCAATGTCTAAGAATCCACACCCAAAATACTTCAAATGAAGAAGTATTTATACTAATTGTAAACTGAAATATCTTGAAAACATATCAAGATTAGTTTCACAAATATCTCCAACTATTTACATTAATAGAACTTAAATAAAGGACATTCAAAACTAATGAATCTATTTCGCACTATTTCTATGGATTTATGGTGACAAAGAAGAGAAAGTTGAATTTGATAGCAACTCTTAGTTGATGATGAGGCATCCCACTCACTAATTGCATCCTTCCTTTGTGCATTCTGCCCTAGAAATTCTGCAAACTTAGGGTCCAATGATATGCTTGTATATCTCAATCCACGATAGATATGTAAAATGTGAAAGATCTTTTTGTAGATAGGAATTTTTGTGAGCTAAACCTCTCTCAGGTTCCCAAACTTCATCTCCAGCTGTTCTCAATATTCTCTGCAAAAAGATGTCAAAAACAGGACTTTGCGCAAACTAAAAAAATGGGCTGTGAAGACATGAACTTATCTCCCTCTTGATAATACCTATGTAAAAAGTGATAGATGTTTTTGTAGACTAGCATTTTAGGAAAAAACACGTCCTCCAGTTTCTCGAAATACTTCTTGGATTGGCCACAATAGTTTCTATACAACTATGACTTAAACAGGAAATCACTAAAGAATGTACCATTTTTGCTCTAATTTCATCTTTTTACCTTAAACTTCTTTTGATTGTTTTTCACTTTTACTTTGGATAAAATTAATTGTTTTTGGTGAAAGTGTTTTTATCTCTGTTTAACCCTTATTGCATCCAATTTTACTTTTACTGTTTTATTGTTTACTTTTTACTTTTATTGCTCTATTTTTTCATCTATCTTCACTTTGACATGAATTTGTATACTCTGTTTTGTAACTGTCTTCCCTATTGTTTATCTTCATGATAGCTGATTTACTTGACTTGGTCTTCAATCTGATACTCTTTAATCCTGATACACTTTGACTATTCTTTACTGTGTCCTTTTACCTTCAATGTGTAGTTTAGGTTTTTACTATCTGTTTCAACAGTAAATCCTTTTAATTCCATGTTTCCTCTACTTGTCTTTCAACTGTATGTTTTATTTTCCATCTCTATTTGAATAGATTTGATAACAATCTTGGAGTAAACAGGTCTTATGACTAGTATTAAGATTGTTTATCCAAGGATGTGGTCTTCTGATCACCTGTAAAACAAAACAAATTGTTAAGAAAGCATTGGTTTGCAAGGGAGGTCAAAAAGGTTTCATTTGAGCTTGAGAGGTCTGTGGAGTGAGTCCAGAATGCTTTTCGGGAGGTAAACCATGCTTGAATCAGTTAACAGAGGCTTCAGGTGGCGCAGCTAGGTTACATAGGGTTTTACTGCACAATCAGGTGAAAACGAGCAAAACTGGGGTTTTCGTGTTTAAACGGGTAAATGGTTGATATTGGTGGGTGAATGAAAATGACAATTGGAGGCAACTAAATGACGAGACATTTTGTCGTTTAGTAGAAGATGATAAGCAGTTTCTATCGCACCGCTATTGGGGGGGGGGCGCAGTATTGGGGCTCATCCGCATGATACCATATAATGAGCGACGTGTGGCAAGGGTACCGTTTGCAAAACTACTTCGTGATCGCGCACGAACGTTCGGTTGCGGAGGGTCGTGCGATATGCATAATAATCGTTAGATCTAAGGGACCTGATCAGACAACTGTCAGGGCTCTGAAGTGATGGGGATATAATGGAGGCAGGCCCGATACATTTAAGGATTAATTAATTATATCGAGGTTGACAAGATTGGATGGGGAGCCTGTTATTTAACTGTGAGGGTTAATTAATCCTTTATTAATGCAGCGGGGGATTAAGGGATGTTAATTAGTTACTGATTAACTAATTAATCCCGATTAAGGATGTATTATGGTTATAACTAACCAAGGGGTGGGATATATAGAAATTTGGGGTTTTATATAGTTACAGTAATACGAGACAGGGTAAACTTTATAAGGGATTTATAAATTACTACAAATTAATAGTTAATATGTCATATTGAACGAAAAAGTGCTAAGTATAAAAACATTTGATGTGTGTATTTAAACTTAGGCTTAAAGTGAAAAAGGGTTTTTATGAGAAATATTGTAATTTTCCTAAGTAGAATAGAATTTTACTTAAGAAAAAACTTATGAATGGAAATGAATGGTTTATGAATGGTTTTAAGTACTTAGGCATTATAAATTATTGGGCCAAGGGTCCTATCCCTCCAAAAGTCAGAGAAATGCTCTTAGCCCCTCTAACTTTGATAGATACCTTGGCACTTAGGGGAAATTAGTGAAAATTTAGGGGAAATGAGAAGGGAAGTTGATTATTTTTTACTTTATGCTTGCTTGATATGCCTTCCATGTAATACATGCTTCTGTCTAGTGATGAAAGTAAAAGATTAACACATTTAGAGTCATCATTCATCACATATAACTCGACAACCATCATCTACCTACCCTACCTACTTTAACCTAGCATTTTTACTTCTTTATTTGGGTGCACTTAGACTGGCAAACCCTTGTCAAACTTTCTTTTCTTTTACATGCCAATGCCTATCTAAGTCTACACTCATTACATCCAAGGGCTCAGATTAAACTGTTGAGCTCCTTTTCTCACTCTACCTATCTACTTATATGCCAAGATTAAACTATTTGGTCAGGGCTTTATTCCCTATTTCTACAACATGAAATTGAAAAATGAACTAGCCAAGTTTTACTGTTTGACTAATCATGAGTTGTGGCATAGATGACAAGCTGCACACAATTTTTTATTATACAAAAGTGAAAAAGTAGTGGCATTCAGACTTGCACACTTTCATGGTCTTTTCTTCTTGGTGGGGTTCATTTTCTTTCATTTTTTTTTACAATCTTTATTCTTTTTACCCTTTTATTCTTGTTCTAGGGTATACTCTCTTTACATTTTTTTAAATTTTTTGAATTTATGGAAACCCTTGCAACAAGTAAAGGTATGAACATATTACATAGCTCATCAAGTCAACCATGATATATGACACCTATTGGTATAGGAGCATAACACTGACTCCACTTGGGGATGGCTTTTCCTGGTGGAAAGTCAAGAACAGCAGATCAAATGGCCTCTGAATGATTTTGGCTACACTATGAAATGTTTTTTCTATTTGTTGCTTTATTGTATGTATGACAGTAATACTTCTGAAGCTTAGGGCCTTCTCTTCGAGCTTCAACTTCACAATTTTACCATCCAATCAACACTTAAACATTTATTCTTCCTTCTTGAATCCCACTTGAGCACCTTGTCACTTAGGTAGGAATCTTCAGCCTTGGTCTTTTTATAAAAAATCTTTTTAACCTTTTCCTGCACAACTAGAGATTTGACCTGAAACTAAAAGGGTTGCAACCTTCAAACCAAAGTAGTAAATCATCAAGACCTTAGGGCCTTTTGATTGGATTCAAATCTTTAATGATTTATTTCATAATCTACTAAAAACTGAATTAAATCAAACTAAAATCCTACCTACTTACTCTAATCAGCTTTCTGGCTGCTAGTTAGGTAAAATGAAACAACCAATGCAACCACTCAAGCATCATATACATTGGTGAATTTTGTTGCTTGTGCTTATTGGTGGTTAAAATTGAGATCTTGAAATCAAATATAGCTTTGTTAACCTTTGAGAAGATAAGGAAATTCCCAATATCCTTTGTTGAATCTAGAAACTATACAAAGGATCTTGTAAAATATATACACTATTCTTGAAATGATTCAAACAACTGCACATCTGTTGTGTATGGCCCCCATGCCATGAAACTGAAATGTCACTTTTATCTTTAACACCCTGCAGACTTTCAGATGAGCTTTGTGATGATATTTCTACTAATTGTAGTGTCTGTATGGTGAAACTATTATCATCTTGATTTTGACTCTCATAGTTTGTTAATGGAGAAAAATTTTGATTGCATTCATCATCCAACCTATCAGCTATTGGATCATAAAGAACTTGGAAGGATTGTTGCAACTTATTACATATAGGTTCAAATGGAACTTCATAGATTTCTACAAGCTGCTCCTCCTTTTCTTTAAAAATTTTATACCACATTTCCTTTAAACATTGAAATGATTCAAAACAAAGAGGAAGGGAATCATCTTGGATCATTTGATCATATGTTCCAGCTTCCAAGTCTTCTTCTGCAACCTGACATTCAATGGCATTTTGGGGCTGCAAATCTAGATATGAGAAGTCTTGAACAAGAATTTTATTGCCCTCTAGATAGTTAATATCAAGACTTGTTGACATTTGATTTCTAATTGCATGATAGTTATCTCTGATAAACTGAAACGAAGCAAAACAAAATGGTAAAGTTCCTTCATTGATTTCAAAATTTTCTACACTTTCCTCCTCATTCTCATAGCTGAAATGAACAAGCTGATCACTATTTTCAAGTTGCTGAACCTGAACTTCCTTATTCCCCAAACTAGCCTTTGATTTCTCTGTAAAGTTAGTTTGGATTTGAAGAACATAATTATCATCATACTGATCATATTTGGGCAAATCATCAAAAGAAGTAATGTCATCAAACATACACATTAGATCAGGAGATTTCTCCTCCACATATTGCTCTATGAATCTATCTTCTGATCTATGGTAGTTGGAATTAACAGGGATTTGTTCATGGATGTCAACATCTTCTTTTTGTGAAACAAATGTGTCATGGTGATTTTGAACAAAACATTCAACTTTCATTGTGATCTTATGAATCATTTCCTCTATTTTCTTTATCAAAATGTCGAGTTTTTCGTCTTTTTCTACTTTCAACTTTTCTCTTCTAATTTGCAGATTAACTTCTACATCTACTGCCATGTTCTGCATCTGTTCCATTGTTGAGGGGTTTCTTTCTCTTAGATGAAATTCTATCTCTGAATCAAATGCTCTTGGGTAATGCAAAAGCATTGAATCAGGGGGAGGTCTTATATTTAATGGTATTGAATAATAGGCTTGATTAAATCTTTATGAAAATTGTTATATTGTTTCATCTGGATGTCTTTTTAACTGATTATATTCTTCTATGATTACAAGAAGATTGACTTTAATTATCCATCTATCAAGGAAGAGTTTGAGAAACTGCTCGAGATTTGAGATGCTTGCCTCAGGCAGGGTTTTGAACCAACTCTTGACTTTGTCTTGCAAAGAAAGAGCAAAAAGCCTAATACTGACATCCTCTTCATCTACTTCAAATAAGTTAAGATAATCTTCAAAAGCTTGAATATGTTTTTGGGCAGTGATACCATTCTCTCCATCAAACCTAGGGAGATACTTGGGATAATCATTAGGGAAAGCATGGAGTGTAGGAGGTAAAATGAGTGGTTTATATCTATTAGGAACTTTATGAGGTACTGGAATATGTACAGGGATTGTATGATTAGTCTTAATTTTTTGATTCTCCTTAATTGGAAAATGATCTTCATAAGAATTAGAAGACTGCTGCTCAAATGTGTAAGGAGATTTTATATCTACATTTTTCAAAGGAAAATAATAAAAATTTAATCTAAAATCATCTCTAAAATATAATATACATTGAAAAAATTTATCAATGAGAAAGAACATAATGTCTTGGATAACAATCCAAGTTAAAAGCCTGATCTTTTCACATAGTTCTTTCAGGTTCATTCCTCCAGTGGAGTCTTTACTGTGAAATTGATTTTGGAGTCGCCAAGTGGATGATTTTAACCTTTATGTGTCTGATCCTTGTCCACCATCATAGATCATATCTAAACCTGTAAAACAATTTTGAAGAAAAAGTTAGTTCTCTAGGAAGCCAAATTTTGAGTATTTTATGATTATTTTGCTTATGAATTTTCAAAACAACTTCTATGATTTATTTAAGAGGCTTTAGATATGAGATTTAAACTTTCTTAAAGATTTATTTGACATGAGGAACTAGTCAAATGTTTGGAAACCAAATGTTTAGTTCATAAACTAAACTGGAGATTAACTGAAGTAGCATTCATCTAATATGCACTTACAAAGCAAGAGCAGTTCAAAGGCCACCTGGCTAACTTCAGGCTCCGTCTGTAGTTTATAAAGCAAACAATAATAACAAACAAACAAACTATTTGTTCCCAAATGGAGTCGCCACTATGTTATCACTCAGAATTTCCCAAAATTTGTAAGAAGAGGGAAAGGGGTCCGAGGTAACCAACCAAGTTTTAGGTATAGAATCTAGCCAATCTGTATCTAGAGAGGGCTCTCTCTTTAAGGTTTAGCTTTGTTTTAGAAGATATTTGGCTAGTTATAACAGCTTGAGGGTTTTGATTGTGTTTGGTGGTGAAATTCAATAGCAGAGGGGTAGGACTGAATATTATAGGCCATTGGGCTAATGGAGTCAAAAGAAGATAGCTCAACTAGATTTGGTTTTTCAACAAAGGATGGCTTCACAGGGAAAGATAGCTAAACAGGGAGCAAATAGAGACTTGAAAAGGTGGAATGGACTTAAAATGGATGAAGGGCAATTAAGAATCCTTCAACATGTTTTAAGAGGAGGGAACTTGGATGATCACCAATAAAGAGCAATTAAGAATTCTTTACTAAATGATCAAAATGAGTAAACTAGGAAACATGAGCAATTAAGAATTCACTGCTTATGCTAGTTTAGAAGAAAACATTTAGAATAAAAATGATTGAAGATAGATTGCACTTAAGAACTTTCTGAATTATTCTTTTTCATTTTAATATTCAGATATGAAACACAATTGATATAATAAACAAGAAAACAATAACACATGAGATATAAGATACTTATTTGTCCGGTGTTTGACACATGAATCCTGTGAAAAGTCCTTTGCATTAATTCTTCATCTAGCCTGCCATGTAAGATTTGTCCAACAACACTTTATTCCAAAATAATCAGTTTAACAGCAATGTCTAAGAATCTACACCCAAAATACTTCAAATGAAGAAGTATTTATACTAATTGTAAACTGAAATCTCTTGAAAAAATATCAAGATTAGTTTCACAAATATCTCCAACTGTTTACATTAATATAACTTAAATAAAGGACATTAAAAACTAATGAATCTATTTGGCACTATTTCTATGGATTTATGGTGACAAAGAAGAGAAATTCAAATTTGATAGCAACTCTTAGTTGATGATGAGGCATCCCAGTCACTAACTGCATCCTTCCTTTGTGCATTCTGCCCCAGAAATTCTGCAAACTTAGGGTCCAATGATACGCTTGTATATCTCAATCCGTGATAGATAGGTAAAAAGTGAAAGAGGTGTTTGTAGATAGGAATGTTTTTGAGATAAACCTCTCTCTGTTTTCCAGAATGTATCTCCATATGTTCTTAATATTCTTTGCAAAAAGATGTCAAAAACAGGACTTTGCACAAACTGAAACAATACGCTGTGAAGACATGAACTTATCTCCCTCTTGGTAATACTTGTGTAAAAAGTGAGAGAGGTTTTTGTAGACTAGCATTTAAGGAACAAAAGCTCCTCCATTTTCTTGAAATACTTCTTTTATTGGCCACAATAGTTTCTTCACAACTATGACTTAAACAGGAAATCTCTTAAGAATGTAGCATTTTTGCTCTAATTTCATCTTTTAACCTTAAAATTCTTTTGACTGTTTTTCACTTTTACTTTGGATAAAATTCATTGTTGCTAGTGAAAGTTTTTTTTATCTCTATTTAACCCTTACTGCATCCAAGTTTACTTTGTTGGAAATAATACTGAGAGGGGGGGGTGAATCAGTATTATCAGATCAGTAAAACCTTTTCAATTTCATACTCAGAAACATATACGCTACTTCAATTAAGTGAACCCGCGTGTACACGCTACTGTGTCTAATGCAACTAGCGTATATCCAGAGATCTTATAATTCAGTTAGCTTAATCTTTAGTAAATGCATCAGAACATTATTAAGCATATTAA
Organism: Pinus tabuliformis; assembly: GCA_031772625.1. Taxonomy (NCBI): domain Eukaryota; kingdom Viridiplantae; phylum Streptophyta; class Pinopsida; order Pinales; family Pinaceae; genus Pinus; species Pinus tabuliformis. The sequence continues at coordinate 1,387,440,920 of CM062819.1, read as the reverse complement.
CAGTAAACAGGTGCAGTATAACAGAACAGAACATCACACAAGAGCCACACACATGAACACCATGATATAAGGTGGAAACACAATGTGGGTGAAAACCACCTGCTGCAATTCGTCTCTTTCTTCTTTAATAAGAAACTTCTTTTACAATGTATTGGCACAGTCCTTTACCAGCACGCAGGCTGCAACCTGCAGAGGGCTACAACCCTCTCTCGTTTTCCAACTACTTTTGGAAGGGAGCTACAACCCCCTCAGCTCTTGTACTAGCCGATCTATTTACTAGTACGTAGGTGCTGACCCTACAACCTTCAGGGACCACGTTTCATCAATTTTCAGACTGGATCCAAGAGTACACAACAAACATTACTGCAATACAATCATCAACTTATACTTGCATCATAATTCATTAAACAACCCAATACGGAATCACTGAAACCCTGTCATCAAGATCACAGAACCCAAACCAGAGCCAGAACTCTGCAACAACCACCAGAATTAGCAGCAACCTGAAATATCAAATCTTATTATGCATACGCTACTTCACTGTACCAAAACTGCGTGTATACGTGCTTTCACCAAAGGCAACCCGCGTGCAGATCTAGAAATAATTACTTATACCTTCGCTGTCAGATCCGACCCTTGCCAAGCGTCCTGAACAGATAACCAGCAATACCAGATCTTCTCACTTCGTCAGACACCCAATGCTTGCATCTTTGCCTAATGATCTTCTCCTTATATAGCCTTAGGTACTTTACCATACCACGGTCCAAAACCATAGTTACACAATACCATCAACCTCAAAACGAGGGATCGACACGCCCGTCGAGACACCATGGTCCGAAACCATAGGCACAACTTCCAAGGACTAACCGCCACGGACCAAAGGTACTTTTCACATACACGCTCTTTTACTGAAGCCAACCTGTGTGTACACGCGACTTGATATATAGAGAACCTGCGTATACGCGACTTGGTATATAGTGAACCTGCTTGTATACGCGACTTGGGCTTAACGAACCTGCGTGTATGAACTTTCTTGGCATGCTGTACTAAGATCTGTCCTCTGATTAAGTTGCCATCACTTGTACCAACCTCTGAGCATCTGTACCAACCTCTGAGTGTCTGTACCAACCTCTGAGTGAGTTGCCATCAAGGACAACACTTGAATCATAATGCTAACAATCTCCCCCTTTGGACTTGATGGCAACCACCACACCAAGTCACTCTCCCCCTTTGACATCAAGGGCAAAGGGCGGACCAAGATATTTTCTTCTTTGGTATACCTTCTGCTGTCCATACTCTCCCTGAGTACATGCTGAAGTTTCTGATTTGGCTCCCCCTTTGTTTATGCCAAAGTGTACCAATCTATCCACGCTCCCCCTGAGCAGATGCAGGTTCTAAGACCAGCCATTCAGATCTGTACCATAAGCATCAGCCTGCAATACTATGCCTTTGATCAAACAATAAGATGTATCATTTAGTTTCATCAGCCACTTCTAACCATAATGCCAACAATGAATTATTTGGAGTATATGCTCCCCCTGAGTGTGAGCCAACCATGACTGAACCATTTCCTGAGTCTGTTCTGCTCCCCCTGAGCCTGAGCCAACCATGACTGAACCTGGGTCTGTTCTGCTGCCCTTTCTTCATATACGCGACTTTGCAGCCTGTAACTCGCGTATATACGCGACTTGTCTTCATTATATCAGCGTATGCAGGATGGAATACTGAATTTCATCACTTTCAGATTCCCCTGTGTCTGTTATGTCAGCTGTCTGAGTTATGCCACACCTTTCTGTCTCTGTCTTCTTCAATTCCTGGAACTGTGATGATGTATGGTCCTCTTGTTTTGAATTTTGAAATCTGCTCCTGCATTCCCTTGCTTTATGCCCATAGTTGTTGCATGTATAACACCTTACATTTTTCATGTTCCTTCTATGACAATCAATTGCTTTGTGTCCATATGCATTGCAGGCAAAGCAATATCCTCTGAAATACCTGGGATGCGATGATCTTTCTTGAACCATTCTACTTCTACATCTGGCTGCAACATGTCCAAGATTATGACATACATAACATTCAACATTATTTAGTGGAGGAAATAATCGTCTATCACGTCCATAGTTAGGAGTAAAGGATCTTCCTTGAGGAATTTCTTTCCTTGGTTGTTCCTTGTTGAGCATTTCAGATTTCTCATTAGAGTTTCTTGCCTCACCTTGTGAACTAGATTCACCTTCAACATATTCATGAAAACCAAGACCAGTCTTGATAGCAGGAGACCTTTGACTATTAAGAATATCATCCAAGACTTTAGTACTATATTGAAATCGTAAAAGCTTATCCTTTTCTTCTATTTTACCTTTCAAGATATTTACCTCAACTTGATGTTGTTCTTCCTTTTTCAGATATTGATTCCTTAGGTCTTCTTCAGCTTTTCTTCCTTCTTCCACTTGTCGCTTTAGTTTGGTCACTTCATGTTCTTGATCTTCAAAATCTTCCCTGTTATGTTCTCTTGATTTTTTAAGATCTTCTTTTAGAGAGAGGATCTTTGATTCAAGTCTCTGAATAGTTGTACTCTGATCCTTTACTATATCCTGCAATTGCTCCCTTACCCTGATTTCTGTTTCCAATTGTTCTTTTAATTTGGCAACTTCTTCAGTTTCTGCATTCTTCTCTTCATGTGCCATGAGACTTTTAATATCTTGGCTATTATTGGATGAAGCATTCTTATTCTTATGTGCCATGAGACTTCTAATATCTTCACTATCATTGAATGAACTTTTAATATGGGTATAATAGCTTCTACCATCTTCTTCAGATATCTTTCCTTTGTTATGAGGACATCTAGCAGCATAGTGACCAACTCTAGCACATAGAAAACATTTGAAAGGTAGCTTACCTTTGAACCGTCCACTTCCCCGTTCAAGATTCTTGACAAAATTTACCTCATCTTCTTCCTCTGACACTTCGAATGCGGCCTCTGGTGGTACCTCTTGTCGCATTTCAAAAGCAGTTAAGATCCCGTGAAGCTGTGACATGGTGATTTTCTGCACATTCTCCTTTTCTTCTATGGCAGATACTTTAGAATCAAATTTAGTAGACAAAGATCTCAAAACCTTTTCAACTAAGACAACTTCCTCAAATTCTTCACCCAGATCCCTCATACAATTCACAATCTCATCCATACGCAGGAAATAATTAGCTACGCTTTCATTACTACGCATCTTAAGAGTTTCATACCGGATTCTGAGAGTTTGAAGCTTTGCTCTTTTTACCTGATCATCTCCTTCGTAGCTTGTAACGATTTTGTCCCATATTTCCTTAGCTGATTTGAAATGCATGATCTTCATAAATTCTGATTGAGTCAAACTACTCAATAGGACAGTAACAGCTTTGGCATTGAGCTCATATTGCTTTTTCTCTGCTGGATCTGTAGGAGTTGCTGATGGGAATTTGTATCCTCCTTCTACGATTCCCCAAACTTCTGCTCCAAGAGATTGTAGATATGCAGTGGTTCTTATCTTCCAGTGAGTAAAATTGTTCCCATCAAAGACTGGTGGCCTGATGTGTGCCTCTCTTTCTGGATTAGCCATTCTGATGAATCTTTTCCTTCAAGCGATCAAGCTTCCTCTGAAGGACCTGCTCTGATACCTATTGTTGGAAATAATACTAAGAGGGGGGGTGAATCAGTATTATCAGATCAGTAAAACCTTTTCAATTTCATACTCAGAAACATATACGCTACTTCAATTAAGTGAACCCGCGTGTACACGCTACTGTGTCTAATGCAACTAGCGTATATCCAGAGATCTTATAATTAAGTTAGCTTAATCTTCAGTAAATGCATCAGAACATTATTAAGCATATTAACAGTAAACAGGTGCAGTATAACAGAACAGAACATCACACAAGAGCCACACACATGAACACCATGATATAAGGTGGAAACCCAATGTGGGTGAAAACCACCTGCTGCAATTCGTCTCTTTCTTCTTTAATAAGAAACTTCTTTTACAATGTACTGGTGCAGTCCTTTACCAGCACGCAGGCTGCAACCTGCAGAGGGCTACAACCCTCTCTTGTTTTCCAACTACTTTTGGAAGGGAGCTACAACCCCCTCAGCTCTTGTACTAGCCGATCTATTTACTAGTACGTAGGTGTTGACCCTACAACCTTCAGGGACCACGTTTCATCAATTTTCAGACTGGATCCAAGAGTACACAACAAACATTACTGCAATACAATCATCAACTTATACTTGCATCATAATTCATTAAACAACCCAATACTGAATCACTGAAACCCTGTCATCAAGATCACAGAACCCAAACCAGAGCCAGAACTCTGCAACAACCACCAGAATTAGCAGCAACCTGAAATATCAAATCTTATTATGCATACGCTACTTCACTGTACCAAAACCGCGTGTATACGCGCTTTCACCAAAGGCAACCAGCGTGCAGATCTAGAAATAATTACTTATACCTTCGCTGTCAGATCCGACCCTTGCCAAGCGTCCTGAACAGATAACCAGCAATACCAGATCTTCTCACTTCGTCAGACACCCAATGCTTGCATCTTTGCCTAATGATCTTCTCCTTATATAGCCTTAGGTACTTTACCATACCACGGTCCAAAACCATACTTACACAATACCATCAACCTCAAAACGAGGGATCGACACGCCTGTCGAGACACCATGGTCCGAAACCATAGGCACAACTTCCAAGGACTAACTGCCACGGACCAAAGGTACTTTTCACATACACGCTCTTTTACTGAAGCCAACCTGTGTGTACACGCGCCTTGATATATAGAGAACCTGCGTATACGCGACTTGGTATATAGTGAACCTGCTTGTATACGCGACTTGGGCTTAACGAACCTGCGTGTATGAACTTTCTTAGCATGTTGTACTAAGATCTGTCCTCTGATTAAGTTGCCATCACTTGTACCAACCTCTGGGCATCTGTACCAACCTCCGAGTGTCTGTACCAACCTCTGAGTGAGTTGCCATCAAGGACAACACTTGAATCATAATGCCAACTGTAGCATTTTTGCTCTAATTTCATCTTTTAACCTTAAAATTCTTTTGACTGTTTTTCACTTTTACTTTGGATAAAATTCATTGTTGCTAGTGAAAGTTTTTTTATCTCTATTTAACCCTTACTGCATCCAAGTTTACTTTTACTGTTTTACTGTTTACTTTTTACTTTTACCGCTCTGTTTTTTCATATGTCTTCACTTTGACATGAATTTGTATACTTTGTTTTGTAACTGTCTTCCCTGTTGTTTATCTTCATGATAGCTGATTTACTTGACTTGGTCTTCAATCTGATACTCTTTAATCTTGATACACTTTGACTGTTCTTTACTGTGTCCTTTTACCTTCAATGTGTAGTTTAGGTTTTTACTGTCTGTTTCAATAGTAAATCCTTTTAATTCCATGTTTCCTCTGCTTGTCTTTCAACTGTATGTTTTATTTTCCATCTTTGTTTGAATAGATTTGATAACAATCTTGGAGTAAATAGGTATTATGACTAGTATTAAGACTGTTTATCCAAGGATATGGTCTTCTGATCACCTGTAAAACAAAACAAATTGTTAAGAAAGCATTGGTTTGCAGGGGAGGTCGAAAAGGTTTCATTTGAGCTTGAGAGGTCTGTGGAGTGAGTCCAGAATGCTTTTCAGGAGGTAAACCATGCTTGAATCGGTTAACAGAGGCTTCAGGTGGCGCAGCTGGGTTACACAAGGTTTTACTGCACAATTAGGTGAAAACGAGAAAAACTGGGGTTTTCATGTTTAAACGGGTAAATGGTTGATATTGGCGGGTAAATGAAAATGACAATTGGCGGCAACTGAATGATGAGACATTTTGTCGTTTAGTAGAAGGCGGTAAGCAGTTTCTATCACACTGCTATGTGAGGGGGGAAGTATTGGGGCTCATCTGCATGATACCATATAGTGAGTGACACGTGGCGAAGGTACTTTTTGCAAAACCACTTCGCAATCGTGCGCTAACATTCTGTCACGGAGGGTTGTGCGATATGCATAATAGCCATTAGATCTCGAGGACTTGATCAGACAACTTTTGGGGCTTTGAAGTGATGGGGATATAATGGAGGCGGGCCCGATACATTTAAGGATTAATTAATTATATCGAGGTTGACGGGATTGGACGGGGAGGCTGTTATTTAACCGTGAGGGTTAATTAATCCTTTATTAATGCGGCAGGGGATTAAGGGCTGTTAATTAGTTACTGATTAACTAATTAATCCTGATTAAGGATGTATTATGGTTATAACTAACCAAAGGGCAGGATATATAAAAATTCGGGGTTTTATATAGTTACAATAATACGGGACAAGGTAAACTTTATAAGGTATTTATAAATTAATACAAATTAATAATTAATATGTCATAATGAACGAAAAAGCGCTAAGTATAAAAACATTTGATGTGTGTATTTAAACTTAGGCTTAAAGTGAAAAAGGGTTTTTATGAGAAATATTGTAATTTTCCTAAGTAAAATAGAATTTTACTTAAGAAAAAACTTATGAAGGGGAATGAATGATTTATGAATGGTTTTAAGTACTTAGGCATTATAAATTATTGGGCCGAGGGTCCAGTCCCTCCAAAAGTCAGAGAAATTCTCTGAGCCCCTCTAACTTTGATAGATACCTTGGCACTTAGGGGAAATTAGTGAAAATTTAGGGGAAATGAGAAGGGAAGTTGATTATTTTTTACTTTGCTTGCTTGATATGCCTTCCATGTAATACATGCTTCTGTCTAGTGATGAAAGTAAAATATTAACACATTTAGAGTCATCATTCATCACATATAACTCTGCAACCATCATCTACCTACCCTACCTAATTTAACCTAGCATTTTTACTTCTTTATTTGGGTACACTTAGACTGGCAAACCCTTGTCAAACTTTCTTTTTTTTTACATGCCAATGCCTATCTAAATCTACACTTATTACATCCAAGGGCTCAGATTAAACTATTGAGCTCCTTTTTTCACTCTACCTATCTACTTATATGCCAAGATTAAACTGTTTGGTCAGATCTTTATTCTCTATTTCTACAACATGAAATTGAAAAATGAACTAGCCAAGTTTTAACTGTTTGACTAATCATGAATTGTGGCATAGATAACAAGCTTCACACAATTTTTTATTATACAAAAGTGAAAAAGTAGTGGCATTTAGACTTGCACACTTTCATGGTCTTTTCTTTTTGGTGGGGTTCATTTTCTTTCATTTTTTTGACCATCTTTATTCTTTTTACCCTTTTATTCTTTTTCTAGGGTATACTCTCTTTACATTTTTTAATTTTTTATTATTTTTTGGCAAATATGGAAAACCTTTGCAACAAGTAAAGGTATGAACATATTACATAGCTCATCAAGTCAATCATGATATATGACACATATTGGTATAGGAGCATAACATCTTATACAAGTACGTTTCGTTAGGGAGATGAAATAACCTCCTAAGAAATAGGATCTAGATCTTAAATAAAAACACAATCTAAACAATACAACAACTTTCTCCATTATTTCCATGTTGAAATTGTTTGTGTGGACCATTGAGAATTACATGATTGTGTTAGCTAATGTTATTTCTTGATTATTATTTTTTGTAAACTTGGTAGTACTTCCTCTATTTATATTACTTTTTCAAAATCTTTAACTTCCATTTTCTCCAGGTGGCTTACCTACCCGAAGGAAACCAGATAACCACCTGTCTAGATTAAACCTTGTCCAAAATTTAAAGAGGTTTATTGCTATCCATCTAGCATCACTGTTTTGATTGTCTATACTACTGTTTCTAGAAAGCAAATTAAACAAGTGCATTTCATCAAAAAGAATTTTTTGAATTCAAACTAGACCACTGCGTCAATCCTCATCCGAGGATAATACTGGGGCTGGTGCCTTGGCACTGGAGCCTGGCATCTCACTCCTCTGCTCGATTCTCCACTTCAACTCTTTTAGAGTCTGTTCAATTCTTCCCAGGGCCAAGTTATTTCTGTAGATCTGTATCTGAATTGTTGCTATCTTCCAGAGTAAGTTCCCTAACTGGGTCCTTTTCCTTGTTTTTCTCCTGTGCCTCTGCTCTGTAATCCACCGCTTGCTCTCGATGCAAGGTCATGGCCCGTGCCACCACGTTCTTCATTACCCAATACTATTGTATGGTTTTCCTGAATAGGGAATGCCTTCCACGAGAATTCCCTGGATCAGGCACCATGCTTTCCCACTCCTCCATGGGGATGTCTCGGTGCTTGATACTGTCATTCAGTTCCCTCTCCCAACTCGCAATTTGGGCTCTAATGTCTAGCAGATTCCCTGCCATGTAAGTGTCAATAATTGTCTTCATATGTTCACTGCCTGGCTTTCTTCCTCTTTTCCTGGTCGGCCCGCTTGTTCCTTCTTCCTTCTTGTTTTCTCTCTTGCCTCTCCTGGGAGCCATATTACTCCCTGCCTATCTACAACTTTTTTCTTCCTGGTGTTCTCTGTTCTCCTCCCTGTATTGTCCCCGGTATGTTAAGATACCTATCACAAAGCCATTGCATTTATCAGAGTTATAATATTGAATCATAATTATTTCCCATTTGCTTGTTTTCTTTCCCTTTCCAAGGTTTGTTACCTTTAGGGTTTTTGTCAGAATGGTTTTAGAGCCAGTCCTTTTTTTGATAAGGGTTTGGTCTTTGCTTGGGTTTCTTCCCATTTTCCCTTCGTGGCAGCAGTTTGCGCACAACCTTTCCATTTTGGTCATCCTCATGGGTTCCTCCCCGGATGAGGTCGGTTTTTTGTTCCACCTTTCCCAGGATCTCCCTGGCTTGTCAACAGGTTTCCTCCTGGAGCCAGCTCTACATCCCTCCCCCCAAGGTTGCTTGATTTCCTGGTTCACTATAATCCTTGGGTTTTTTTCCCCCAGGTTGCTTCCATTTTGCCTACTAGATCTCTCCCATCAATTCCTACAGGGTTGGCTAGGTTCATACTCTGTTGGGGAATACTATAGGCTTCTATCACTGGATGGCCCTCTCCCTTCTTGGGTACAAGGCCCTCCCTCCCGATCTCCCTGCCCCGGAAATTCAAATGCACTGCAAAATTGGTTTTAACAGTATCGTGGGAGGTTCTGTTTTCCTTTTTTACAGACTTATGCATGTTCCATTTCAGATATCCTATTTTCCTACTGTAAATAATCCTATGCCTAGCAGGGATGGGGAGCGTAGGAACTACATACCAACTTTCCGGTCTGTTGCCTCTTTCGTCTGTCATCTGCTTCTTCTCTCTTTGGCCACCTTCCCTCTCACCAGCTCTTCTCACCTTCATCTGCATGTGTTTTGCTATATTCTGATTTCCGTTAAGTTTTATTCCTCTCTCCCTTCGATCCCTTGCCTTTATTGCCACCTGTCTGGCATTATTACCTGCATGGATCCCTACACCCTCCTCTCGGGATGCTGCCCCTCTGTCCTTACTGCCATCTCCTCTCATTAATCTACACTTTCTCCCAGCTGCTCTTGTTGTGTACCTACTATCCTTGTCCTGCCACTTGTTATCATTCTTTTGCCCACCCTCCTACTCACTGCCCTACCCTCCTCTCTGTCATTCTCTTCCGTCACCACCCTCGTACTCTCAGGAGTTGTACCTTCTCTGCCCTGCTTCATCACCTACCATATTACCTGTCTACTCACTTCATTCTCTGCATCTGTCCTTTCCCCCACCTGTCCTCTTCCTCCCCCTTCCCGACTGTGTCTCCCTAGTCTCTCTAGATTTCCTATGATGTTCCCTGATCTGGGGTTCCTCTCTCCTCCTTTGTCTTGTGCGAGGAGTTGCACTAAGTTTGCCATCTCCTCCATCTAGACTAGCTCTGCCTCGCTTGCATCTAGAGTTCCTCCACCATGCCTGCACCTCCAATTTGCCAGATTGTCTACTAGGTCATTGCCTTTCCTTCTCACATGGGTGGGAAGGATGTAGGCTACCTGTCTTATGAGTTTGCTAATCTCCTGCACCAGCCAGGCGGTTCTCCAGCTACGACTGATTTTCTCCACTTAGGTTCCTTGTTGTAGTTGTTTGACTATATCAACTACCATTTTTGAATCTCCTTCAACCTGTAGATTTTGGTATTCCTCCCTTATGGCAATTTCCACCTCTTTTTTCAGTGCGTGGATCTCTACTTCATTGTTTGTAGCATTACCGCAGTCCATCGTGTAGATTCTAAGAGTCCTTCCCCTATTGTCTCTGAATACTTCACTAGTCCCTGCCTCTCCTGGGTTTCCTTTCACAGCCCCATCGAAATTCAACTTAATAAACCCCTATTGAGGATTTTTGTAGTGATTTGCCACCTCCACCTCATTTTTTTGGTGTATCCTTACTGTCTTGTGTGTCATACTTGGATTTAGTTTCAGGCGTATCATTATTCTTGTTTCTGTTGGGTCCGTTTTCCAGTTCTCCTTGTACCACCTCTCTATAAGAATGGTCTCTCTGATATTCTGTATGATTTGATTCCATATCTCTGTTTTTGCTCTACCAACTTCCTTGAAAATTAGATGGTTTCTTTCTTTCCAGATATTCCACAAAAAAAATCCTATCGAGAGTCTCCATGCCCTGTTTAAGATCATATTCTGGTAAGGTTTTTTCTCCAATTCTCTATCATTGTTTTCATGTTGTTTATATCTCTGTCACTAATTTCAAATATTTGTTGATGTTGTTTCCACAGGTTTACGCTAACTTTGCATGCGTTGGTTAAATGCTCCATGGTCTCTTCCTGTTCTCTGTAAAGGGCACATCTCAATGGGCCTTGCTTTCCAATTTTCCTTAGTTGGTCCCGTGTTAGTGCTCTCCCGTGGCTCAGGATCCACATAAAGAATTCTACCTTCAGCCATGTTTTTGTTTTACATATGCTTTCTCATTTTTTTGTTTTTGGATGTCTATTGTATCCTACTTTTAGATGGTATCCTTCTGTTATTGTGAACATACCTTTGATTCTATGTCCCCATCTTAGAGTGTCTATCCCATCTTTGATCGCTACTTTCCTTGTTGCCATTTTTCCTTTCATAGATTTCCCATTGGGTTGTTGCAGGCACTTCTAGCTAGTTTTCCTTTTGTTTCCACTTTCTCCAATACCCATCAAATTCCAGGCACCAGTAGTTTCATACTGTGTCTCCCTCATTTAGGCTGGTGAATTGGTGGATCTCTTGGAGCTACGAATAATTGTTGAGTTTTTCTCTCTATTGCCACGCTTCTTCACAGAAGTTGGTTTTGTACCCTCCTCTGACTTCCCAAAAGCTATGCTCCCTGATCAAATCCCTGTTGGCACTTGCCAAATTCCATATTGCAGAGCCTTTCTTCTTAGTTTTACTTCTCAGCTTTCCTTCTGGAGACCTGGGCATCTCATATTTTCTCTCCCATAGTTTTTTCCACAATTCTTCCCCTCCCCGTGTCCATCGCCACCACAACTTTTCCCCCATTACCTGGTTCAGGATGTATGGGTCTCTCAGACCTAATCCTCCTTCTTTTAGGGATTTACTTAGCCAACTCCAGGATAGAAGCGCCCATTTTTTTGTCTTACTAGACCCTTGCCATAGGAATTTTTTAAACATATCTACCATTTTCTAACAGATTGTTTTAGGTGTGGCTTGGATAGTAAGTTGATAGATCGGGATGGATTGGAGCACCGATTTTAGCAGAATGATGTGGCTCGGGATATTCAGCACCCTGAATGTCCAGTTTTTCATTCTCCATTGAATCTTTCCCATCAGGGTACTCCAATTGGCCACTTTGTTTTGCTTGTCATTTAACAGGATGCCTAAGTACTTAGTAGGGAAATTCCCAATTCTAAATCCCATGGTTCTTGCCAGGAAGGCTTGGGAGGAAGCTTGGGTATTGAAGAAATAAATTTCCGATTTCTCTTTGCTTATCTTTGTCCAAGAGGCCCCTATGAAATCTGTGAAAATTTCCATTATTTTTTTGCTTCTTTGAATGTTTCTTGTCCATATAGCATAACATCATCGAAAAATTGTTGGTGGGTTAGAGGTAGGTCATTTCCCCAAAGTCTTAAGCCCTTCAGTTGTTCGCTATTAACTTTAGCTTTTATCAGTCTTCTTAGTCCATCCACTGCGAGGATAAACAGGAACGGGGATATCAGGTCGCCCTGCCTGAGCCCTCTGGACGAATTGAAAGCTTCTGTAGGTGACCTGTTTAGTAGTACTAACATAACTGGCATAGTTATCATTGACATTACCCAATTTATCCACCTATCGTCAAAGTCGTATGCCTTTAAGATTTTTTGGAGGTATCCCAAATTAAGTTTGTCATAAGCTTTTGCTAAGTCTAATTTTATCTGCATCCCTTTGGTTTTTGAATTTTTCAATGAGTGAATTGCTTCTTGTGCTACCACTATGCCATCTGTTATTTGTCTGCCTTTGACAAACCCCGTCTGCTCCTGGGATATCAACTCTGGTAGTAATGGTTTTAGTCGATTCACCATAATTGTAGCTAATATTTTGTATATAACGTTGCAGAGCGCTATAGGTCAGAATCCTTGAGGTTCTTTTGAGTTCTTCATCTTTGGTATCAGGGCTAGGAATGTAGCGTTCAAGGTCAGATGCATTCTTTTGGTGCATCTGGATTCTTCTACTGCATTCACTATGTCTTGGCTCATGAAGTTCCACGTAGCTTGATAAAATTCTGAAGTGAATCCATCAGACCCAGGTGCTTTATTCTTTGCCATCTTTTTGATTACCTTCTCCACCTTCGCTTTGATTATGAGCCTTAGGAAAGCCAAGTTCTGATCTGTAGTCACTATTTTAGGGATATATTGACTAATTTTTCCAATGTCGTCCTCCCTTCTGATATTGGGTTCTGTCAAGAGCTCTTTAAAATGTTGTACCCACAGATTCTCCATTTCAACTTTTTGTGTTAGCCTATTGCTTTGGTGGTCTCTTAGGGAGAATATTCTGTTTTGCTGTCGATGTTGTACCATTACCTTATGGAAGAATTTCGTGTTTCTTTCTCATTCTTTTAGCCATTGGATTCTCGATTTTTGTTTCCATAATATTTCCTCTTGTTTTCTTCTTTCTTCCAGTTTATTTATCACCGATCCTTCTTCTTCTGCCAGCTCTTCATTTATTCCTTCATTTATGATTTTATGTTGTATTTGTTTCATCTTTATCTGGAGTGTTTCTTGTTCCTTTTGAATGTTTCCAAATTCTTCTTTGTTCCACTTCTTTATCCTTCCTTTTAAGTCTTTTAATCTGAGTTGGAGGGTGTGCATTTTGTTTCTTCCTTCCATCCCAGTCTCAGTCTCCTTCCACCAATTCTTCATTTTATCTATGAAGGTGGGTTCTCTTAACCAGAATGCCTCAAACCTAAAGGGTCTATTCTGGTTCTGTTGATTCATAGCTATTTCTAATTTAATGGGTCAATGATCCGACCCTAAACACGGGAGGATTGTTTCTTCATAGAATATATTTTTTACAATGAAGTGTTCTATTGCTAGGAATCTGTCTAACCTAGATGTTATTTGTCTGCTCCCTCCCTTTCGATTGTTCCATGTATATTTTCCATTTATGGTTGGGATATCTACCATTTTCAGTTCTGCTTTAAGATCCCTGAACCTCTCCATCTCTAGCTCTTCTCTTTGCAGTCCACCATTATTCTCATCTTTTGATGTTGTCATGTTAAAGTCTCCTTCTATCATCCACAGTTTCTCCTCGTGAAGGTTTCCAAGATGCTAAAGTTCGAGGATAAAGCTTCCTCTTTCCACTGGTGTATGAGGGCCATATACTACCAACACTAGAAACCATTCTCTGTTTCTGATTAACCAGAACTTCACCGTGAGTATTCTTTTCATGCCTATCTAGTAATCTATTGTGATTTCTGCAGGGTTCCATAGTATTGTTATGCCTCCCACACTGCCTTTCGCATCTATGGCCATGCATTCATATTTCGGTTTTATTTTATTTAGGATTTCCTCCATTTTCCTTCCTGAGATTTTTGTTTCCTATAACAACATTAGTTGGGGTTTTTATTTTCTTAGCCTTTCTGCTAAGTGTCTCTGTTTGCCTTTACTATTAAGGCCTCTTATATTCCAGGATGTAATTATCATTGGGATGCTTAGCTTGTCTGGTGGAATACCGCCGATAGTGGTACTACTCTACCAGTGTTCGCTAACATTTCTCCCATGATCTGTATCGATTCCTGTAGATTTCTTCGACCTCTTTTCTTCCCGCCTTTTTCTTTGCTTTGATGTTCTTGAGTATTATCTTGTTGAAGGCCTAGTTGTTCTACCATTTCCATTTTTCCCTGTCCCTGTTTCACTTGGTACTGTTGAAAAGTTTCTCTGTATAATCTTTTTTGCTCTTCTAGAATGAATCTTTCATCCAGGTGTCTCCATTCATTTAGTAGTTTCCACAATACTTCTTCTTCTGAGCTTAGTTCTTCTCCTATGCTTGTGTCAATTTCCATTATTGTGTTGTCCATCTTCTCCCTCGCTTCCTTTTCCTCCTTCTCTATTGGTTCACTTTGTGCCTTCCTCTTGGTTTGTGATTTGCCTTGGCTTGTGCTACTTTCCTTTCCTTTTTCTCCCTAATAGTCCATTGTTTGGGTCTCGTTGTTATCTTCTTCTTCTTCTTGTAGGATTTCAAAGCTATTTGTGTTACTTGGTTGGGCTTGTTTTTCTTTCTTTCCTTCGCTAGGGTTCTCTCTTGTTTTTCTTCTTTTGCTTTTTACTTCTTGAAACCCTTCCTTGTCTTCTTGGTTTTTTCTCTGTTGTTTGTTCCTACGCTCCTCTTCTTCTGTATTGAGTGGGCATTCCTTAAATAGATATCCATACTCGTGATATCTTATGTATCTGAATGGAATATGTTTGTAGTCTAGGGTTTACTTCCATACCTCCTCGTGATACTCTAGCTCGACTGTGTCTGGAATAGGGTCAACTATATTCATGTAAACACAAATTCTAGCATATGAGGTGTATCTTCCTTTTTTTGTAGTTTATGCTATTTTAACAAAACTTCCTATTGAGTTTCCTATTCCCTCTAGGATCTCTAGATCCCATAAGTCCATTGGTAGCCCAAATAACTTAACCCATATCGGGGCTGCCAAGAATTTTTCCTATCGGGGTTATAACATTCTTCCCAGTATCTCATGAACAGTCCAGCATTGTAACGAAAGTAAGGACCATTTTCAAACACTTTTTCTTTATCTTGCAGGTTCGAGAAGATTACCGTGAAGAAGCCTCTTTCTCCCAACTTTAGCTCGATGTGGCCTCGAGGTTGCCATTTTCGTTGGATCCATCTAGTGATATCCTTTTCCGTCGGTCATTCTCCGATGAACTTGAAAATGAGCGCATGGTCTTTCATGTAGCTTCTATATCACTCCAGTTTGTTCATCGGGATTATAAATATTGGTTTCTCTGTCGCACATGGTAAACACTTGCTTCTGCTACCTACCTACCATCATGCTCCAAGGACAAGTCCTGGTTTTCTTGTTTCTTCCTCCTGGTTGCTAGTGTTGTGGTCTTCTCCTGCCACTGCGTCTTGATAGGAGGGGATCTCTCCCCTCCTCTCCTCCTCTGTCATTTCTTTTGGTTCTTGGTTTCTGTGTCTATCGCTTGTTGCAATCTGTGGTTTTTCCCCACGCCGCCTAACTCATAGCCGCCTGTTATTTCTTGATTATTATTTTAGATTGATTTTGGTAGATAAATTTAGGATATCCAAATCTAGTTGGTTTTATTTGGAATTATAAATTAATATAGTTATATAAATTAAATGGCTTGTAAATATTCATAGGTATCAAGTTATATTGAGCATCAAAATATTTATTCTCACTTTATCAAGGAGATTCTTAATTTATGAATAAATTTTGTTACAACACCATAATATTTGAATATTATTTTAAATATTTTATTAAAATATAAATTATGATTTTAATTTTTGTTTTTAAATTTGGTATATCAAAAACTTTTATCTATATTTAAAATTGATTTCAAACATTTTATTTTATATTTTATTATGAAATATATATATATATATATATATATATATATATATATATATATATATATATATATATATATATATATATATATAGATATAGATATAGATATATACTCGCACACCTATATATAATTAAAAGTTCATCGAAATAGTTAAACACTTATGTAATTATCCAAATTTGTAGAGTGTTCTTTTCACAATTGTGTACTAATTATCTAGCAATGTATCATATTTTATTATTTCATTAGATTGTATTAATCTAAGTTCTTGAATATATTCTAATGTTTCTAGTATCAGATTTGACAATTTTTGTTTTATATATATATATATATAGGCAATTATGTAGCAGTGTATCATATTGCATTACTACAAGTTCTTGAATATATTCTAATGTTTTTGGTATGAGATTTCATAATTTATGTTTCACTTTTGCTTATTTATTCATATATAGTTAAAGGAATGATGTCACTTCTTATTCTTATTCTTAATTTTATGTTCTAAAATTATTAACACTATAATTTATAGGAACAATATTTTTTTTTTATATTATTTACTACTACAACAACATTATAATTTTAATATTCTAAATTAATAATATTATTATTATGTTTTGAAAATTATTCACATTAATGTTATTATTCATGATATTAACATTAATAATAGTAGTAATAATATTATTATTAGTAAGAAAACTTTATGTAAAAAACACATCATCAGAGTTTTGTCGACGTGTTTCAAACCATCCAGTGTGGTTCATTGTCAGGACAAGATGAATAACTAGATATTGGCATCAATTTAAATAGATGAAGATAATATGAGGCCATTGAGGTCATCAATTGCATCACGGATCCTGATATTGCTAAATTGGTTGAAATTTGTCTTATGTCTACTCTCTTAGGCTTTGAAGGGAAACTCTATGAACAAACATGTGGTCTTGCCATGAGTTCTCCCCTTTTCCATGTAGTAGATAATTTTTTCATGGAGGACTTTGAATTTAAATCTTTGTCCTAAGCTCAATACAAACCAAAGCTTTGGAATAGATTTGTTGATGACACCTACATCATCTAGCCTCATGGTCAGGATAAGTTGGATCTCTTTCTCCAACATCTTAATAATCAGTCTAGCTCCATAAAATTTACTATGGAATGTGAAATCAATGGAAGCTTGCCTTTTCTTAACGTCCTTATCTCAGAGAAGGATGATGGATCATTCTCATACCACGCCTTTCGGAAGAAAACTCACAAAGAGTAGTATCTTCACGCTAGGTCCCATCATTTCACAATCAACAGCTAGGTGTTCTCAACACTTTAGCCACTTGGGAATTTAGAGTTTATGGTGAAAGTCACCTTGATGATGAGAACACCCATCTCCTCAAGGTTTTCAAAAATAATGGTTATAATAAGCTCCAATGTCTTAAGGCTTTACTTAAAGATGGTAGCAGTTCCAAGATTAAAAAAGAACCCAAAGATTGGTTTTCTGGGATGCGCCTTCCTTTATACAAGGGACCATTGACAGGATTGCAAGAATACTAAGTAGGCACAAAGTTCCCTCAACCTTTAGGCCCCTTAACACCATTCAAAGTTCCCTAAGCTCTGTAAAAGACCCGATGGACCCTAAGAATATCAAATGTGTTCTTGTTCATGAGGGACACCCTACGTTGGTGAAACTAGTCGTTCAATAAATCAAAGGATTCAGGAACATGCAAAAGACATAAAAAATTGGAGGACCCGCTCCTCAACATTGGCAGAATATGCGGAAAATTCAAAACACCACATCTTCATTGAAGATGCCTGGGTCATTGG
The DNA here is from genome assembly GCA_031772625.1 of Pinus tabuliformis. Lineage (NCBI taxonomy): Eukaryota > Viridiplantae > Streptophyta > Pinopsida > Pinales > Pinaceae > Pinus > Pinus tabuliformis. The sequence goes on along the minus strand of CM062819.1, from coordinate 1,387,423,113 downwards.
AAGGATAGATCATTTCCATCACCGTAGGTTTAGGGAGGCTATAGATATTGAAAGGAGGTCAAGCAATCTGAATAGTGACTATGGCTGGAAAATTAGCAGTTGTTGGATCCCTACCATTTCTTCTTGAGTTTTTATTTATTTCATTTAATTAATTTTTTTTATCCATCTATTTTCTTAATTTTTATTATTTATTTATTTACTTTTAATTTTTTTAATTTTTTTTTAAACTAAGCATTTAAATCTTGATCTTCACTATTAATAAATTATTAATTACTTTATTTTCTTCATTATTGATTGGTTTGTTTAGTTGTGTATTTTATTTTATTATTTATTTTTAAGTTTTTAGAATTAATTATTTTATTGTTTTTATTATTTAAGTTCGTACTGTATATACTTTTTATCTTAGATATTTATTTCATTAGAATTTTCCTTTGGATTATTTATTTTCCTTAATTCAATATTAAAAACTATATTCTAACAATAATTTCCTTATATTAAAATATTATCTATTAATAAATAATATATATTGAATCACTCGGATGCAGGTGATTATAATGAATTTAAAGCAGATTAGACAGAAGGACGGCAAGCGGCCAAGCCACATGGCCACCCGCGTCCCCTTCCATGCCAATTTATGGCAAGCTACAAATGGTCTACAGGCACCATTACTCTGGTGCGCTAGTTGAGGTATTCGCAGTAGGCATAAGGCCATGGCTCCCACAAGACATAATTCATTCACCCCTTCACCGCTAAACTGCTCTTGCCCCCCTCATGCTGCGAAGCCGAGCTCTCACACAATTACTGGGAGGCGATGTTGGATTCTCAGCTATGTTGATTTGGGGAATGGTTTCCATTACTCTCAATCAACTCACTGTGCGCTGAATTCCACCCAGAATTCCTTTGTTTCTCTTCTGAATAGCTCCACCATCTCCAGAGTTACCTCTGCCTCCCCAATTGCTCTCACTATTCACAACACATCCATTTTGGCCCAACTCAATAGAAGACATTCAACCATGGCACGACTCACCATCGAATGCGTAGCCGCAGAGGTGGTAGTCGCAGTGGAAGCACTCGCCTCCCTTCATCGCCCAACCATGATTCTGCTTCTCCTTCCTCTTCCCCATCTACTACTCTCTCCAGAGATCATTTCTCTGGTAGTTACCATTACACTCGCAGTGGCAGAGGCCGGGAACAGGCCCATGGAGTCAAAAGAATGAATGCTACGACCCAAACTGCCAATCTCCCTTCCCCCCTTCATCCCTCTCACCACACGACCCAATTTCAGTTCCACAGTACGCTGAATCGCCCCGACATCTTAGCCACCGTCACTGTTACATTCAATGAGGAAATTAGCCCACAGAATGAACAGAATGCTCAGCTCCGCGTTCTTGGACCAGAGGAGAAGAATAACAGGGAGCAGCAACAAGCAGATAAGAAGAACAAGGAGGACTATGAACCAGAGAAATGAAACAAAAGCAAGCAGCAGACGACAGAGAAAACAAGTAAGGCTGGTAGTGACAACATTCTGCATGGCAAGGAGCTGGCTGGAGGTAAGCATGCAATTAAAGACAGTGCGGGCGGCACGTCAGGCAAGCATGCAGGCGCAGGCAGCTCAGTAGGCACGCAAGCAATCGGTGGCCTCCCGCGCGGCACGTCAGCAGAGGATGATGACTGGTATGAGTACGTGTGTCGTATTGTGGAAGAGCCTCCACCAGATGAGACTCAGGGGGTTCATTCTGACAGCTGATCCATTCGCCAGATGTCGCCCCGCCGCTCTTTGGATGTTTCACGGGTTTGTTTTCATGGGTTTTTTCTCTACTGTCTTTTTTTTTCTAAACCATTTGGCTAGTTTTGATTGGTTTTGGTTCAGGACCCCTGTGTGGGCCTTTTTAAGTTTTGTTCTAAGACCCCTGCATGGGCCTTTTACATTGGGTTCTCTCGGACTAGTTTCCCCTCGGTGGGCAGTCAAGTATAGTCTTTTGATTAATTTTGACATAACTCTATTCAGCACCGCAGAGGCTGGCGCCTCACTGTATTTTTAATTTTTCCCTTATAAATAGATTAGTATTACTTAGAATATATATATATATATATATATATATATATATATATATATATATATATATATATATATATAGATAGATATATATATATATATCTATTTATTTATTTATTTAATCAAAACTAACAGTTTTATTATAACGACTAAATTTTTTTCTCTTCTCTATTTAATTTGACACCAAGATTGGGTTCTTCATCTTGGCCTGATGATGAAATACACTGAATGGTTTGAAACGCATCGAAAAAACTCTAATGATGTGATTTTTACCGAAACGTTTCTTACTATTCATGATATGGATCACCAAATCCTAAATTCAATTATTACAACCTTGCATGGAAGGGACATTGCGATAAAGGTTTGTCAATTTGAAAGGGCATGCTTATAGGTTTCAAAGATGAAGTGAGAAATGGCATTCCTTAAATGATGGGGAGGTTCATCTATCGTTTCTTTATTTGCACACATTAAACATTGAATTAATAATTCCACAAACTATTGTGTATCTTTTAATGTGATTTTGGCCCTAGTTTGGTCTTAGATTTATAGGGTTAGAAAGGTCTTGATTTTATTTCTCGAAAGGTGTTATCTTTACACTTGGAGCTTTCTCATGTGATGTCCACAACTATTTGGATGAGCATCGAAGCCCATTCAACTTTAAAGTCTCTTCTCTTTGAATAAATTTGGAAGGATAAATAGTCAAGAAAGTTTCTCAAGCTCACAGAAATATCCTCTTCTCTTGGGAGTCCTTCCTATTTTTCAGGTTGTTCTTCCTCTAGAAAAGTTGATGGTAGTCAAATATCCATGCTTCACTCATGGATCAACAATGTCGCTCTTCAAGAATCTAGATCTAGGTCTTCCCTATTGAACGAAAATGTGGTTTCAAATTCTTTATGTCGATCGGGTCGCAACAATAATTCAGTATTTGATGATGCTTGCAGAGACACTGTGAATTCCAAGGCTCCACTTCTTATACCTCATCTCGCCTCTATAGGTCATGGCCATGCCTAATTCTCCAGTGTTGTTGTCTCCCATGAAGTTTCCTACTCAGGATATTTATGTTCCGAGGATCACTCCTTAACCTTTACCTCTCATTCTCACCTGTATTCCATCACTATTACTATTCCTCAGATCTCGCTTCCCTCCAGCATATCTACAAGCTTTGATAAGAAATCGTCACCTTTCCCTTCTTGTCGTGACCATTCATCTTAGTCATTTGATTCAGGCATCGACTTGAATCGCCACCCTTCCTCCACCAATCATTTCCCTCCGACACCATCATTACATTCTTTAGTGAGCACTAACTTTTCCAACCAGGGGAGGGGATCCACTAAGATAGGCCATGGTATTAACCTCCTCAGTAATCTTGCAGTTGATTGTTGGTCGTTGGGGTCCAATATTCCCCTCTTGTTCGATTTCGGGCCTTTTAATAATAACATTAACTGTAATCATAATTATAATAAAGATTACTATAATAATAACAATAATAGAAAGCCCCAAGGGATAGCTCAATTGGTCGAGTTCCCGTTGCTAAGTACTTTCCCAGTTGGGAGGTCACGGGGTCAAATCTCCTCGATGCCCTTGGGGTTAGGCCTGTTAAGATTGGCCAACGGGAAGATCCCTTTAGGTGGATCTGCCCCGATATTTCCCATGGATGTAGAGACCACTCAGTGATCGTGAACCACAGTTTAAAATAATAATAATAATAATAATAATAATAGTATTATTATTAATATTATTATTATTATTATGATCATTATTATTGATGTTAATAATAATAATTATATGTTGTTGTTATTAATAATAATAACACTAATACTAATCATAATAATGATAATAAGTTTTATACCATTTATTATAGTAATAGGGTGGTTAATATTTCTAACTTTTCTTTTGACCCTCATGTCTTCAATCTTCTAGAGAAAGGATTAAATTTTTCCCTTTCTCCTAGAAAAAATCTTGTGGAAGAAATTATTTGTGACATCGAATTTGGGATTAGGGGTTTTCCGAACAACACTAAGGATATCATTAGACAAGAATGTGTAGTTGTCCTTAGAAAGGCAAAGCCCCCTAAGAGCAACATTAGCAAGCTTGAATTTGATGCCCTCAAAACTTTGAATAATGACAAGGACATTGTTATTCTCAAAGTGGACAAGGGTGGAGTTGTGGTTATCTTTGATAAGGAAGATTACAGGAGAAAAATGTTGGACCACCTTTGTAACAGTGGGAGCTACATAAAACTCAATAAGAATTCTTAAAGAAGATCTTTAAAAAAGTGGCTTTAGCTATAAAATCTAGTAGCACTGTTGGCTCATTGAGCCATAAACTCATCGAGAGTAACCCTATCACTACTAGGATCTATAGTCTTCCCAAGATCCATAAGGAGAGGGTTCCCCTGAGACCCATTGTAAACACTATAAGAGGGCCAACCTATCTTCTGGAAAAGTATTTATCCCAAAAGCTAAAACCCATTATTGGCCTTACAAAGTCCTTTGTCGAAGACTCTTCATCGTTTGTCAATGAATTAAAGGGTATAAGGTTTGATCCTAGGGATTTTCTTGTGAGTTTCAACGTTCTCTCCCTTTACACTAATATCCCTATTAATGGGGCCATTAAGGTCATCAATCACGTCACGAATCCTAATACTGCTAAATTGGTTGAAATTTGTCTTACCTCTACTTTCTTCAACTTTGAAGGGAATTCTGTGAACAAACATGTGGTGTTTCCATGGGTACCCCCTTTCCCCTATAGTAGCTAATATGTTCATGGAGGACTTTGAATCTAAAGCTTTATCCTCATCTCAATACAAACCAAAGCTTTGGAAGAGTTTTCTGGATGAAACCTACGTCATCTGGCCTCATGGTCTAGATAAGTTGGACCTCTTTCTCCAACATCTTAATAATTACTCTAGCTCCATAAAGCTTACTATGGAATGTAAAATCAGTGGGACTCTGCCTTTTCTTGAAATCCTTATCTCAAAGAAGGATAATGGATCATTCTCACACTAGATATTTTGGAAGAAAAATCACACGGAGTAGTATTTTCATGCTAAGTCCCATCATTTCCTTGCTCAAAAGTTGGCCATTCTCAACACTTTAGCCACTCGGGCATTTAGAGTTTCTGATGAAAGTCCCTTGGATGATGAGAAAACCCATCTCCTCATGGTTTTCAAAAATGATGTTATAATAAGCTCCAAAGTCTTAAGGATTTCCTTAAATCTGACAATGGTTCCAAGATTAAAAAAGAACCTAAAGATCGGTTTTCTGGGGTGCACCTTCCTTTTATACAAGGGACCACTCACAGGATTGCAGGGATCCTAAGAAGGCACAAGGTTTTGTCAACATTTAGGCCCCTTAACACCATTCAAAGTTCCCTAAGATTTGTAAAAGACCTGGTGGACCCTAAGAATATGAAAGGTGTTTATGTAATCCCTTGATCATGCAGGACACCCTATGTTGGTGAAACTGGTCGCTCAAGAAATCAAAGGATTCGGGAACATGTGAAAAACATCAAACATGGGAGGAGTCGTTCCTTAGCATTGACAGAACATGCGGAAAAAACAAAACACCACATCTTCATTGAAGACGCTCAAGTCATTGCAAGGATAGATCATTTCCATCATGATAAGTTTAGGGAGGTTATAGAGATTGAAAGGAGACCAAACAATCTGAATAGAGACGATGGATGGAAAATTTACAGTTGTTGAATCCCTGCCATTTCTTCTTGACTTTTTATTTATTTCATTTAATTCATTTATTTTTTTATCTATCTTCTTAATTTTTATTATTTATTTATATTTATATTATTTATTTTTTTAAACTATGCCTTTAAATCTTGATCTTAACTAATAAACTATTAATTACTTTATTTTCTTCATTATTGATTTATTTATTTTGTGTATTTTATTTTATTTTATTATTTTTATTTTATTTTTAAGTTTTTAGAATTAATTGTTTATTGTTTTGATTATTTAAGTTTGACCCAAATATCTTTATTTTATTTTTTGGAATTAGTTGTTTTATTGTTTTAGTTTTTTAAGTTTGGCCTAAATATTTATTTTATCTTAGATATTCTTTTCATTATAATTTTCCTTTTGATTAATTATTTTCCTTAATTCAATATTAACGACTATATTATAAGAGTAATTTCTTTGTATTAAAATATTTTTTATTAATAAATAATATTTATTAAGTCAAAACTAACACTTATATTATAACAACTATTTTCTTTTGTCTTCATCTCTTTAAGTTAATGCCAAGATCTGGTTGTTCATCTTGTCTTAGCAATGAGTTATATTGGATGGTTCGAAACATAGAACTCTAGTGATGTGATTTTTACCGAAAGTTTGGTTACTATTCATGATATGGATCACAAAAACCTAAATTCAATTATTAGTATTGTTTATAATATTAATATTGATGCTAATATTATATTATAATAAGAAGATTTATTAGATACTATAAATGGTTTAAGATAATTTATTAATGAAAAGTAAGAAAACTTTCAGTAAAAATCACATCATCAGAGTTTTGTCGACACGTTTCGATCCTCTGGTGTGGCTCACCATCAAGACAAGATGAAGAACCCAATCTTGGCATCCAGTTAAATAATCAAAACAATAAAACAAAAATATAATTAATATAATAATATAATATAATAAAATTAATATTTGGGCCAAACTTAAATAATCAAAAAATTTAATTTTAAAAACTTAAAAATAAATAAAAATAATAAATGGTCAAACTTAAATAAAAATATTTGGGTCAAACATAAATAATCAAAACATTAAAATGAAAATAATACTTAGCGCAAAATTAAATAATCAAAACAATTAATTCTAAAAACTTTAAAATAAATAAAAATAATAAATCATCAAACTTATAAAAAATAAAAATAATAATAATAATTAACTAAATAAATAAATCAATAATGAAAAAATAATTAATCGTTCATCAGTAGTCAAGATAAAAATACAAATATATAAAAGCTTAAGAAGAAATTATAGGGATCCAACAACTGCTAATTCTCCAGCCATCGTCTCTATTCAAATTGTTTGGCCTCCTTTCAATTTATATAGCTTCCCTAAACTTACGGTGATGGAAATGATCTATCTTAGCAATTACTCAGGAATCTTCAATGTAGATGTGGTGTTTTGTATTTTCTGCATGTTCTGCTAATGCTAAGGAGTGGGTCCTCCCATGTTTGATGTATGTCGCATGTTCCTGAATCCTCTGATTTATTGAGCGACTAGTTTCACCAATATAGGGTGTTACACATGAACAAGGGATTACATAAACACGTTTCATATTCTTAGGCTCCATCAGGTCTTTTACAGATCTTAGGGAACATTAAATAGTGTTAAGGGGCCTAAAGGTTGATGGAATCTTGTGCTTTCTTAGGATCCTTGTAATCTTGTAGTGCTCCCTTCTATAAAAGGAAGTTGTACCCCAGAAAACTGATCATTGGTTTCTTTTTTAATCTTGGAACCCTTTTCAGCCTTAAGGAAAGCCCTAAGACATTGGAGCTTATTATAACCATTATTTTTTAAAACCTTGAGGATATGGATTTTCTCATCTTCAAGATGACTTTCACGAGAAACTCTAAATGCACGAGTGGCTAAAGTGTTGAGAACAACCAACTTTTGAGCAGGGAAATGATGGAACTTAGCGTGATGATACTGCTTCGTGTGAGTTTTCTTCTAAAATGCTTGGTGTGAGAATGATCCATTGTCCTTCTTTGAAATAAGGATGTCAAGAAAAGGAAGGCTCCCATTGGTTTCACATTCCATAGTAAATTTTATGGAGCTAGGATAATTATTAAGATGATGGAGAAAGAGATCCAACTTATCCTGACCATGAGACCAGATGACGCATGTGTCATCCACAAATCTCTTTCAAAGCTTTGGTTTGTATTGAGCCAAGGAAAAAGCTTTGGACTCAAAGTCCTCCATGAACATATTAGCTACAATAAGGGAATGGAGCGAGCCCATGGAAACACCACACGTTTGTTCATAGAATTCGCCTTCAAATCTAAAGAAAGTAGAAGTAAGATAGATCTCAACCAATTTAGCATTATCAAGATCCATGATACGGTTGATCACCTCACTGGCCTCATTGATGGGGATATTAGTGTAAAGGGAAACACGTCGAAAAAACTTTGATGATGTGATTTTTATTGAAATTTTTCTTACTTTTAATAGCATGGATCATAGAAACCTAAATTAAATAATTTATTAATATTATATTTTTCATATCATGTAAAAATTGTAATACTATAATTCAATATAAAAAAAATATTCATTAATCCTAAAATTTGAAATTAATACTAAACTAATAATTTAATATTAATATTAATACAATGAATAAAATAATTTAATACTAAAACACTATAAAATAATTTAATAAACTATTCTACTGTATATAATTAAAATAATTTAATAAATAATTATCAAAATAATCGACATGAATTGAATAAATTAATAAAATAATTACCAAATGATTGACCTGAGTTAAATATTCAATTGAATAATTATTATTCTTTAATAATTAAATCACGCTAGGGCACCTATCATTTATTACTCCACTTACCTTGGGCGAACCCTGAAAAGTAATGTTCCAAAATTTAATTCATGTTTTGTTTTTTGTTTTTTGTTTTTTCTTTCTAATTCATTTTTCATGTGGGAAGCATAATTGGGTAAAATTTTATTTTAAATAAGGTTTATATATTTAATTTAGATATGAAAGGAAATTATTATTAAAACCTTCATAAGAAAAGATGACAACATTTTTTATTAATTTGTAATGAACCATAAATAAATAAATGAATTCCAATAGGAGGACGATCAGCATAAAATCCAAAAAATAAGAAAGAGCAACCTAAAGACTGAATCTATAATGAATATGAAGGGAAAGCAAAGCAACCCCCACTAGAATCGATTTGAGATATGCTAATGAGCTAAAAGGAGACTCCCCTCCCAATGAACTTTCTAAGATTGTCAAGGATGTCTACAATGAAATCGTTAAAGTCTAAAACATTTCTCTCATGCAATACTATGAACCCTTCAATCCTCTTTTGTTGTCCAGACATAGACTTGCAATGGGGGTTGTTGTATCTGTTTCTTGAAAGTAGTGCTTGGCTGCGAAACTGCGCCACGAAACCAACTCAACCAATCTTTGGGTTCAAGTTTGCCCTCTAACCAGAGGGGGATCCCTCAAGTGTTATGAATATTTTTAATGTTGTTCACTGCCACTAGACAACATTCTATGAAGCACAATGACCAGATCTAAGATTTGTTGTATAGGTGGTTGTTGATGAGTCACAAATCCATGCTCACAAACAAATCCCTCTCTTGCAGAGGTCTTATCAAAGTGCCAATGTTCAACTATGCTAGAAAAAATATATCTTGAAAGGTTTTGATGGAGGAATGAAGGAGAAATTAAACAATTACATATCCTTCCTAGATGTCTAATTACCTAAATAAGAACAAAATCCTATAAAAGGATCTTTACAACAAACAATAGTACGTTTAAGAAATTGTATAGAAGCATCAATTTATTTATTTAGAGGGATCAACAGTGGCACATTGTCACCATGATATACTTAGTAAAGAACATAACACTGTGGTAGGCTATTAAGGAGGTTGATACTCAACCTAGCCTTGCCTACTGCCCTATACAACCTTAAATATATGCAAAAAAAATATATGTATCACAGGAAAAGACATACATGAGGCAAATTCTGTCAGAGGCCTAAGCCAAGAAATTTTGACTAAAAATTATGTAACATGAGACTTTACAAAAAAAACTCAAATTTTTGGCATCAAAACCCAACCCTCTTCCCATAAAAATTAAAAAATATATAAGGAAATACATCAAACCAATTACATAATTGCAGGAACAAAATTTTAATAATAAATAAAAAATAAATTAAATATGGAATCACTACCAAATGTCTCAATCTGTTAGGCTTATTTATCAAAATTTTTCCTTCCACTGCTCGATCTACCTCTTTTCCTTCTCTATTATATCTCAACTTTGAACATTAAATGTCATTGCCAATTTTATCCTTTCGAATGCAAAACATGCTCTTATGTTGATTTTCTACAAGAAAATATTCATTTGTTGATTGGATGCCTGAAATTTCTGAACTGATCCCTCAAATATTATAGTTTTCAAATACCTTACCACTGAATCTAGAATAATATTTTATCTGTTGAGTTTAATGCCATTTGTTTGAACTGTCTACTTAGAAATATACAATTTGACCTTCAATTTGTTCATTTAGAAATGTAGTCACTTACTTAAATTGCCACTTGTTCCATTACTACTAAAATGTGCTTGAAAATGGGGGATTTGTCCTTAATTGCCTACTTAGAAAATTGAACTTGGAGATGACTCATCGTTTTACTGGCGCCTGTCTTTTTTAGACATCTGAGTATTGATATTTTTCTTTTTGTTTCCTCTCTTAATTTCAATGGCCTCTTGAATTTGTTGTAGGAACATTCTCAATAATGAGAAATGTTATAATGGAATCACTTGCATGAACTGCTAAATTTGTTTTTTCATTTTGTATCTAGGTTCCAGCACATGAAATAGCCATACATTGTTGCAAGTGCTCAAATGATGCTTGAACATTGTGATTAAATATATGAAAATATGGAAATTACTTTTATTGACTAACACCTTGCTATCCAGTTGTTATGAAACATTTTTTCCTTTGTTGATATCACCACCAGCCCTATTCTTGATTGATTCTTCCATGAAAAAAACAACAATCAACATGTTAAAGAGCTTTTCAAAAAAATTGAAAACTTGTTTATGATCAAAGAGGCACTAAAAGTAGCTATATGAAAACAGTAAGTGTTGTAGCTCATTATCATGCCAAAAAAAGAGAGCAAGTACACTCAAAATTATTATTTTCCATATAACATGAGGTCTTTGTTTATACTCAAGAGATTAACATGTCTCTTCTTTAAATAACTTGGAAATTTTAAAGTCAAGAGTCACAAGTGTGTATTCCTTTGTGAAGTCCAATAAGAAATATCCTTGTTCTCCCCTAAACTCCAATTCAACAAGTTCGTTTTCTAGTTAGGAGCTCAAGAAAAACCACACTAAAAATGTACACAATTATCTTCTTTATGGAATTTAAGGTATATGCATATACTGACAAAAGAGAGGAAAAACTTTCTAGGAGCAATATGACCGTGAATGCCTAAAAAAATGTGTTGTTGAATCCCCTCCTCTGTTGCAATCTTGAAGAACTTTTGCAAATATGTAATAACGAAACACTTGAAGCCAAGTTGCTTCACAAGAAGCAGAGAAACAAGGAAATAGTTATTGTGCGTCTTCCATCCATTCCAATTGGAATAAGAAACCATAATTGTGGAGACTCCTTTGGCAAGGACATCAAGATAGGATCCTATGTGGATGCGCATTGATCCTTTATAATTGATTACATAATTATTCACATCGATACCTTTGTTTGTTCTACCATCACGCAGAAAATGTTTAGCACAGGCTAGAATATTTGATTGTCCAACTATGTAAGGCAACTAATTCATGGAATTGGCAACAAGTTGTCCCTAATGGCCAAATATTATCTTTGTCCATGCATATGTAGTTCTCTGGTAGCAACCTAGGTTGAATATAGAGTTTTGGTAATAAAGAAAAATAAGAAAACTAAACCCAAGTCCATGTCGAATGAATCTGAAACTAAAATCGATACGAGCTTCATGGCCTCCATGAAGGCCCATGTTGAGCCACTCCCAACTGTGGATACCAATGCTCTATATGAAATATTTGATTTCCCTTTTGCAACTTGGATTTTTGTAGACCTAAGATAACCTATGCTAGCGAGCACCAACAAAATATGTATAATTAACACAATGAGACTCAACATTTTTGTAAGCCTTTGAATATATAGCTATATTTCCTTTCACTTCAATGGCCTTGACAATCACTCGAAAAGAAACAACCCACTGTAATGTTGGCTGGTAAAACAAGAAATGGGTTGTGGGGGGTGACTCTGGTAAGTGGATTTTTACTAGGGAATGCCGCAATATTTCCCAAGTTGCCACATGCCTAAAGTGGTTTTACAAAACCACAAATTGCGGTAGACCGCTCTCTATTAAATGTCGAACGACCATGGGGGTCCGCAATTTAAATCTCAACCATTGATTTTTGAACACCAACATCCATCGTTGAAAGTTGCAAAAGATTTATATCTATGAAATTTCACCACCTATTGAAACTTGGAGAAAACCCAAATCTCTTCCTTCATTTTTTCAGCTACTTAATGACACCCTTGACATTCCTATAAATTTGTTGGTAATTGGATGTTGTTAATTTCTTCTCGGTGTCCCATGTGGCAAGAGTATACTGACTATAACAACTTCTGAGCATTTGGCACTAAAATTTCCCTAAAATGTAAGAGATTAACTTTAATTGCCTCCATCAACATTTATTTTCTTTCATGTTTTCACATAAATAGTTTTTTGCAATCGACACTTGGCATTTATATTTTTTAATGACAGCATTCATCTCAAGTTGTTCTCTTGTTTCCTAAACAACTATGCATGTCTACAATATTACATTCATCCCATATAGGAATTTACATTCACAAATCCCGAAGAGCCATGAAAATACCTTAAGAAACAAAAGTACAATTATTGCATGTTTGAAGACTTATAACCAAGAGGGGACACACCACTTCCAAAGTGATAGTTGTTGTAGTTTGCAGAGGTATTGTAAGACTCGAAACCTCTCAGAGATGCCCCTAAATCATCTGATGGATTTGGATATAGGTAACCTTTTGATAGAGATATTGGGCTTCTGCTTCCACTTCCATAAGATGAGCCATAGATGGCTTAGCTGAACCAATCGTAATTGCTTTGGCCAAGTAAATTGTATGAAGCCATTGCACCAACGGGATATTGAACCATATCTGAAGGTTAATCGAAACTCCTATCAGAAATATTAGATGAAGTATAAGCATTAGGATCCTTTCCCACTTTAATTGGAGGCATATGTGCTCCAAAGCCCCCAACATTTGATCGAGAAATCTTATTTTGAGACATTGAAGGACCACAATATTTTTTCCTTTATGCTATTTTCTTCTATGGATCAGCCACACGGTTTTGGAGGTTATTAGTAGGAAAGAGTGATTCAAGGTTGTGTTCTTCAATGCACATAACAATGTTTTTCACGGAAGTGAGTTCTTTTGTGTTTGCTTCATTAACAACAACAAAATTATTTCCACTTTTCAATGTTTCCAGTGTAACTTTCATTGAATTCTTTAGATATGCCTTCAGTAAAGGCACCAGAGGAAACTTTTCAAAGAGTCTTGCTGCATGTGCAAAATACACATCCTCAACTTTTTTTCCCTTTTTTATTAATTCCTCTACAATATGTGGCATTTTCTCTAAAAGCCCGAGAGCACCACAGAGCTTCGAAATCTGCACTTGGAATTTAGCTTGCACCTGGTGTTCTCTTTGTTTCACAGATAAAAATGATCTTTGATAACAATTATCTTAGTGGAATCATATAAATGGACATTCATTTTCCTTTATAACTAAACTCTCGACACGTTTGGACGTTTGGAGCCTTTGACAACTGGACATTTTGATGACTTAACACTTATATGAATGCTACTTTTCATTTTCTATGAATGGGACTTTGAGTGAAGACAACAATGAATGTGACTGACATCTCAAATTAGTGGAATCAGTTCCCCAAAGGAACCACCATATAGACAAGGTGGAGCCACCAAGTGAAATAAATGTAACCAAAATCAGATGTCTAATCCTTGTTCACCAGCAAGGACTAGAACTAGTCAACTATCGTTCTCTGGGAAAATATATCTCCATTACTTCTCTCCACGACAACAACGTCAAATGTTGTATCTATTTCTCGAAGGTAGTTCTTGGTTGTGAAACTGCACTAAGAAACCAACTCGACCAATCTTTAGGTTCAAGCTAGCCCTCGAATCAGAGGGGGCTCCCTCAAGTGTTATAAAGCTTTTCAATGTTTTTCACTGTCATTGGACATCAACCTACGAAGCACAACAAATAGATATAATATTGTTGTAATGGTGGTTGTTGATGAGTCACAAATCCCTGCGCACTAACACATCCCTCTCTTTCAAAGTCCTTATCAAAGTGCTAGCATTTAGCTATGGCAAAAAAACATATCTTGAAAGGTTTTGATGGGGGAATGGAGGAGAAAATAAAAAAATAAATATCCTTTCTCGATGTCTAATTATATAACTAAGAACAAAATCATGTAAAAGTATCTCTACAACAAACAATAGTACATTTAAGAATTTGTATAGAAGTAACAATTTATTGATTTAGAGGGCTCAACAGTGACACATTGTCACCATGATTTACTTAGTAAAGAACATAACATTGCGGTAGGCTTAGGGAGGTTGATACTAAACCTAGCCTAGCCTAGTGTCCTATACAACCTTAAATATATGCAGAAAAAGATATGTATCATAGGAAAAGAAATAAATAAGACAAATTTTGTCAAAGTCCTAAGCCAAGAACCTTTGATTAAAAATTTTGCAACATGATACTTTACAAAAAAACTTAGGGTTTTGGCATCAAAAGCCAACCCTCTTCCCATAAAAATTCAAGAATAGATAAGGACATACATCAAACCCATTACATAATTCTAGGAACATAATTATAATAAAAAGTAAAAAATAAACTAAATCTGAAATCACTACCAGATGTCTCAATTTGTTAAGTCGCTTTATCATTTTTTTTCCTTCAACTACTCAATCTACCTATTTTACTTCTTTATAATATCTCAACTTTGACCATTAAGTGTCATTGCCAATTTTATCCTTTCGAATGCAAACGATGCTCTTATGTTTATTTTCTGCCAGAAAAGATTCATTTGTTGATTGTATGCCTAAAAGTGCTCAGCTAAGCCCTCAAATATTATAGATGCCAAATACCTTACCACCAAATGTGGAATAATATTTAATCTGTTGAATTTAATTCCACTTGTTTGAATTGTCTATTTAGAAATCTGCAATTTGTTGATCTAAAAATGTAGTCACTTACTTAAATTGCCACTTGTTCCATCACTGCTGAAATGTGCTTGAAAATAGGGGATTCAATCCTTAAATGCCTTCTTAGAAAACTGAACTTCGAGATGACTCATCTTTTTACCATCACCTATCTTCTTTAGATGTCCGAGTATTGACCTTCTGCTATTTGTTTCCTCTCTTAATTTCAATGGCCTCTTGAATTTGTTGGTAGGAACATTCTCAATAATGAGAAATTTTATAATGGCATCACCTGCATGAACTGCTAACTTTGTTTTTCCATTTGGTATCTAGGTTCCAACACATGAAATATCCATACATTATTGCAGGTGCTCAAATGATTCCTGAACATTGTGATAAAATCTCTGCAAATTTCGAAATGACTTTTATTGATTGCCACCTTTCTATCCAGTTGTCATATAACATTTTTTCCTTCATTGATATCACCACCAACCCTATTTTTTATTTCTTCTTCCATGAAAAAAACAACAATCAACATTTTAATGAGCTTTTCAAAAATTTTGTAAACTTGTTGATGATCAAATAGGCACCAAAAGTAGCTATATGAAAATATCAACTGTTTAGCTCATCATTGCACCAAAAGAAAGTGCAAGTGCACTCTAAATCATTAATTTCCATCTGACATGAGATATTTTTTTTCTACTCAATTTATTAACATGTCTCCTCTTTAAATGATGGGGAAATTTTAAAGTCAAGAATCACAAGTGTGTATTCCTTTGTGAAGTCCAATAAGCAATATCCTTGTTCTCCCCCAAAACTCTAGTTTGACAGGGTCATTTTCCAGTTAGGAGCTCAAGAAAAACCACACCAAAATTGTACACATTTCTCTTCTTTGTGGCCTTCAAGGTATATGCATATACTGAAAAAAGAAAGGAAAAACTTTCTAGGAGTGACGTGACGGTGGATTCCTAAAAAAGGGCATTGTTGAATCCCCTCCTTTGTTGCAATATTGAAGAACTTTTGCAAATCTAAAACAACAAAACCCTTGAAGCCAGTTTGCTTCTCAAGAACATGAGAAACAAGGAAATAGTTATTGTGAATCTTCTGGCCATTCCAACTGGAATAATAAACCACAATGGTGGAGACTCCTTTGGAAAGTAGATCAAGATAGGCTTCCATATGGATGTGCACTAATCCTTTATAATTTCTTACAAGATTATTCTCGTTGATACCTTTGTTTTTTCTTCCATCACCCAAAAAATGTTTGGCACAAGCTGGAATATTTGATTGTCCAACTACGTAAGGCACCTAATTTGTAGAATTGGAAGCAGGTTGTCCATGCTGCCCAAAGATTATCTCTGTCCCTGCATATTTGGTTCTTTGGTAGCAACCTAGCTTGAATACAAACATTTGGTAATAAAGAAAAATAAGAAAAATATTTTTGATATATCCTTAGTAATTATGTAATGGGCTTGATCTAACTTAGTAATTATGTAATGGGTTTGATGTATTTCCTATTCTATTCTGATTTGATGATATCCTGAACGAAGATCCAACTTGGTGAAGTAAATTGATCCATGCAATTCATCCAATAATTCATCAATGACAGAAATGGGAAATTTATATTTAATTGTGAGCTTGAGCTCCCTATAATCTAGACACATGTGCCATGATCCATCCTTCTTATGCACCAATACTACTGGAGTAGACAAAGAACTTTGACTAGGTTGAATTATACCAGCCTCTAGCATTTCTGCAACCATACGTTCAATTTCACTCTTTTGGGCATAGGGATATCTGTAAGGTCTAATGTTTGGAGGAACACTTCTTGGAATCAAATGAATAGCATGATAATGATCACGAATAGGTGGGAGGCCTTTGGGAGTCTCAAATAACTTGGAATGATTGTCCAAGATTTTTTGGAGATCTGGAGAAATAGATGATTTCGATGTGGGAACCTCTAACAAACATAATTGTGCAGTTACGCCTCGTTCTTTCTTTAGAAGCTTTGTCATTCCATTAGATCTTATTATCTTTCTTGGTTTCCTTGCAATACCCCTTAATTCAAATTCCTTTCCTTCCGAAAAAAAAATTCAAGAAGAGTTCTTGAAAATTAAAAGTTATTGTACCCAAAGATTGTAGCCATTGGACTCCTAGTACAACATCAGCACCGCCCATTGGAATGGAAAGAATTGGGCTATTCAATACATATTCTCCCATGGATAGCTTGATATTATGGCACTTTCCAGATAAATTTATGGTTCCTCCACCTGCAACCATCATTTGACACTCTCGTGCTGGATATAGGAAGAAATTCAATTCCTTGGCTATCTTACAATGAATAAAATTATGGGTACTGCCCGAATCAATCAACACTATTACCTTTTTCTTCTTGATATGTCCCTCTATCTTCATAGTTTGAGGAGTGGTAATTCCAGCCAATGCATTACAAGATATTGTCGAATTCATTTCTTCTTTCTCTAGGGTTTGTTCATGGTGTATATCTTCTTCTTTTGAAATTTCTTGTTCCTTTTATTCCTCCTCTTGACAATCTATGTAAAATAATTTCTTCTCAGCACACTTATGACCTTTAGTGTATTTTTTATCACAACTGTAACAAAGCCCTTTTGCTCTTTTTTCTTCCAATTGTTGTGGTGTCAACCTTGTAGGTTATGGAAGGCTAGGGGCAACAACAATTCCATCTTTATAGTTGTGAGTGGTAGGCTTCCTTGTTGCCATAATTTTGCTTTCCATTTTTCTTTCCAACCTGAATGCCTTCTCCAATGAATTAGGTTCCCAAAGGTGAACCTCATGTTGGATGTTATCCTTTAAAGTCCCTATGAACACATCAATCCTATGCTCCTTTGGAATATATTTTACCCTTATATTCAATTTTTGGAAGTCCTCAATGTGCTCCATCATTGAACCCTTTTGTTTGAGATTTATCAATTGGCTAAAAAAGGTGTTTCTTTTTGTATCCTCATAATGCGCTACCATTTCTTCCGTAAAAATTGCCCAAGTTACAATTTGTTTACAAGAGGAAAGCCATCGATACCATACAAATTGATTTGGTTCCAAATATAAAGTTGTAATGCATACCTTTTGTGTGGTTTGCACATTATGGAGGTCGAAATATTGCTCCATCTATAGTATCCATGTTACAGGATCCTTGCCATCAAAATTCCTCATATCGGTCTTTGGAACATGGTGGGTCTTCAATCCAACGTTAGAGTCTATGAAATCATGACTAAAATTTCTTTTGTTCACATCATGAGTTTCCTTTACTACACTTTCACCATTAGTAAAAATTTCTTGTAGCAACTTTGTCAAATCTATCTTCAAATCTTCCATGTTTCCTTTCAGTTTTTCTTCTATACCATGCATCTTAACATCCACGCCATTCGTCTTAGCTTCCATGCCATCCATCTTAGCTTCCACGCCATCCATATTAGCTTCCACGCCATCCATATTAACTTGCACGCCATTCATCTTAGCCTCCATGCCATCCATCTTAGATTCCACGCCTTTCTTTAAACCATACATCTTAGCTTATGTTACCTTTTGTGAGAGTGAAATTTTTTGCACTTGGTCTCGTAATTTTGATATATCATGTCGTATTTCTTCCTCTTATTCATGATTCATGCTAGATATTTCGGGTTTCTTACTAGGTGTTTCCATTTTCTTTCTTTGCAGCATCAATTAATGATAATTATGCTTCACTATGCCCTTTGAATCACTTCAAACTTATTTTTCAACCCAAACTTCTGCAAAATTTTAAAATGACTACACACATTTTTTCGTTTTGTAGGAGCTCGATATTGAATCTATTGTATCTTTGTAATTGTGGATCTCCAAGGTCTATAATTTCCTCCTACAGTAGCCCTCTGAGTCCTCTTTCCAATGCCACCAATCTGATCGAAATTGGATTCTCCAAGAAAGAGTTATGCCCAATCTCTCAAGATGACCTGATTATATACTTTTTTAGCAGAGAAAACTTGTACAAAGTCCCATGTATCCCTGTTTCGACCTTTGGCTCTGAAAAAAATATACAAAAAACTACATTTTGTCCTCTTTCTGTGACTTCTTACGAAATTTCAATCTGATACTTAGAGAGAAAGTTATGACGATGTTTCTAAGGTCACCTGTTTGGGATGTAATTCAGTAGCCTACAAAAACCCTAACTTCATTGGATCATATATCCAAAAATATAGCGAAAGGGTCTAAAATACAGACCCATGTTTCATTGCAATTTCGGCTCAAATGGGTTTAAATTTCAGCTTCTGCATCTTCATAGGCAAAAAGTTATAGCAAAAAAACTGCGATGACCTGTTTGGAGCAGTGAAACCTTAGAATCCAAAGCTCTGATACCAAACGTTAAGAAAACAGCTCACAAAAAGATACAAAAGATAGATCAACGACTTCAAAATCAGCCTCTTCGAGGAGGAAACCTCCTTTACATTACACAAATGAAAAATTCTTGGATGATACAAATGACAAAACCTTCTTTTTGTATATAGGAGTCTGAGGAGTCACAATATAATCAAATCCAACATAACAATAATAATATAAGGGCACAATAATAACAATATGGGGATAACACGGGCACAACAATAACAATAAGGGCTACAATGACAATAGTAATGGGGCAATCACTAGTATTATAGTGACCTAACAAAGTCCATGCTAAATGAATCTGAAACTTAAATCAATATGAGCTTTGTGGCCTCCAAGAAGGCCCATGTTGAGCGGCTTGCAACTATGAATACCAATGCTCTATATGAAATCTTTGATTGCCCTTCTGCAACTTGGATTTATGTAAACCCAAAATAAACTATGTCAACAAGCACCAACATAATATGTAGAATGAAGACAATGAGACTCAACATTTTTGTAAGCCTCTGAATATACTACTATATTTTCTTTCACTTCAATGGCCTTGATGATCACTGACAAAGAAACAACCCACGCAATGTTGCCTCGTAAAATCAGAAGTGGATTGCGGGGGCGATGGGTCACTCTGGTAAGTGATTTTTAACTGGGGGAGAAGCAAATTTTCCCAAGTTTCCATGTGCCTAAAGTGGTTTTACAAAACCACAAATTGCAAAGGCCTCCTCTCTATTAAATTTCAAACAGCCCTAGGGGTTCCCAATTTAAATCTCAACCATTAACTTTTGAACACCAACATCCGACGTTGAAAGTTGCAAAAAGTTTATATCTATGAAATTTCACCACCTATCAAAATTGGGAGAAAACCTAGATCTCTTCCTTTAGTTTTTCAGCTGCTTAATGACACCCTTGACATTCCTGTAAATTTGTTGGTAATTGGATATTGTTCATTTCTTCTTGGTGCCCCGTGTGACAAGAGTATATTGACTATAATAATTTCTCAGCATTTGACACTAAAATTTTCCTAAATTGTAAGATATTAACCTTAATTTCCTCCATCTACATCGATTTTCTTTCATGTTTTTAGATCAATATTTGTTTGCAATCGACACTTGGCATTTAGCTTTTTTTAATGGCAATAGTCATCTCAGGTCGTTCTCTTGTTTCCTAAACAACTATGCATGTCTACAGCACTAATTTCATCCCATATAGGCATTTACATTCACAAATCCTGAAGAGCCATGAAAATACCTTAACAAACAAAAGTACAATTATTGCATGTATGAACACTGATAACTAGGAGGGGGAACATGACTGCCAAAGTGATAGTTGTTGTAGTTTGAAAAGGTATTGTAAGACCAAGAACCTCTCAAAGATGCCCCTAAATCATCTGATGGATTTGGATATGTGTAACCTTTTGATAGAGTTGTTGGGCTTCTGATTCCATTGCCATAGGATAAGCCATAGATGGCTTAGCTCGACCTATCATAATTGCTTTGGCTAGGTAAATTATATGAAGCAATTGCACCAACGGGATATTGAACCATATTTGAAGGTCAATAGAAACTCTTGTTAGAAATATTAGATGAAGCATAAGAATTATGAGCCTTTCCTGCTTTAGCTAGAGGCATATGTGCTCAAGAGCCCCCAACATTTGATCGAGAATGCTTATTCTGAGAATTTCAAGGACCACCAGATTTTTTCCTTTCTGCTCTTTTCTTCTCGAGATCAGCGACACAGTTTTGGAAGTTATTAGTAGGAAAGAGCGATTCAATATTTTATTCTTCAATGCACTTAATAACAATTTTCAGGGCAGTGAGTTTTTTTGTGTTTGCTTCATTCACAACAACAGAATTATTTCTACTTTTCAATGTTGCCAGTGTAGCTTTCTTTGAATTCTTCAGATATTCCTTCAGTAAAGGTCCCAGAGGAAACTTTTCAAAGAGTCTTTCCGCATGTGCAAAATACACAACCTCAACTTGTTTTCCCTTGTTGATTAATTCCTCTACAATATTTGGAATTTTCTCTATAAGCCCGAGAGCACCACAAAGCTTCGGAATCTGCACATTGCATTTGGCTTGCACCTGGTGTTCTCTACGTTTGACAGATAAAAATGATCTTTGACAACAATTATCTTAGTGGACTCGTAGAGATGGGCACTCATTTTCCTTTATACCTGAACTCTGCGCGTTTGGACATTTGGAACCTTTGACAGCTAGACATTTTGATGACTTAACACTTATATGAATGTTGCTTTTTGTTTTTATATGAATCGGAATAATTCCATATGTGTAAGTTGGCGTAATAATATATTCTTTATAATGCCCCTTAGCTTTATCACAATTCAAAATGTTGAGCATATATGCCCCTTTTGTGGCTCCTCCATTGGCTTTCACCTAGCCGTTGTGGACTCCGTTCTATTAGTGTTTTTGTGGCTCCTCCATTGGCTTTCACCTGGTCCTTGTGGGCTCCGTTTTATTAGTGTTTATTTGGAGATTGGGTGAGAGGTCTTTTTTTTATAAAAAAAATATTAATATTTTAAATAAATAATTTCAATAAAGTATATATTATATATATATAGATATATAATTAATTTTTTTTAAATATTTAAAAGCTATAATTTAAACATTTATATTAAATAAAATATAATTAGTTTTCGCTCAATATATCTCAGAAAGTTTTGTGGGTCAATTTGAGTTGCAACGGGGCCAAAGTGCTATATCTTTGCAAGTTTAGCCATGCTGATGGATGAAATGAATATTGCTGCAAACTGGAAGAATGTGAAGGGGAGATGTAAATGCAATGACAGTTTTAGCCGCAAGAAGAGATCCAACAGAAACAAACGATGATAGTGCTAAAAGGAAGAAGCGAAGATCAATTTTAGATTGTATTGGAAGCGAGATGTTGATGCCACGCCATGTCTCGGACACGTACCCTGTACCTAGTGTGATGTCGTCTCATAAGCCGCGAACATTAGCCAATCGGCAGTAGACTCGTTAAGATTGCTGGCAGGCCTCCCCAGGGGTTTTCAATGTGTGGATGAAATGTCTGTCGGATTGAATTTCTTACCGATCATTTTGATTTTTTTTACATGGAGAAATCCCGTTTGGAGCAGTTCTCAAACATATATATGGTTTTGTCTCGAATTAGATTATGATATGATATGTATAGAGATTAATTTTCACTTAATTAATAGATCACATCCTGGATACTCTAGTGATCACTTCATTTACTTGCTACAATTTGTAAAATTTTCCACAAAATATACTGACAAAAATTTAAAAATGCCTAATAAATACATATATAATAAATATTATATATATATATATATATATAAAATAAACATTTTTAAATATTATATAATATTTTTTAAATTAAATAATTTTAATTATAGGATAGTTGTATTTATTTTGGAATAAAGTGTTTATAGTTTTAATTTAATTATAAATTATTATTAAGTAGATCATATGAATTTAACTTTTTTGGAATATTTTAAAATATTCATAATAGTATGTATAAATCAAAAGTTGATAATTATATTCAAAGTAAGAATCCACCATTGGGATTTCCTCTTATTTGTGTGACATAAAGTCAATTATGACAGCAACCACTATAATCTCCTATGTGAACCACTTAGCTACATCAATCACTAACCATAAATAGATTTGAATATTAGAGCATTCACTTACATTTACTTTACATTTTCTTGGGCTTGCCAAGTGAGGCATTCACTTACATTTACTTTACATTTTCATGGACTTACCAAGTGAGGCATTCACTTACATTTACTTTACATTTTCATGGGCTTGCCAAGTGAGCTCCCCTGGGTTGCTATTTTTAGTCTTTTAATTAAATTGATCAAAAAAATGTGTTATGAACAAGTCTCATTTGAAGTAAGTTATGGTTTTTTGGACATGTCGTATTCATAAACCATGGTATTGGCCCACGATATTGTAACAAAGTATATTTATTGAGCGGAGAGGCTTATTCTACAACCCAATATGAGGGGATGTGTAAGTTCCCCGTCAGTAAAATTGACACATGCCCCTATAAAATAAAAATAATTATTCTCTAAATAGAAAATTAATGTCGCTATAATAATATAAAAAAAATGTTGTAAATTAATTAGAAGTAAAAAGATGTGTGAGTAAGATGTTTAAACCTTATACTTTTCAAAATATTATACTTTTTAAACTTATTTCAACAACAAATTTAAATAAAATATTTTTTTAAAAATATTTCAACCGATTATTTAAATAAACTATTTGAAGATCTATGTTAATTAATTTATGTCCATATCAACTTCATATATACCTATATATACAAAAACAAATGGTTAAAATAAAATATTTTCATGTTGAATATAATAAAATATTCAGTGTGGGTTATCAATAAAATATTTTAATACTTGACATATACTTAAAAACATATTAATAATAAAAATACCATTTTAATTTGGGCTCATAAAATGTTTGGTCGTACATATTATACAAAATATTCTAATGTCAACTATGTATATATTATATATCATTCTTTTTGTATATATCGTCAAAAAATATATACTTTATATAGCATTCAAAAATGCAATCTAAACAATGAAAAATTACACTGTATTTTTCATTCTAAAGAAACATGTATGTGAACAAATTTGATCCCACTCTACACATTGCATTTTTCATTCTAAAGAAACTTGCATGTGAACAAATTTGATCCCACTCCGGTGCATGTTGGATCCATACTTAAGATGGATCTATGCTGGTAGAATAAGAACCTCCATCATAAAGAATTTTCTTCTATTTCTGAGTTTAAACTAATGTGACATGCTTAATTTAGATATAAGAATTCAGGATCCATCACATTTTTTCTTTTATTCGACTTTTCTAGTCAACCAGTGTGGATCATCATCAAAACACACTGATAAAAAATATGACTAACTTCTAATAAATAAATAATTGAGAAATACAGATTGAAAAATTGGAATAGATAAAAAACTAATAAAAATAAATAAATGTTGAAATTGAATCAAATGAAAATTAAAAAATAAAACAAATTAGAATAAAATAAATTAAATAATCTTTAATGGTGAAAAATTATAATATTATAAAAATAACATAACCTTAATAGTTAAAAAAATCTTGTAATAATATAATCAAAACAAAATAACTAAATTATAATTACTTATATATACGTATATATAAAAAAAAAATTATAATAATATAAATAATATAAAGAATAATTATAATATTAAAATAATAAAACTCTAACACCACAGAAATATAAATGGTAAGATTTATAAAAATATTAATATATAAATAAAATATAAAGATATGAAAAAATGTGATAGATAGAGAAGTTTTATATCTAAACTTTGTTCTATATTTTTTTAAATGTAAATATGTTTAAATTATACATTAATTCTTTTAATACTTTTAATAATAATAAAGATATAACTTAGTTTTTATGATTTTATTTTTAATTTATAGCAACATGAGATGAGATGTATAATAAAGTGTTTTGGTATTTATTACCTCTTATTGTTTTTAATCACTTTTAAAACAATTTTATTTTTTAGCTTATTTGGGTGGTAGTATAATTGGCAAAAAGCATGGGTGGTAGCAAAATTGGCAAAAAGATGTATAATAAAGTGTTTTGGTACTTATTACATCTTACTCTTTTTAATCACTTTTAAAACAATTTTATTTTTTAGTTTATTTGGGTGGTAGTATAATTACCAAAAAGCATGGGTGGTAGCAAAATTGGAAAAATCCTTGTGCATCCAAGTGATGGGAAGTTCAATCCCCTTCTAACCTTGAGGCCATTGAGGAGAATTGAACCCATGAACTCCTAATGGCAAGGTGTTTTAGCAACGGGACCTCAACCAAACTAGCTAACCCTTAAGGCTATAAGAGATGTGTCCCATAACTTTATATTTCAAAATAATAAAATAATACTTGCATTAACAAATAAAAAAATACTAATAACAAATAAACCAATGTTGTTAATAAATAAAACATTTCATTTTCCACCTTAAGTTTACATCTTTATGTAGAGAATAATTGAAAGTAAAAAAAGAATATATATATATAATGGAATATATAATTCCTTATATATTTTTTTTTCAAACAGAAAAAACACTTTCAATTGATTGAAAAAGAGAAAGCACACTAATCGAAGAATAGAGCTTCTCAATGTCGTCATATGATGAACTTATAAAGTTAAACCAATCAGCTCTCTACAGAAAAACATAGAGCTACCTTCATGCAAAAAATAGGACCAAGATACAACAGGTATTCAAAAAAAAAAGGAAAGTATTCCCATAAAACATAGTAGGAAAGGAGTCCTCTTATGAAACCGATCTAGAGAAATAGAGGAAGTCTCATCTCTTGCAGAGAAGCCAAATAAAATTTGTTGCTCCAAAAACATACAACAGGTCAAAGACAAATGGAAAAGAAAGCAGAAATCACTGCATGGAATTATTCAATTAGATCAGAATGTCTCTTGACCTATGCAAAATGCAATTATCATAAAATTGAAAATTGATCCGGTTGGACTCCAAGCTACCTCCATCCTTGGAGATCTAGTCAACATCATTGTTTTGGGATCGATAGATGTACGAGATGGAGATGATGTGGAGCATTTTGAACAAGGCCTTTGTACTATTTTTCCAAGATTCGTTAGCAAGAGAGTTTAAGGAACCTCTTTAATTTTCCTAATTGATGATAGATTTTGAGTCTCCAAATATAGTAATATCCTTTAAGCCGAGCTAAGAGGCACATTACAGAATGCCTCATAGAGAAAGTAATTCAGCTCGAGTGTTGGTACCATAGCCACAGTGCCAATGAAATATGTAGGAACTCTCAGGCCCTAGGAAAATGATCATATCACATTCATATAGGCCAAAAGATGATGCCCCATTAATATGGGGTTTTTAGATGGAATGCCAAATAATATTATTGATATTATATGATGTGTAATTCTTTTTATTTTCAATTAACTTGTAATAATTAAAACAAAAATATATAAATAACAAAAAAATAATGTCAACCATAAATAAAATATTTCCATGCTCATATTGAGTAACATAATTTTATATAGAAAAAACAAAGTAATTTAAATTTTTCAAAAAAATATTTTGACATTTCATTATAAAATAGATGTGTATCTGAACATGAAATTGATATATAAGGCTCACATACTTTGTTAATAAATATGCAACATTCTTGCTTGATCTGGTGGATGAGAATTGGAAGCTCTAAGGTACTAGGGTTTTGAACAGGGGCGACAAGAGCGAATTGGTAACGATGGAGGGGCTTGGAGGAGGGAGCTCCACTCTGTCCTACAGTAACTTGGTTTCAAATAAAAGCAAATAGGTGAGTCTGAACAATTTCCAGAAACCACTAGAGGTAGAGACAAAGACAACTCGCACTCACAAGCCGGGAAGCAACAATTACCATGAAAAGGAAGGGACCCACAAGGAAGCTAGGCGGGAAACGAATCTGGGCGACAGTAGTCAGAGAACTGAGAAAATGTCTAGGGCGGGACCCTGCAAGCCAAAGGTTAACATTAAACCTCGGGTGGTCTTAAATGATCCTGCACTACAGGTGCACATAGATCATATGGCGACTTATGAGGTCATTTGCAATTTCATGGGCATATGGCCCACAGAGAAAGCGTTGTATACATGGATAAGAAACAACTAGAAACCGAAGGGAGAAATAAATCTACATCTTGGCTCCAAGGGTTTCTTCATAGTGGTTTTCACTAACCTAGAGGACAAAGACATAGTTTTCGAAGGAGGACCCTACTTCTATGTTGTTGTAGGCCTTTACATGCGACCTTGGGTGATGAACTTTGTTCCAGAGCGAGAAATGTTCACATCGGTCCCGGTATGGATTAGATTATACTCATTACGTTTAGATTACGGGCTGCCAGAATCTTTAAAAGCTATAGGTAACAAATTAGGGCATTTCATAAAGATATCAGAGGTGACTCTGCAAGGGAAATATACCTCCTTTGCCCGCATATGTGTAGAGATGGACTTATCGGGAGCACTCCAAGATGAAGTCATCCTAGATGTTTATGACAAGCAATGGGTCTGGGCAGTCGAATATGAAAACATCCCGTTCAGATGCCGTAAATGTCATGAACATGGGCACCTCTTCAGAGACTGCCCACTCAACAAAAGGGAGGAATACTCGAAACCCAACAAAGGAAAAGACCCTGAAGGTTTTACCAAAGTGGGAGGTAGAGGAAAGGGAGGGGTAAAAAGTCCCAAAAGAAACCTAGCGAAAGCAAGATACCAAGTCATAAAAGTTTCGAAATTTTAGAAGAAGGAGGAGGAGAAAATGGAATGCAAAAGAACCTAGAGGACTATCATATAGAGAAGGAAAAAAAGGATAGCATGGAAATCATACATGAAAACAGTGGACAAAAGGAGGACCCACCGAGCATCATGGAACCTAGAAGGGACCATGAGATGACCCCAAGAGAAGGAGGTACAGAGGACCAAGACCTACAGGAGATCCTTGAGAGGGAGAACCTTGAACTAGAAAAGTTTCTAGAGCAAGGAATCAGTAAAGGAATTGGCTCTCTACCACAAGAGGAGTTTGACAAAGTACAACAGCTATTCCTCCGAAGGTCACATACAAAGGCTGCAAGAGTCAAAAGGAACCACGATAGTCAGGAGAACAAAGGGGTTAAATCAATGGAGATAATAACAGGACACACCACCAAGAACCCAGGCAAAAAAAGAGGAAGAAGGAGACATAATGAACTACTAACAGAGTGTCGAAAACTCATGATTAATTCCGGTAAGATGAAAGATCTCACAAGTTACTCTTTTACAAACCCATCATTATGAAGCTTACAACCTGGAATATTAGAGGACTAGGGAGTAAAAGGAAACAAAGAAATCTCAGTAACAGAATAAAAGAAGAAAAACCAGATATGGTATTTATATAGGAAACAAAATGCTCAGTAGACAAAATTAGAGAAATGCATAGTAAATGGCTTATTAAGTATGAGTACCTATAAGTCAAAGCAAATAATTCAGCGGGAGGAATTCTCACTCTATGGAATCCTGGATGCTGAGGCATCCAGAAACCACCTTTCAATGGTCATCCAACCTTTGGGGCACAAGGATTGTTACATGATCACAAATGTCTATGGTCCTCAACTCCTGGAAGACAAATTCAAGCTCCTCACGTCTCCGGAAGAGTTGAGAGAGAGACATCAAGCAATGCCCTAGATTCTGGGAGGGGACTTCAATATGATTAGATCTCTCACAGAGAAAAAACGAGGAACCAGAACACTTGGTAGAGACTCAATAGCCTTCCAGAACTTCCTTAACAATATGAGACTAGTGGATATGGACACAATAAATGGCATCTTCACGTGGAACAACAAGAGAGGAGGAACTTCCCAAGTAGCCTCGAGATTAGACAGATTCATAATATTAGAGGATCTCCTTCTCACCGGTCGTATCATGATAGCTTTCATCCTCCCTTTCGAAGGCTTGAACCACTGGCCCATCCACCTGGAAGCTTCCTTTAATGGAACCCTGAGGAACATACCTTTCAGGTTCGAAAATGTTTGGCTTACTCACCCTGATTTCATCACTAACATTGGAAATTGGTGGGCTAAAGAAATACCCACCCAAGGCACAAAAATGTTCCTCCTACATCATAGACTCAAACACATCAAGAGAAAACTCAAAGAATGGAATAAAAATGAGTTTGGAAACATATTCAAAGCTAAGGGAGAAGTGGAAAAAAAATTACAGGAAATTAATCAAATTCTCATCACACAAGGCTTCACAGAGGAAAGAAAAATGCAAGCGGAATCACTTCAAAAAGAATGGGACAACAGATGCCAGCAGGAAGAAATCTTCTAGAGATAGAAATCTAGAGTGCAATGGATTAAGGAAGGGGAGAAAAATACTAGGTTCTTTCGCAAGTCTACCATGGAACACAGGGCACATAATAGGATCACAAAGCTTATAGATCCTCAAGGTATAGAGAAAAATACTCAAAAGGAAATGGAAGTTGTACTAGTTCAACATTTTCAAAGTGTAGCAGAGGAGACCATGGAAGACAAATCTGCATTTACTAAAACTTTTACTCATCATATTCCGAAAATGGTAACCAGAGAAGTCAATTATAATCTCAATAGGCCAGTAATAGAGGAAGAGGTCAATGAAGCAATCAAAGAGATGCACAATGGGGAAGCTCCAGGCCCAGATGGTTTCAATGTAGACTTCTTCAAAACATGTTGGGAAATAGTCAAACATGACATTCTGGAGGTGGTGGAGGACTCGAGAAAATCAAAATCAGTTCTGAGAGCACTTAATGAATCCTTCATAGCCTTAATCCCCAAACAGGAAAAATCCATGACTCCCGATAGATTCAGACCCATAGCTTTATGCAATGTGGTGTACAAAATCATTTCCAATGTAATTGCTAACAGAATCAAACCCCTTCTTCCAACACTTGTGTTAGAGGAACAAACTGGATATGTGGAAGGTAGACAAATTCTCAATAATAATATTCAAGCTCACAAAGTGGTGCATTCCCTTAAGACAAATAAGCAAGCGGGTATGATAATATAGCGAGACATAGCAAAAGCTTATGATAAGCTAAGATGGTCTTATATCATGGAAGTTCTTAAAGCATATGGCTTTGACCACAACTGGATAAGATGGGTCATGGCTCTTGTTACCATTGCTAGTTGTTCTATTCTTCTTAATGGCTCTCCATCCAGAACCTTTAGGCCATCAAGAGGCCTCAGACAAGGAGATCCTCTCTCCCCCTTCCTCTTCATTCTGATGATGGAAGGATTGGGCAGAGTGATCATTTCAGCCAAGGAGGAAGGAAGAATCTAGGGACTTAGACTCACTCCAAATGGGAACACATTCACCCATCAAAAATTCGTGGATGACACTATGCTGCATGGCACACCCACAGTCAAGGAAGCCAAAGCTTTCAAACAAATCCTGTATGAGTTTGCAATGGTTGTGGGTACTGAGGTAAGCCTCACGAAATCTAAAGTCTTCTTTTTCAATACTGATATTTCAATTCAGAGAAATCTCTCCCGAATTATAGGCTTTCAAAGAGATCATATTCCCTCGAAATATCTGGGAATACCCCTCACTGAAAAACCTCTAAGCAAAGAAGTCTGGGAATCTGTAATTAATAAATTGAAGGACAAAGTGAGAAAATCGACAAACAGATCCTTGAATTTAGCAGGGAGGTTATTTCTCATAAAGGCAGTACTACAAACCATTCCAATCTACATGTTATCTGCCCTTCGAGCACCAACGGGAGTCTTATAGAAAATCAGGAATTTTCAAAGGGGTTTTCTTTGGGGTAAAGGGGAAGAGAAAAATAAATGGGCTCTGGTAGCTTGGGACAAGCTCTGTAAACCCAAAACCCATGGCGGTTTGGGTCTCCATGACCTGGATATTCTAAGCAAAGTTTAAGAATTCTTTTTGGGTAAGCCATCCTTCTAAGAAATTGTTGCATTGATGTCTTCCATCATTGATGCAGATCCTTCCCGATTGCTTGAGCTAAGTTTAGTTAGAGTTAGCCAAGTTTAGTTATATTGATGAAGTTTAGTGAGAGGAGCTAAGTTTAGTTAAAGTGATTAGAGTTTAGTGTTCCTAAGTCTAGTCTAAGTTCAGTATTAGTAAAGTCTCAGATTGCTCCTAAGATTCCTAAAGTGGCTAAAGGAAATAAGAAACCCCTGGGCTAAACTCTGGAAACAAAAATATGCAATGGATTAGCAAGAAACGGACCACATTAGAATGATAGGACACATCAGAGGTTCCCATATTTGGAACAAGGCGTGGGAGAACAGAGCCTTAGTTTAGAAACACAGTTTTTGGGAGATCCGAAATGGGAAGCTTGCATGGTTATGGGAGGACAACTAGCAGTGGGAACGTAAGCTTGGTAGAGAAGGACTGGACATCATCAAAAACGACACCATTAACAAAGGACTGAAAAAAGTAAGTGACTACTAGGATCAGTCAAGGGACACTAGTAAATGGAGAATTTGGAAGGTACCAGACTACAGTGAAGAGACCCCACTAAATACCCAAGCTAAAGTTTTGGAATCTATTCTAGAAAAGAGACAAATTTTGACCTCTACCTCGAATGATCTACTAAGATGTGGAAGAAACAACAAGGGAATCTTCAACCTCAAAGAAGCTAAAAAAATAGCCACGAGACTTAACTACCCAAGCCCTGATAAGACATGGAAATACCTATGGAACAACCCACACTAGATGAAGATCAAACTGTTCAGTTGGTTGGTTCAGCACAAAAAGATTCTAACTTGGGAAAATATCAGAAAGAGAGGTTTTGCTGGGCCATCAAGATTCCAACTATGTGGCCTGCAGGAAGAAACTACGGATCACCTTCTAAACCTCTGCTCTTTCACCTCCACCTTATGGAATTGGGTAGCCTATATCTTGAAGCAAACAGACAAGAATGAAAATGATATCACTGACACTTTAAAGAACTGGAGGAAGGACTTCTCAGACAATGAGACTGTAAACATAGCCTGGGCTCTGATTCCAGAATTCTTGATCTGGGATGTTGGGAAAGAATGTAACAACAGGATATTCAAAGATAAATATGGCTTAGCTCAAAGTATCATAGCACAAATCCTCAAACGGCTCAAAGAAACTATCAATGCCCTTCGGAAGTAACCTACTGAGAAACCCCCTGGTCATAGGGATGCTCACATTCTGGAACTCTTGGGACTGTAGTCTCATGTCCCTTAAGGAACAAATAAGTCAACAAAGAAAATATCAGTAGGAAAGGCTTTCTGGCAACCCCCTCCCCATGGCTTTTTAAAATTCAATTTAGTAGGAGCCTCAAAAGGTAATCCTAGGGACGCTGGTTATGAAGGAGTCATAAGAGATGAAGAGGGCAACATAAAAGTCATCTTTCATAATTATCTGGGGGGGCCACTAACAATATGGCTGAACTCATGGCCATTGAGCAATGTTTAGAGATTCTGATAAAGTTCAATTTACATAATACAATCATCGAGGCTGACTCGAAATTAATAATTAATTCGGTCAAGCGGCTAGGCATGGGCACTGCACTAGAGAAAGACTCAAGACACTGGAGACTTCTGCAGGTCTATCATCGAATTCAATCACACCTAAGAATTATAAGAACTCTTAGTTTTGTTCATGTGCATAGAGATGCCAACAGAGTAGCGGACTGGCTTGCTAATGAAGGGGTGAGCTGCACAAGAGACAAGAAGTGTTGCTTGTGGGAGTCAGTACCCGCAGGACATCTGCATGAGGGCTGCCACTCTCTAGCCCTCATAGACAAGGAGCATTATCAGCTCATGAAGGGGAATCCGCCAGTTGACATTTAATCAAATGGATGATAGGGGTTCGATTGATAGCCAACCTGAGATTTGGCATATTCAGGTCATGCAGGGGGACACCATAGGGCACCTTCTCATTGGTTTTGCAAGCGAGCGGGCAGTCAGAAAAATTTTGATACTCTGCAATAAATTACGAGGCATCGGTTCTAATGGGTGGCTCAGTCGAAGGGATGGCAGTAGTGTAGCATATTCGTGGTTTCCGGGTTATCGGGTGTCAAAGCGGTTTCCAGGTTATCTGGCATCCTCAAAACCCGAAGTGGTTTATTAGAAATGTCTCTGATGCCATTTAGCGTTCAACACGTGGCTTTCGGAGGTGAGAGATTACCGCCTTCATCGGGTGGGTATTCCTCCGGCTTCTTCTCCACCTGATATTTCCCTCAGTCGTTGGATCATGTAGCTGCAGATCAAGGGCTTAGGTTTGATGAGTAGGTTAGTGGGTCCAGGCGATCCCTAGCGGACCCGAAATCTTTATTTTGTGGTCCCTATTCACCTCTTCGGGTCCGCTCAAAGTTTTTTCAGGTTTTCATGTTTTAGTTCCATTCTGCCCCTTGACCGCTTGACCTCGGTTCTCGGTTCGGGTGGTGGAGGAAGTGAGTTTTGTTTTTTCTTGGGCACTAGGCCCAGTTCTCAAGCAGTTGACTCTTCTCCCAAAGCTTGAAGTGTTTGCTAAGTCTTTAGCCCTCTTCCTCTTTGGGTGCGATGTATTTTATGTAATATATTTTTTAGTGACAAGATAATAGAAGGACCGACTCTTGCTTTAGCAAAAAAAGAAATTGATATATAATATTTAAACAATATTAATAGCAAGAAAAAGTTCCATATAGATCATAAATCAAATATTTTGATATGTATGTTAAGTAAAATATTTTTAACATAAAATTATATGTACAAAGATAAAGAGCTAGAGAGTTCTTCCCAATATGGAGTCGATATGTAAAAATGATTCAATTTGTGTATATTTGTGTATGTATATAGATAGAGAGAGATAATGTGTGTGTGTGTATATATAGAGATATAATGTGTGTGTATATATAGAGAATATATCTTCTTCTGAATATGAGTAAGTGTTCCATTAACATGTGGAGACTGTGAATCATAAATAAAATATTTCAATGACAACTATGTACATTAGTATAAACTAAGTGAAAAAAAAAAAAAAAAAATCTTATAGCTAAATATTTTATTAGTGTTTTTATGAAACTAACATAGATCCATCCTAATACCACATAAACTAAAAGATAAATCGAACATGTCTCAAATTGAATCTCTAGGTATAAACCTTTCAGCGAATTTTATACTCAAGAAGAAGTTTGCATCTTGAGAAATTTTATCCTCTCATCCTTTAATAGATTCCGAGTTAAAATAAATCTATGATAGAGTATCTATGTCTATTATTTATAAAAACGACTCTCTTTCTTGTCTTATTCCCTATTTATAGAAACCTCTCTTAGCAATGGTGAGGAAAATTTTGATAATGTAATAAGTAATGTTTGTTTGTTTTTAATATTAAACTTTATATAAAGTAAAATTTAATTAGGTTTATCAAATTCTTCTTTTTTTGGAATTTGTAGATACATTTTATAATCCAAAAAATAAAGAAGATGTTTATAATTTAATTTACATTTAAATGGGTTTCTTGGGATAGTTTAAATATATTTTATTAATCAATTTGAATTGATTTTACAAATATGAGAAAATATTTTTTTATAATTTAATTTGGCATGGAGTTATTTACAAAGTTTAGAGGTAATTTATCCATTAAAATAATAATATTATTAATTTAAAATTATAATTTGAGTAAATATTAATGATGATGATAAAATATTAAAAGCCCAAAACATAAATTGTCTAATCTTTTTCTATTCAAATTATTTTTTATTTTAATAATAATCTTAAAAAAGTTTTGATCTTCCCATTTATGGGGGTAATTATTCATTTTTATTTTAGTTTTTAAATTACTTATCATATACTAATCAAATAAAAAATAAAAATAAAAACTTCACCTTTTAAAATACAATTAGGTGCATTATTTTTCAATAATTCATAAGTAAATGCTATTTTGATTCAATATATGTTGATTCGATATTTTTAAAATATTGATTGATTTTTAAAATGCCTAAAATACCTCTCTCAATCAGGGTGTGTGCAAGAGGATCGTCTCACTTGGACCCAAGCCATGAATGATCTTATGGTTATTAATGTGGGAGGGCGACTGTGGTAGGTGTGCGGCGTGTATGACAGATATGAGGTGATGCAAGGATGCGTGGGAGAGAGCAAGTTGGGTAGCAAGATGCAGCGAGAATTAAACATCCAGGTGGTGGAGGATATCACCAGTTCTTTGCATGCAATTTGGTTGTGGTGTATTGCGGTTCTGGGAGCTGAGGATCATTGGTCGAGCTCATTTCCTATGGAAAGTTTGGAACACATGCCTCAGTTGCAGAAGGGTCTAGACGTAGGCTTCATGACGATGGTTCTAGGGTATGTGTTGTCTCTTGCCTTTAACCCTTGCCAAAGACATACCAAAAATGTGACAGTAATTCGTAAGATTTTACTTCCCTCCTATGAATGGGTGACTATGAGATTTGGTATGGTCTGTTCGTTAAATGGGAATGTGGCTGAATTTGCTGTTTCTAAACTGGTTTCAGCCCTGTATGGTATTTTATTGCTACACATAAAAATGTATGGCATAATATGGACCTTTTGTCTTTGGGGGAAGGGTATCCATCATGGTTGGCATGATTTTTTATATTTTTGGTCAAATTGGTTTACAATTAGGACTTGTAGGATGTTGGTTTTGATTCATTGTTACTCTGAATTTCGATGTGGTAAATGGCTTGAGGAGCAGGTTGGCAATCCCTTCCTCGGAAGGGGATCGACCCACCATGGTTTGTATTTTCTCAATGTGGTGCTAGAGCACGGGGTTATAACAGATGGAGAAGAGTACCAATGGTAGGGGGATGCCCAGTTTCGCCTTATTTTTATCAGAAATGAACCTAATTTTATATTTCCCCTCTTTCGATTCTTTGTTAATTCTCTAGGTGTTAGTAGGTTGAAATCCCGCCTAGTCTATGAACCATGAGATTCTGGTTGATTATCGGTTTAGCTCAAAGATTGTTTTGTTGTTCAATGGGAGTTGGAAAATATGGCTAGACCAAACATAGTGAAATAATAAAATGATATAGGAGGGTGCAAGCATTGCCAAAATGCAGCACCTCGGGAGGGAAGAGGAACTTCCTCCTCGCAACTGCCAAGGTGGAATGACCGAAAATCCCAAGCTCAACATATCAGTTTTGCGACTCAAGCTTATGTTACAAGAACCCCTGCCTAGGTGAGACAGATGATTGTAGGTTGGGAGGTGGACCTCAACCAATGCGCCGAGCAAAAGATATAGGAGGAATAATGGAGGTTGTTTGTTCCAGATTCCATAAATACCTAGGACAAGCTTACACAGTATAAACAAACAATTCATCTCTACTGGATGATGAAGAATATAGTGGCTAGGGAAATTATGAACACAACATGTTTCATTAAAACTGATCCAAGATTTCAAGAAATCCGAAAGTAATTCCAACTTGTCTATTTCCAAATCTCACAAAAAAATGTTCGATTGGGTCGTATTGAACAACACATTAGGTGCCCGCCTCAATTATAGATTTCGGGTTCCAATGAAAAGGATCTATCTCAAGTGGGGTCCTTAGGGGACTCGCTCTAGATGCTTCTTTTTTTGTGGTTGTTAAATTTTGATGTTGTATATGTCTTTAAGTAGTACTACTGTTAGTAGGTTAAGAGTGAATTGGTTTTTAGACATTCAGGCCTATAAGGTTAAGTTTGACAGACTTAAGAACTTCATATATTGGATGGCGTATAACACGTTCCAATGGACAAAAGACATGGTTTCCCAATGGGCAGGTTGAGGCCACGAAATGTCTATTATGGTGGTAATATGCTCTTTATGAATGAATGAAAGGTCCTACTAAACTTACAAAAAAAAGGTTTAAAATACCTAAATGAAAAATTCTTACATAGGTTGGATTCGAGTTGATTTCTTTGTTGTCTATATTGTTGACATCTAGAAACCTAGAAAAGTCAATCACTAAAATGTAATGTTTTGGAAATATATGATGCATCCAAGATTTAAAAAAGTGCATAAACTATTATAATATTAAACTTCAGAAAATTAAAGATTTTATAGACATCAATCACATCTTAGATCAAATAGTTATTTCTCAAAGTAGGAGAAAATCAAGGCACCTTCTGTACTCAACTCATTATGAGTAATAATATCCTTATTTATTATAATACATTGTCTATCCAATATAATCTAAAACTTTAGAAGAGATGAAATGTGTAATATTGATAGTTAAAAATCAAAATGTTAATATTATATATAATTTTAATTTTTAAAAACATATATATATATATATATATATATATATATATATATATATATATATATATATATATACTTACTTTTCGAAAAATATATCCATCTAACATCTTTATTTTTAAGAATTTTAAGAATTTATATTTCAAAATTTTTAATCTTTCTTTATAATTAATAAATTTACAGAAAATGAATTTACATTTGCATAAGAAGTATCAACTATATAATAAAGTATATTCAATGGATTAACTTTAAATAAAAAAAGATTGCATTTTTTTATCAAACATTTGATGGCTTTTTAAATTAGTAATTGACTTTCTTTTAGAATGATGTTTTTTGTTTTCATGACATAGAAAAACTTACCTAGTCTTTTTGTTAGTTTTTCAATATGTTTAATGCTAGAAAGGCACCTCCTCCCCTCTAAAATGAAATATATAAAGTAATAACTATATGATTGTAGTGATTATGATATAAAACCATAATTCAAAGAAAATTTAAAAGCTAGGTGATTATATAATTCTTGGAAGCAATATGATAGAGAGAAACATACCCACTTGTAATCATAAAAATAGCAACATACATCAATATCCTCCAATTATCTAATTTTTGGAATCAATATGATAGAGAGAAACCAATCCACTTGCAACCATAAAAGTAGCAACAAGCATCAACATCCTCTGGCATGAGGCTTTTAATAACCTCCTCACACATGAACGTGACAAGTATATTTCTTGTAGTTGACCTCAATGCTATTAATGTATAAAATATATTCAATAAGATGGTTTGAACAAAAAAGACTTATGATATGAATTAGTCTCATAGTCAACAAAATTCCTAGTAAAACACTTAGTGAGATTGTCATAAGTTGAATTCAAATATAATAATAAATGTTGATTTTGAACGACATGATTGGTCAAATTTCTTGGAAAAAAAAATACAAATTTCGCATTGGTTAATGCAAAACCTCTCAGAAATATCAAAAAACTTTAATTTTACAAAATAACCTTTTTTAACAATCAATGTGTGGTTAATGGCCAACTTTTTCATGTCATCATCAATAGTGGAAGTTAGAAGACATGAAAATCGACAATCCAAAATCTCTTTTTTTGACACTATCAAGCATTTACAACTATAGTCCCTTCATTGGTATGGACAAAGAAAGGATGTTTGAGTAACTTAAAAGTGTAACATGTGGCATAAAACCAATGAATGATGATGTTACTTGTGATGTAGCACCTTCTTACATTGTATTCAGGGACATTACATTTATGTTCAAGTTATTAGTTGTAAGGGAGGAAAGATCCCTAGCTAAGAATTTCACATAGTAAAGGATGTGACCATAAATATTCTTTTTATAAGTATCACTATGAGAGAAGTAATGAAATTGCTAGGAATTTGATTCACTCAAAGTAAGAGAAGGAAAAGGAAGTAAAAAGACTAATCTAATTAATCATCATAATAAAAACTCATGAAAGTAATATGTGATTGGTTTGAAATGGGATTCCTACCTAGGTCATGGAACATACATACAATTGGAAAGAACAATGATCAAAGCCAATGTGTGGCCACTAATGGGAAATTGTTGACATGATGATCCTTCCATGCAAGATGGACTATTGATATCATTTGAAACAATAATTTATAGCTTCTAATTGAGTTGTACCAACTACCCATGAAATTTCCCCAAGGTTTAATGGTGATGGTGAAATGCAATTTTAATTATACTAAGTTGTCTCTAAATAATTATAACATCTCATCATTATGACATATGTACAGTTTATGCTACACTTAAATTCTATTCATCTCATAAGAAGTTGTCTCTAAATCATTATAACATGGCATCATTATGACACAAGTAGAGTTTGTGTTACACTCAAATTTTATTAATTTCATTTTTCTTTAAACATTTTTCGAGTTGGCTTTCATATGTATGGATTAATTACTTAGAATTGTAACCTACCACTATTGTCACATGGTTTAGTGTCGTCATCTCTAATTATTCCACCTTGTAATATAAATGGATGCAATATTCTTCATTATTGACATGCTTTCAATACCTTAACTTGTTATTAGTCAAATAAATGGATTACAACTTTCCATATTATGTGTGTTTAATCACAAGAGACTATAAAGATTCATTATTATTGAATCATGTTAGCCAAAATTATTTTTGGAAAAAAAAATAAACTATCTATAATGTGATTTGATTATCCATTTTTTTGAAAATTAAAAACACTTAGCTATAAAAACACATGATTTATAGAGAAAAAACTAGAGAAAAAATAAAAAATACCTAATATAATATAACATTTATATAAATATATAATCCCTAATATAATATAATATCTATATAAATATACAATCCCTTATATATATATATATATATATATATATATATATATATATATATATATATATATATATATATATATATATATATATATAGATATATATATACATATATCTATATATATATATATATATATATATATATATATAATCCCGTGCATTGTAAGCATGTGAAGACCATATAAGCCAACCAATGTTGGCCAGCACAAAACTTAATCAATGTACAAGATTGGAGACAAAACTCCACTTTCTTGCCAACAACAAGAAGGAACAGGGTGAACCTACGATGTATGAAAAAGTTGGTGCAAGATGTGAGAATTTTACGCATCAAGAAGCTGGTACAAGCTTGTTCTTTAGGAGCAGGTGCAAGGTTGCAATTTCAAAAGAAGAGTAATGGTGTATAGCATGAAGTGTCATTCTTTCATTGCCAGTGGTATAAGGCTTCAAGGACAGTTGGTCAGGATCTCAGCCCTCTTGTGGAAAACGGGTTGCAATTGTGACCAAGTTGCACATTGAATTACAAAATAAAATGAAGATAATTACGAAATAAAATGAAGATAAATATATATGATTCAATTAGAAAACCTCCACAAGCTCCGAAGTTTTGAATTCCTAAATATCAAATATAGATATTAATAATCATGGATTGCTAACGTACATATAAACAGTCATGGATCACTAACATCTCTCATTCATCCATATCTATAGTCACGAATTACTACTATCCTTATTTATTAGTCCCTTCCTCTGGCATAGGAGGGACTATAGTGTTCGATCCGGCATTGACCCGGTATTACTTCTTCGGTTGACCATAAATTTCCAGTGTTTAAGCAATTTTAAGCAAAGTTTATTGCTGGCGATTTCACTCCAAAAAATTTTAACAAAACTTTCGATTTCACCCTCTTATTGCGAGCATCTCTTGCCCCGATGTGATTTTAGTGAGGGAAAGATATTTTATCCTAAGTTTTTCTTGCCCTTGCTTAGACTCTTAAGCTGGATGTTCTAGTTTATACGTAGGTTGGATGTTCTGGTTTATACGTATGCTTAGGCATGTTATCCATCTGTCACTATGCAGCCTCGATGCATCAACACTTGGATTTCTCGTTGGATGAAACCTACCCGAGATCCTTTGTTCTGTGTGAAAACCCAGAAGCGGGGTTGTCTGTCTGTCGTTCTTTCTCGAGTGCATTTCTTTCATTTTCTGGCTAGCTAGATTTGTAAGCGGTAGCTCGAGCCAAAAGAGTGTACTAGTTGATTTCTGTGAGACAGAAGTAGGTACATGGGAGACAGGAGGGAAGACTGAAGCTCACAAAAAATTAGGTACATTTCAGAAGAAAAAAAAAAAAAAACAAAACAAAAAAAAGACATAATTACTTACATGACCTAGTACTTCTCGTGCTTGGCTAAGAACTGGATTGGAACTGACTCGATTGGATTCACTATCATTGGTCAGTTTGAAATATTGGAAGCTCATGTGCAGGCAAGATACACTGATAATTGTAAATTCCCCTGCTACTTAAAATAAAGAAAATGTTCCCTACGATTACCTCGTTTCTGCCTTTGGTCCTAAGAAGTCATATGATTTTCGATTTTCCAGCACTAAGCTACCCAGATAACGCATTCTTGAGTACGGTATATATCCATTGGCTTGAAATATGATCCCTTGAACTAATGGTTTGTGCGCCTCCGACCGAGAACGTCTGTAGCATAGGATGCCTTACCTCAAGTGACGGAGTAGCCGCGACGATCCGTGCCGCAGGGGCTGGCCTATCTAGCGTCCCTGCCCTAGAAGCTCTCTTACCATCCCCGTAGTCTCCTTAGAAATTCGGCTCTCGATACACAATGAGCTTGCTGCTCCCTCTGCCTATTGCTTTGCGACTACAGGTTCTCTTGTGGACAGCTAGGCCCTACCTAGGATCTAGGTATCACCACCGGGCATTACCGCTTTCCGGGCCTGCCAAATACTTACTCTTAGACAATATCTTCTTGTACACGTCCAAAGAATTGGAGAACTTCTCCTCGTTCTTCACAATTTCTGTCTGGTTCTGAGGAATGCCCCACAACGGAGCGAATCCCAGTTGAAATACTAGAAAGGAACTGGGAGGATTATAAGTCCAGCTTTCCACCTCCATTCAATGCTCAATCACAGCTCTCTCTGAAAAACTCTTACCTAACAGCCCAATGGTCCCCTGTGCTGCGTACTTCTCTATAACGTACCAAACGATGGCCCTTGATTCTGCATTAACCATAAAGCAAAAAATGGATAAGTAAAAGATGAATCTCTAACAAATTGCCATAAGTTTCTAGATGCAGTTTGAGTAATTATGTGATATGTATGGATACAAACCAAAAAGAGTCAGAGCACCGTCCTCGAGCACAGGTACCTGCCCGAAGGGCTGCATAAACGAGAACCCAAATTATAACATAGTATATCCAGGTTATCTACTGGAAAAAACTACTTGGCAAAACCTTCTTTACAAGAGTCATCGATTTCTAGCATGAAATGACAGTTGTTAAACTTAGGTGAACCGCAGGGTATAGTCGAGATTGGTACTTGTTAAAATTTAACCATCACTTGTCAATATTCTAAATTCACTTGTCAATATTGTGAGACGTGTCCAAAAGAGATCTTCGATGTATTTAAATAAATCATAAGAGTGGTAGTAAATAAATCTATGAGTTGCATTTATTCCTATGATATGTTGCTAATTCTATTTCAAGAAGACTGACTGACACACATATATCATGTCATTTACTGCTATGATGCAGGTCACTTACTGATACAATGTAGGTGAATGAAGGTAGAAGATATTTCATTATAATATTGAAATATTTTTGTGAGAGAGGTAGGGCGATGTAGTAGAGCACTAACGCTGAGGCAGAAGCGAGTTTTCTTTTCCTGCAAAATTTGTGTACCTTCTGTATGAAATAGTCCTCCTTATCTGATTAAGGATGCATGCAATTATTCCTCCTCTTGTTGGGTATTTATTCTTCTTGTTGTTATTGGGTATTTGTGATCCTTTGATTTTTGCCTTTTGCACAGGATGGCTGCATGCACTTGAGAATTTCATAATCAATAAAGGCTCTACCCAAATTGGAAGCGCTTCTCAAGCAAGTTATTTTGGAGGACCGGCTTCACCAGCTTGCAGGGAATATCCTCTTCTTAACACTTTAAAAAATTCTCAGCGGCTTAAAATAGATACAGTCTAGGATTTCCTTTTGTATTTAGATCTTAGATGATACGCGTCAAATTTACAGTAATCATGGCTATATATTTATGCTCTGCCTTTCCCATAAAGACTGCCCATCCAAAATTCTCCAAAATCCCTCTCTAAACATGCGAACAAAAGGTTGGGATCTTAACCTTTTTCTGCCCCCTATTGCAACCTAGGACTAAATCTTATTCACCAGAGCTTCTTACCCTGCTATCTTTCTGCATTTCCTTGGATGTCTCTCTGGTTGAATGCATCCCGTGGCATCTACCTTTTTATCCATCCCGTGGCTTCTACCTTTTTCTCTTTTCTTTGCTTTTGAGACCTGGTAACTATACTTATTGCCAGAATAATTACTAAATTGTTGTTTAAATAAATTTCAGAATTCTACCTCATGGGAAGGGTTTCATATGAAGATGTTGGTTGAACCCTTGTAGCAGTGGCTTCCGCTGTTTCTTCTATGGCTTCAAATCTCTGGTACAAGGAGTTTAAAAATACATTTTTAGTAAGGAGGGGCATGTGGGGCTGCATGCAAGCCCCAGGTGGCTACTATGAAAGTTTTATTTTTTTATATTTAACTTTATATTAGTGACTATACTTTATACTTTTATTTTTTATTAATTTTTCTCTCCATATGAACTACAAATTTAATATAAAATAAATTTTATCACCCTTGCATGCAACACACATGTATTAATCAATATTGTTGTGGGTTCGCCATTTCTTAAATGCATGGAGAGGAGTTTTCGATTTTCGATTTTCCGGCGCTAAGCTGCCCAGAGGAGGAATTCTTGATTTTGTAATTACCTAAAGTGTGTTGGGATGCCTAGGGGACTTTTTTTCTGAATAATATCGCTCACCCGATCAGGCCATCAGGTCTACTCTGCTAAGGGGCACGGCTGGGGTTTGTCAAAAGGGCATTCTAGGGCTATGTTTGGTGGAATAAAATGTACGTTTCTTCCAGATCTCGAGGCAGTTGCAAGTATTCAGGCCCCTAAGCAGGGTGATGACATGTTAACCACCGGTCCCTACACCTGGTGATGATAATGCACAGTTTCAGGCACTAGCACTGTACACCCAAACCTTCTTGAAAATGCATTAGATAAGGGATTATATAAACCATGAAATAAGTGAAATTGCAGTACCATCTACGTTAGCATATTTAACAACAGAAGAAGCAGTTCAAGATTGATACCAGCGTGAGTCTTTGATCTAGTTTAAGAACCTGTAAAAGCATTCATTTAAGCTTCTTATAATAGTTGCAGCACTGTATGATTCACTCACACACTTAATGTAATTGATCGAGTTCAATCAAGCTACGGGTATTGTATCAAATCAGTGAATTCGTATGTCCTTCCTCTACACAGTCGTCAATTCCAGAACCATTAGAGATCCAAATGCAGCAAATCTCTGGTACAAGGGGTTTAAAAATACATTTTTAGTAGGGAGGGGCATGCTGATCATTCCTTCACAAATGCATTTATGGAGAGCCCCATGACTCTTGCATTTCCATTGGTCCTTTTGTAACTGCCAGCATTCATCATGTGGCCTTATCCCTCAATAAGCCTTGTGCCTGCGAATTAAAAACAGGTTCTGGCAGAAATTGTGCTGTAGAATCCCGTATACGTGAAATGAGTGGTCTGGTTTTCCGTTACTGGTA
This sequence comes from Pinus tabuliformis, assembly GCA_031772625.1. Classification (NCBI taxonomy): domain Eukaryota; kingdom Viridiplantae; phylum Streptophyta; class Pinopsida; order Pinales; family Pinaceae; genus Pinus; species Pinus tabuliformis. The sequence goes on along the minus strand of CM062819.1, from coordinate 1,387,378,651 downwards.
TTAATTGCAGCAAGATCTGGAGCACGAGAGGCAGTATCATCAATGGAGCCAAATGACGCTAATACTATGAGTTAATCCTTTTGCACTAGAGTTCTACAACAACTATTAACTTCACCCTAATCAGGAAGTATAGTGTTGCACTTTTTAAGCCAAGCTCAGGAATTTGTTGAAATGTACTTTCAACTGTAGCGTTCGTTCAACAAAACCGCCAAACTTCCCCGCACCACCTTTTGTTGTATTGTGGTTTTCCTCCGAAGGAAGTGAGCATATTCAACGATGAAAACGTGTCTGAGCAGTCCTTGCCAAAACCACCATTCCCCGGCGTGTAAAGTTCAGTAAGGAAAGGCCTTGCGATATTGTCAACAGCTGTCCGATTAATTTGGGGCAGATCAACAGTTGATGTAAAGACCTGCACCAAGAGCCATTTAATACTTGACGTGACGTGAAAGTTTATTGACAGCCAGCGTTTATCATAAATTAATTAATGTGAAATTTATTATGGTCATAGAATGTAGGTAAGGTTTTTAATTTTATTGTTTTTTTATTTAACGGGAGTAGTTCCTCTTACGGGACAAGTAAAAGGTAAATATTATGTTTTTTTTTGTTGTTCGTTGACTATGTAATGTAGTGCAGCAGAGCACGAATGTAATTTTTTTTTAGAATGAAATGTAACCCAGTAGCGTGCGAATGTAAGAAGCGAATGAAATTTTTTTACACACAGCAGTGTAAATTTTGCAAGGAGAGACAGAGTGAAATTTTTGGGGACTGCCTCTGAAGCAGGCTTGGTGTACTCCCTCTGATGGAGGAAGAATTTTTGTAACAGCAGTCTTGTTAATGAATACAAAGTCTTTTTTTGGTGTGTGAAAAACTCTGTTTTCTGTGTTAAAAACATAGCATTATTCTCTGTTCATTTTTGTTTAGAATTATCATAAATTCCCAACATGGTATTAGAGCTTGTCCAGGCTCTTTGAAGGTGTCAAAGAAGCTAAAGGAATGATTTCTTGCTGCAGCAGCTTCTCCAGCAGAGTGAAGACTCAGTCAATAAAGAATCCAAGGTATTTCTCAAGATTAGTTTTTTGTTGAGGACAGCCAGTTATTTTAAATACACAGTCAAGTATTTTGAAGCATAGTTAAGAGTGCAAGAATGGCTGGAGCCAACACTAGCATGGGTATCTGTAATACTAAGCTCCCACAATTTAATGGAAAAAACTATGACTATTGGGCAATAACTATGAGAGCTTTGCTTGCTTCTCAAGACTTATGGGAATTTGTTGAGGATGGTTTTGAAGAACCAACAGATGAAAATGAGTTTAATAATTTAACTCAGGCAGAGAAAGATATGTTGAAGAGCAATAAGAAGAAGGATTCTAAAGCCCTCTACTTTTTGTATCAAGCAGTGCATGAGAGTGTGTTTCCAAGGATAGCAGTAGCTAAGAGATCCAAAGAAGCATGGAAAACTCTCAAGATATCCTATCAAGGAATGGAGAAAGTGAAGACAACAAAACTATAGTTGCTAAGGAGAGATTTTGAGACTCTCTGCATGAAGGAGTTAGATAATATTGACTCATTCTTCACACATGTGATTGGTCTGGTCACACAGATAAGGACTCATGGAGAGATTCTTGAAGAAAGGAGGATTGTGGAGAAACTATTGAGGATCCTACCCTCAAGATTCGATGTGATTGTCACCACCATAGAAGAGACAAAGGATCTCACAAACTTCTCAGTTGATGAACTACATGCATCACTAATAACACATGAGCAGAGATTGAGTAGAAATGAAAACTCATCTCTAGAACATGCCTTTAAGACCCAGATGTTCTTTGGAAGAGGAAGAGGTCAAGGCAGAGGAAACAAGAGAGGAAGAGGCAGAAGCCAAAATAGAGGTGGAAGAAACAGTCCAGCAAATGCTCAAGGAAGAGGTAGCAATCCAAATCAGAACCAAGGCCAAGGCAACAGTCAACAAAGTGGACAACATCATGTTCAAGGACAAAGGTATGATAAATCCAATGTCCAATGTCACTATTGTAAAAAATATGGGCATTATGCAAATGAATGTAGGAAGAAGCAGCATGATATGAGTAATAGAACTAGTGCAAATTTCACTAGAGAAAATATCAGCCAAAACAATTTTTTTTTAGCTTGTAATATGGCTGAAGCAAAGAGTGAAGATGTATGGTTTCTAGACTCCGGTTGCTGTTGGCATTATGATTCTGGTATGGCTTTATGATACATATGTTGTACTTGATGGCAACCCACTCATCTCAGATGATAAATTATAGTGCAGAAAAGTTCACGCACTTATATGCAGAGAAAAGCTTATTCTATGTAGAGAAACGTTCACGCACTTATATGCAGAGAAAAGTTTATTTCATGTAGAGAAAAGTTCACGCACTTTCATGTTGGAGAACTTACCTTTGGTCCATGGTAGTTAGTCCTTGGTATTTGAACCTATGGTTTTGGACCATGGTACCTCGTCAAAAGTGTGTATATGTTGGAGAACTTACCTTTGGTCCATGGTGGTTAGTCCTTGGTATTATTGAGCCCCATGTTTTTGGGCCCCTTGTATTGGTTATCTATGGTATTGATCCATGATTTTAGGAAGAAGCTTGCCTATATAAAGCAAAGGAGATCACTTGGCTAATTCATTCTTGCAAATCGAATATCTTAAGATCTAAAATATTGGGTTATTGTTTTAAAAGTTTGATCTATGAAAAGGAAGTTGAAAGCGAATCTGTGAAGGGTGATCTCTCGAGCGCTGCAGCTGCGGAAGTGCGGAGGCGCCACAGAAGGCGCAGTGCGGAGGCGCCACAGAAGGTGCAGTGCGGAGACGCCACAGAGGCACCACAGAAGGCGCAGTGCGGAGACACCACAGAGGCGCCACAGAAGGCACAGTGCGGAGGCGCCACAGAAGGCGCAGTGCGGAGACGCCACAAAAGGCGTAGTGCGGAGGTGCCACAGAAGGCGCAGTGCGGAGGCGCCATAGAAGGCGCAGTGCGGAGACGCCACAGAGGCGCCACAGAAGGCGCAGTGCGGAGGCGCCACAGAAGGCGCAGTGCGGAGGCGCCACAGAAGGCGCAGTGCGGAGACGCCACAGAGGCGCCACAGAAGGCGCAGTGCGGAGACGCCACAGAGGCGCCACAGAAGGCGCAGTGCGGAGGCGCCACAGAAGGCGCAGTGCGGAGGCGCCACAGAAGGCGCAGGTGCGGTGGTCGCGGCACCACAGAAGGCGCAGGTGCGGAGGTAGTACAGATATCCGCAGATCTATACCAGTGAAGTTGCGATCCCTGCTTAAAATTTGTTTTAACTGCCTTTGACTATTCTGCAGGGTTTTGGGTGCATAATTGATGTTTGGTTACTGGTATTGAGTTCAGATAACAGCATGATTAATGACTTATCTTTATGTACTAGATCTGGTTGATAACTCTCATAATATCATTGTATATGTATGGATCTGGTGATTGGGTGATTCAGAAGGTTGTTTGATTATGAGCTTCAATGTTGTTGTTGGATCCAGTTTGAAAATTTATGAAAAGTGGTCCTTGAAAGAAACGAAGTAGGGGGTTGTTGCTCCCTTCCAGGAGAGACTGGAAAACGAGAGAGAGTTGTAGCTCTCTGCAGGTTGCAGCCTGCGTACTGGTAAAGGACTGCACCAGTACAAAATCATTGTAACAGGAGTTTCTAATTTGAAAGAAGATAGAGACATATTGCAGCAGGTGGTTTTCACCCACATTGGGTTTCCACCTTATATCTGGTGTTCTTTGGTGTGACTATCTGTTTTTCTTGTTCATGCTCATTATTTTATGGTACTGATATGCAAAAATAATTCAAAGTGTAAATAAGGAATATTTGTTAAAATAACTTGATAATACTGATTCACCCCCCCTCTCAGTATTATTTTCAACAATTGGTATTAGAGCAGGTCCTTCAGAGAAGCTTGATCGCTTGAAGGTAGATCATTCATCATGAGCAACTACGAGAGAGAAGCATCAATCAGGCCACCAATTTTTGATGGGACGAACTTCAATTATTGGAAGATAAGAGTTACTGCCTATCTTCAATCTCTTGGTACAGAAGTTTGGGATATCATAGAGACAGGCTACACTTTTACTTCAGCTACTCCTACAGATTCGGCCGAGAAGAAGAAATATGAAACAAATGCGAAAGCAGTCAATACTCTATTGGGATGCTTATCCCAATCAGAATTCGTGAAGGTAATGCACTATAAATCCGCAAAAGAAATATGGGACAAAATTGTCACGAGCTGTGAAGGAGACGAACATGTAAAGCGTGCTAAACTTCAAACTTTCAGGATTCAGTATGAGAATCTCAGAATGTATAATGATGAAAGTGTGGCTAACTATTTCCTTAGGGTAGATGAAATTGTTAACTGCATGAAAAACTTGGGTGAAGAAATAAAAGAGGCTATTGTGGTTGAAAAAGTCCTAAGATCCTTGTCCCCCAAGTTTGAATCTAAAGTGTCCGCTAGAAAAAGCAAATCTACAAACTCTCACCATGTCTCAACTACATGGAATTCTAACTGCTTATGAAATGAGAAAGGGAGGTCCATCAGACAGAAGAGAAGCGGCTTTCAAGGCTTCAGGCAAAGGAGATTACTATGAAGCAAGTCACGTGCTAGAAGAAGAAGAAGAATAATCAAATTTTGTCAGAAATCTTCAAAGGGGTTCTTGAAGGTTCAGAGGTAAGTTACCTTTTAAATGTTTTGCTTGTGGAAGAGTAGGTCATTATGCTGCAAAATGTCCTTATAAGGATAAAGGAAAGGAACCTGCTAGATGGAACAAGAAACAGAGTGCAAACAAGAAAAGTTACTACACTCATAAAGATAGTGATGGTCAATCGATTAGTGATGAAGATGAACAAGGTAACGACTATAAACTGTTAATGGCATTTGAAGATGATGATTATATGGATGCTATAGATTTGGATAGCCTTTTTGAAGAAATTACTAGACTCAAGAGATGTATAGAAGAAAAGAATATGATCATTGATACTCTACAATTTCAAATTGATGAAAAGGAAAAACATCTTGAAAAATTAGAAGGTGAAATTGTTGGTCTTAGAAAAGAGATTGAGAAAACAAAAGCTATTAATCTTAAGTTTGTCAAAGGATCTGAAACTTTGGATGAGATTATCAATGTACAGCGTTCTCCACTAAACAAGACAGGTCTGGGCTATAATGGAGAAACTTCTCAAGCAACCACTTCAAAAAGTTATCTTGATGCAGCAAGAAGAAATGAGCAAAAGCACAATGAAGACCATCAGGCAAGGCAGGGACGAATTGCAAATAGAGACCATCAAGGGCAATCTGTTTTAAGGGTGAACAAAAGCTACAACCAGCCACAGGTAAAATCTTCTCAATTTAGTTCAAGAATGGATGACAATAGAAATTACAATCATTTGGCCGGTAGATTTGATAACCGCAGAAATTTCTTCAATGGACAATGTTTCTCTTGCCATAACTTTGGTCACAAAGCAGCTCAATGTGTTGCATATAAACAATCATGACTAGAGAAGCTCAAAAACAAAGAAGTATGATCGGGATTACAAAAAGGACCTATAACAACTTTTCGGCTCTTGAAAATGAAGTTGAATGTTCTATTTGCAATAACTTTGGTCATGAAGATTCTGAATGCAGGAGCAGGTTTCAGCAGACAAAGGAACAAGCCTCAAACACCAAAACATGGAGAATAAAGGAACCACAAACAGAAAGATGTGGGATAGCATTCTATGCAGAGGGACAGGAAAATCTATGGTACATTGACAGTGAATGTTCGAAGCATATGACAGGTGATAAAGAAAAACTTGAGTCTATTCTGCTCTAGAAAAGGGAAAGAAAGTTTCTTTTGGAAATGATACTCCTGCAACTATAAAAGGAAAAGGCACTGCTCAGTTAAAAGAAAAGGTCAAGGCTGGAAATGTTTTGTATGTTGATGGATCGAAACATAATCTTCTAAGTGTCAGCCAGATGTGTGATCAAGGAACCGAGGTGATATTTAGAACAAATGGATGTCTTGTTCGTGATCTTGATACAGGTAAAACGGTGATCAAAGGTAAAAGAACTCCAAATAATCTATACGTATTTGAAGAAGGACAACAACAATGCTATCTAAGCAAGGATGATGAACACTGGCTATGGCATCGGAGGTTGGGGCATCTAAGCTTTTCACAAATAAGGAAAGCATGCAAATATCAGGCAGTTCGCGATCTTCCAGATATCAAAATTCCAGACAACACCATATGCAAATCATGTCAGTTTGGAAAGCAAACCAGAACTAATTTTCCAGAGAAGGAAGGATCAGCTAGCATGCCTCTTGAGCTAGTACATACAGATACATGTGGTCCATTCAGAAAAAGAACACCTCGAGGAGAAGAATACTTGATATTATTCATTGACGATTTCTCCAGGTTCGTCTGGTTAGGACTAATGAAGCACAAAGATGAAGCATTCGAAAAATTCAAAGCCTTGATTGAAAATGAATCAGGATACAAAATTAAGTGCCTCAGATCTGACAGAGGTGGGGAGTTTACCTCGAATGAATTTTTCAATTTTTGTGAAGAACATGGGATAAGAAGAGAATTCTCTACAGCTAGAACTCCTCAGCAAAATGGAGTTGTGGAAAGAATGAACAGAACAGTCCAACAAATGGCTCGTGTTATGCTTGATGAGTCGGGTACTCCCGCAACTTTCTGGGGTGAAGCTACACATGCTGCGGTTGTTATTCTCAACAAAACAAATGTCCGTGTTAACAGCACTCAAACCCCTCATGAGCTCTGGTGTGGTGAGACTCCATCGGTGAAGCACTTCAAAATCTTTGGGAGCAAATGTTATATTAAGAATACTGATGAGCAACTTGGCAAACTTGAACCTAGAGCAGATGAAGGCATTCTTCTTGGTTATTCTCCACATAGCAAAGCATACAAGTGCTACAATAAAAGACTTGGCAGAATTGTTGACAGCATTGATGTAGTGGTTGATGAGAAGGGATACATTCCTAGGCAAGTACATCATGAAGACATCGAAGAAGATGAAGGCTACCCTCAAAGACAGAATGATGAAGAAGAAGAACCAAAGGAGCAGACAAGAATAGAAGAGAAGACTCCATCCAGATATGTTCAGAAGAATCATCCAGAATCTCAGATTGTGGGGCAGAAAGAAGCAGGTGTACAAACAAGAAGAACAATTGCAGAAGCTTCAAGCTATTTGGCATTACTCTCTTCCACTGAACCACAAAATGTGAAAGAGGCATGCAAAGATGAATGTTGGGTCAAAGCAATGGATGAAGAACTTGAGCAGATCGAAAAGAACAACACTTGGGAGTTGGTTCCTAGACCAAAAGATAAGAATGTTATAGGAACAAAATGGGTCTTCAAAAATAAATTGAATGAAAATGGAGAAGTAATTAGAAACAAGGCCAGACTTGTTTGTAAAGGGTATGCGCAGCAAGAAGGAATAGATTTTGAAGAAACCTTTGCTCCTGTTGCAAGACTTGAGGCCATCCGAATGTTCCTTGCTCTCTCAAGCTTTCAAAACTTCAAAGTATTTCAAATGGACGTGAAATCAGCCTTTCTGAATGGAGACTTAGAAGAAGAAGTATATATTGAGCAGCCAGATGGTTTCATTCTTGGAAATGATCCAAATCTTGTATGCAGATTGAAAAAGGCTCTCTATGGTCTCAAACAAGCTCCAAGGGCTTGGTACTATCGTTTGGACAAATATCTTCATCAACAAGGTTTTTCAAAAGGATCAGCAGATAGCAATCTTTATATAAAAGTTGAAAATGACAAATTGCTAATACTTGTTGTGTATGTAGATGACATTATCTTTGGCAGCAATGAAGAAGCTATGAGTCAAAGCTTTGCCTTGGTCATGCAGAAAGAATTTGAAATGTCCTTGCTGGGAGAACTGGCATATTTCCTTGGTTTGCAAATCCAACAAAAGGAAGGAGGAATCTTTTTGTCTCAAACCAAGTATCTCAAACAGATTTTGAATAAATATGGCATGGAAGATGCAAAACCAGTATGTACACCCATGGTCACAGGATGTAGCCTCAGTGCAAATGATGAATCTGCAGCAGTACATCAACCAACCTACAGATCTATGATTGGAAGTCTACTTTATCTGACAGGTACCCGACCGGACATCATGCATGCAGTTGGAATAGTTGGAAGATTTCAGGCAAATCCGAAGGAGACTCATCTTCATGTAGTGAAGAGAATTTTCAAATATCTTCAAGGGACTCAAAATTATGGTTTATGGTATCCTAGATATACAAATCTCACACTTCATGCTAATACAAATGCCGATTGGGCCGGAAGCGTGGATGACAGGAAGAGCACAAGTGGTGGCGCATTCTTTATGGGTTACAGACTAGTATCTTGGTTCAGCAAGAAACAGAGTTCGATTGCCTTATCTACAGTTGAAGCAGAATATGTTGCTGCTCCATCTTGCTGCACTCAACTCCTTTGGATGATGCAGACCTTGCAGGATTTTCAAATCACTTGTACACCACCTATCTCCATCTTATGTGATAACACAAGTGCAATCAGCATCTCAAAGAACCCAGTCATGCATTCAAAAACCAAGCACATACCAATCAAGTATCATTTTCTTCGAGAACAAGTGCTTGAACAGAAGGTCAAGTTGGAGTATGTTCCTTCTAAGGAACAAGTTGCTGATATACTCACCAAACCATTGCCCAGAGAGACTTTTGAATACCTCAGGAAAAAGCTGGGGGTTGTTGATGCATCATCTTGTTGTTGAATCTCTTCTGATTGTTGGTTGTATGGGAATATGCGTACATGTGCTGGGTTGCGGATTGGTTGAAGATCAAATAGCACTGGTTCAGGGGAAGCTTATAATGCATTGTTGGCATTATGGAGGATGTACAGAAGGCGATCATGGATGCTGATCTGAATATTACTGCAATATGTCTCTATCTCTTTCATGGTCATTTATGGTGTTTGGTGGATTATGTTTCTTCTTTACAGATCTGGTTCATATTCAGGGGGAGCATGCTCTTAGGGGGAGCATAACCCTTTGCCCTTGATGTCAAAGGGGGAGAATGAGCTGAAGATTTTGAGGTTGCCATCAAGTCCAAAGGGGGAGATTGTTGGCATTATGATTCTTGTATGGCTTTATGATACATAAGTTGTACTTGATGGCAACCCACTCATCTCAGATGATAAATTATAGTGCAGAAAAGTTCACGCACTTATATGCAGAGAAAACCTTATTCTATGTAGAGAAAAGTTCACGCACTTATATGCAGAGAAAAGTTTATTTCATGTAGAGGAAAGTTCACGCACTTTCATGTTGGAGAACTTACCTTTGGTCCATGGTAGTTAGTCCTTGGTATTTGAACCTATGGTTTTGGACCATGGTACCTCGTCAAAAGTGTGTATATGTTGGAGAACTTACCTTTGGTCCATGGTAGTTAGTCCTTGGTATTATTGAGCCCCATGTTTTTGGGCCCCTTGTATTGGTTATCTATGGTATTGATCCATGATTTTAGGAAGAAGCTTTCCTATATAAAGCAAAGGAGATCACTTGGCTAATTCATTCTTGCAAATCGAATATCTTAAGATCTGAAATATTGGGTTATTGTTTTAAAAGTTTGATCTATGAAAGGGAAGTTGAAAGCGAATCTGTGAAGGGGGATCTCTCGAGTGCTGCAGCTGCGGAAGTGCGGAGGCGCCACAGAAGGCACAGTGCGGAGGCGCCACAGAAGGCGCAGTGCGGAGACGCCACAGAGGCGCCACAAAAGGTGCAGTGCGGAGACGCCACAGAGGCGCCACAGAAGGCGCAGTGCGGAGGCGCCACAGAAGGTGCAGTGCGGAGATGCCACAGAAGGCGCAGTGCGGAGGTGCCACAGAAGGCGCAGTGCGGAGACGCCACAGAGGCGCCACAGAAGGCGCAGTGCGGAGACGCCACAGAAGGCGCAGTGCGGAGGCGCCACAGAAGGCGCAGTGCGGAGGCGCCACAGAAGGCACAGTGCGGAGACGCCACAGAGGCGCCACAGAAGGCGCAGTGTGGAGGCGCCACAGAAGGCGCAGTGCAGAGGCGCCACAGAAGGCGCAGGTGCGGTGGTCGCGGCGCCACAGAAGGCGCAGGTGCAGAGGTAGTACAGATATCCGCAGATCTATACCAGTGAAGTTGCGATCCCTGCTTAAAATTTGTTTTAACTGCCTTTGACTATTCTGCAGGGTTTTGGGTGCATAACTGATGTTTGGTTACTGGTATTGAGTTCAGATAACAGCATGATTAATGACTTATCTTTATGTACTAGATCTGGTTGATAACTCTCATAATATCATTGTATATGTATGGATCTGGTGATTGGGTGATTCAGAAGGTTGTTTGATTATGAGCTTCAATGTTGTTGTTGGATCCAGTTTGAAAATTTATGAAAAGTGGTCCTTGAAAGAAAAGAAGTAGGGGGTTGTAGCTCCCTTCCAGGAGAGACTGGAAAACGAGAGAGAGTTGTAGCTCTCTGCAGGTTGCAGCCTGCGTACTGGTAAAGGACTGCACCAGTACAAAATCATTGTAATAGGAGTTTCTAATTTGAAAGAAGATAGAGACATATTGTAGCAGGTGGTTTTCACCCACATTGGGTTTCCACCTTATATCTGGTGTTCTTTCGGTGTGACTATCTGTTTTTCTTGTTCATGCTCATTATTTTATGGTACTGATATGCAAAAATAATTCAAAGTGTAAATAAGGAAGATTTGTTAAAAGAACTTGATAATACTGATTCACCCCCCCCCCTCTCAGTATTATTTTCAACAGTTGCAGTAACAATATGATAAGAAACATAGCCCTGTTTTCTATGTTAGATCAGAGTGTGAAGTCACAAGTCACACTAGGGACTGATAATAAAGTTTATGTTATAGGAAAAGGAGAAGTAAATGTCTTAACAAAGAAAGGTGAAAATAAAACCACAACAGATGTTTATTATGTTCCTGGAATGAAATGTAACCTCTTAAGTATTAGACAGCTTGTTTAAGGGGTACAATGTTTTCTTTGTGGATGATGTATGCACCATCATGGATAAAACATCCAACAAACAATGTATTGCTGAAGTGAAGATGACAAGGAACAGGATGTTCCCTCTCAGAATGATAGAAGATTTTAAAAATAAAGAAGAAATAGCAGCAGTGACACAAGAGGCTTTCCAAAGCGAACCGAAAGATGAAAATTGGTTGTAGCACTTGAGATTTGGACATCTCAACTTTGGAGGTCTTAACTTGTTGAATAGAAAAGGAATGGTAAGAGGATTACCATTGATAGAGAAACCAGACAGCGTTTGTGAAGGTTGTATCTTGGGGAAACAACACAGAGAAAGTTTTCCATCTGGGAAAATCATAAGGGCAAAAGAACCCTTAGAGATTGTCCACTCAGATTTATGTGGACCGATGCAAACTCCATCACTTGCAGGAAGCCACTATATACTAACATTTATTGATGATTTTACTAGAAAAACTTGGGTTTATTTCTTGAAGAACAAAAGTGAAGTGTTTGAAAGATTTTAAAATTTCAAAGCACTTGTAGAAAACCAAAGTGGGCTACATATCAAAGTTCTAAGAACTGATAGAGGAGGTGAGTATATCTCCAAAGAATTTCTACGTTTTTGTAGAGAAAATGGAATTCATAAGCAATTTACCACTAGGTACACTCCGCAGCAAAATGGAGTTGCCGAAAGGAAGAATAGGACAATCATGGATATGGCGAGGAGTATGTTAAAGGCAAAGCCTTTGCCAAATTATGATTGGGTTGAAGTTGTACACTGTGCAGCGTACATTTTGAATAGATTCCTTACAAAAGCAGTCATGAACAGAGTGCCGGAAGAAGCATGGAGTGGGACAAAGCAAGGAGTCACCCACATGAATTTTTTTGGATGTGTGGCTTATGCACACATTCCAGATCAACTAAGGAAGAAGTTGGACACCAAAGGGGAGAAATGTATTTTCATTGGATACAGTGAGGAATCCAAAGCTTATAGATTGTATAACCCATCTACCAAGAAGCTTATTGTGAGTAGAGATGTTCAGTTCATTGAGGAGGAAACTTGGGATGGAAGCATAGAGAAAACAGTGAATGTTAAAAACTCTTTGTCACATAATGAAGATGATGAGGAGATGGTTGAAATACATCCCCAAACAGCAGCACCAACACAAGGACAGAAAGAGACACCCTTGAGGAGAAATGAAAGTGCTTCTTCAAGCACACCACAAGGACGAAATTCAAGTGCTTCTTTAAGCACTTGTACACCAAATGAAAGAGGTAAGAAGTTCAGAAATTTAATTGACATTTATGAACAAGAGGCAGCAAATGAAGGTATGAACTCTTTGTTTGCTTTATATTGTCATGTTGATGACCCTGTTCATTTCGAAGAAGCAATTAAGGATAGGAAATGGATAGAAGCTATGGATGAGGAGATCAAAGCCATAGAAAGAAACAAGACATGGGATTTAGTTGAACTACCAAAAGGAAAGGAAGTCATTGGAGTTAAATGGGTCTACAAGACCAAGAGTAATGCTGAAGGAAAAATAGAAAGACACAAGGCAAGACTAGTTGTCAAAGGATATAAGCAGCAGTATGGGAGAGACTATGAGGAAACTTTTGCACCGGTTGCTAGAATGGAAACCGTGAGAGCAGTGTTGTCCATAGCAACACAAAACAAGTGGAAAGTTTACCAAATGGACGTGAAGTCAGCATTCCTAAATGGAGTGTTAATGGAAGAGGTTTACATTGAACAACCTCTAGGCTATGAAAAGAAAGGCTAATAGCACAAAGTGTACAGATTGAAGAAAGCTCTTTATGGGCTGAAGCAAGCACCAAGAGCGTGGTACAGTAGGATAGATTTCTATCTACTGGAAAAAGGATTTGAAAAGTGTGAGGGAGAACCCACCCTCTACATCAAAGAAAAGGATGGTAAATTACTAATTATTGTGTTATATGTTGATGATGTTATTTTCACAAGTAATGATGATTATATTATTGAAAATTTCAAAACAGTCATGAAAGAATAATTTGAAATGACTGACATGGATTTGCTCAGATACTTCTTAGGAATAGAAGTAGAACAAAATGGAAATGGAATTTTTATATCACAAGCAAAATATGTTAATGAAGTGTTGGAAAGATTTAATATGCAGGAGAGCAAAGCAGCAATCACTCCCACAGTGATGGGATTAAAACTCAGCAAAGAGGACAGCAGCAAGGATTTTGATCCTAGTTTGTACAAGAGCATAGTTGGCAGCCTCATGTATTTGACTGCAGCTAGGCCAGATATAATGTATGCTGTTAGTTTAATTTCTAGATTCATGGACAGGCCAAAAGAAGCACATTGGCAGGCAGCAAAAAGGATTCTGAGGTATGTTAAAGGTACTAAAAGGTTTGGAATTTTATATACTACTTCAGAATGTTAAGATTTAATTGGATACAATGATAGTGATTCGGCTGGAAGTGTAGATGATCGGAAAAGCACATTCGATTATGTTTTTCACATGGGTTCAGGAGCCATTTCATGGGCTTCTAAAAAACAACCTATCGTATCATTATCTATAGTAGAGGCAGAATATGTGGTAGCTACAACAGCAGCGTGTCAAGAAATTGGATGAGAAGGATGTTAAGGAGTTTATGCCAAGAGAAAGCAAAAGGAACTGTGATTTTTTGTGACAATAGCTTAGTTATTGCATTATCCAAGAATTTTGTGTTTCATAAGAGAACGAAACACATTGACACAAAGTTTCATTACATCAGGGAATTGGTAAACAATGGAGAAATTGTCTTACAACACTGCAGAACTCAGGAGCAGGTTGCAGACATTCTGACCAAACCATTGGGGCAGAAAAGTTTTGAGTTTTTGAGGAAATGTCTGGGTATGACTGATAACCCAGCAGTTGAAATTAAACAAGAGTGTTGAAATGTACTTTCAACTGCAATGTTTGTTCAACAAAACTGCCAGACTTCCCCGCACCGCCTTTTTTTGTATTGTGGTTTTCCTCTGAAGGCAGTGAGCATATTCAATGATGGACACGTGTCTGAGCAGTCCTTGCCAAAACCACCATTCCCTGGCGCGTAAAGTTCAGTAAGGAAGGGCCTTGTGATATTGTCAACAGCCATCCGATTAATTTGGGGCAGATCAACAGTTGATGTACATGCCTGCACCAGGAGCCATTTAATACTTGACGTGACGTGAAAGTTTATTGACAGCCATCGTTTATCAGAAATTAATTAATGTGAAATTTATTATGGTCGTAGAATGTAGGTAAGGTTTTTAATTTTATTGTTTTTTATTTCACGGGAGTAGTTCCTTTTACGGGACAAGTAAAAGGTAAATATTATGTTTTTTTTGTTGTTCGTTGACTATGTCATGTAGCACAACAGAGCGTGAATGTAATTTTTTTTTAGAATGAAATGTAACCCAGCAGCGCGTGAATGTAATAAGCGAATGAAATTTTTTTATACACAGCAATGTAAATTTTGCAAGGAGAGACAGACTGAAATTTTTGGGGACTGCGTCTGAAGCAGGCTTGGTGTAATCCCTCTGATGGAGGAAGAATTTTTGTAAAAGCATTCTTGTTAATGAATACAGAGTCTTTTTTTGGTGTGTGAAAAACTCTATTTTCTGTGTTAAAAACAGAGCATTATTCTCTGTTCAATTTTGTTTAGAATTATCAGAAATTCCCAACAGAATTCGCTCACAACTGAACTTGGACTAACTATTGTTGCAACATTATTAACTTCCATATTCGCAGTATTGCACTTACAAAGCTAAGGTCTAGAATATATTGAGAATCGAGCTTGGGTTAATATGATAATCTAGCTTGGGCTATGAAAATCAAATTTCTATATATGGTAAACTCATAGAAATTTATACCTAAACCTTGCCTTAAGAAGAACATGGGATGTGATTGGGATTAAGTTGTAGTTATGCAAAATATTTGGGTGGGCTAGGCAAAGTGCCTAGTAAATATGAATCTGTATGTTCATCGTTTTGTGTGAGAAGGCCTGATTTCACTTGCATCTAGTGTTTGTGATAGAAAAAGGCAATGCAATCAATATGCACCAAATAATAGAAAACTTTTGAGTCATAACCTTTATCGAGTTCTGCAATGTTCTTCTTTTCAAATATTTTTCACACTCCCAATGCCATGCTACTGGTGTTGTGTATATTGTATGCCTTGGTCAAAAACATAATTTGCCAGATGAAAAAAACGTTTAAACTTTTGTTATATGCTGTTGCAGGACCCTGAAGGTGCAGGCAAGATGAAGTGGATGTATTCTGGTGTGCACAAAACAAGTCCATCTCATTAATTTGAATCAGAATGTGCTAAAATGGGGAGCTCATGCAGGCCAATAGAGGTGTTGGGCTCACAAGCGCCATTAAATTTTGGCTCTTAGGAAAAAGGATTCTCTGAGACATTGAATGTCTTTGGAGATACTAGGCAATCAAACTTGGCCCTCTTGCACATGCTGGAAGGCATAGGAATGAACGGAGACGAGGCCGGATCAGTACCAGCTTGCAGCTTCAGTCATGGCCCATAGCTCCTGCTTCCTGTGCTAGAGCAACAGAGGCCATGGGGATTTCAGGAGCTGCTATCATTTCCGATCTGTGATAATGATAACAAACGTGAAAGTCAATCCCTTGATGAGTTTCTGCACGGTGGTCATGGATCTGAATATGATTTGAATCTGACAAGCTGTAGAAGGGCAGAATGGCTCAAATATAACTTTATGCAGAGGGTTGAAGTTCAGCCTTTTGAACTTGAAACCTGCATAACCCATGTCTCGGAATCATGTACTTCGCTTGTCAAAACTGAAGCAAAAGATTAGTTCTCCAGCTTGGATGCCCCAGAGGAGGGTGTGAGCTCTTCAAGCTGGGAGCCCAACTCATCTAACACTATGAATTTTTCAGAAAATTGCAACGGCAAGAGATTGGGGAATATTAATGGTTACCAAGCCAATACAGCCACCCATGAATGAATTAGGAAGAGGAAGTGTTCCAAGGTCTGCAAGAATAGTGAAGAAGTGGAGAGCCAAAGGATGACTCACATTGCTGTTGAGCACAATAGGAGAAAGCAAATGAACGAGAATTTAACAGTCCCGCGTTCCTTGATGCCAGTCTCTTTCATCCAAAGGGTACAAATTCTACACCATTATATTGTCATTTCAATTCCTATAACTTGATATGAAATTTATGGCTTAGGGATTTATTTGGGTCATATATGTCTTTGTTCAGGGAGACTAGTCCTCCATTATTGGAGGTGCAATTGACTTTATTTTCCCAACGTCATTTTGTTGATCTTTAACATTTCCTTATAAATGGACGGTTTATCTTTGACATCACTCTGTTTATGCTTCAATGTTTTGGTCAATTCTTTGTCATTTATTCTTGTTTTTTAACTTTTCCTTGTAATCTCAGGGTTCATATTTGACATAGATTGTCTGTTATTCTTTTCAACACTCTCTTGTTAATTCAAAGCTCATGTAAGGAATTACTTGTTCTTGTATGCATTAAAACTGGAAGTACAGGACTTTTTGGTTGCATCTCTTTTAGCACATAAGATCCAAAAAGGCTCATTCCACAGAACCCCAGTGTGATGGGTTATCTTTGTTCTTGTGTTTACGCTCTTTCTTGCAAGCCAAGTATCCAAGATCAAATCTAGTGCAGGTAAGCTCTTTAATTTAATTGTTATATAAATTCATTCATTAGGTCTATTGACTGGATTATTCCCTGGTGGTGTTGTCACTGATTACATAACATCGTGCATCTGCAGGCATCCCTAATTGCATTGTGCACTTGCAAATAGAATATTAAGTCGTTAGCAATGGATAGATTATATTCAAATGAATAATAGGAAGATGCTCTACTACAGAGGCTGTAAAGAAGATTCTTAAAAATCAATCTTCTATTCCTATTCTAGGTTTAGAACAGACAATAGACCATTTAAGTGATTTTATTTTGGATTTGATTTAGCAAGATATATTTGCATACTTTTCATAATTTATGATTATAAAGCTTCAATTTCAAGTTAAGTGCTTGTCTTTAATATTTTGGTCACGGTTACTAATTACAGATTTCATTTGTTTTCTTAAGAATGAGATACGAAATTTCACTACAAAGATAGTGGAATTGATGAAGAAAGAAAAGCTCTTCGCATGGCAAAGTGGACCCATTATATTAACACAGGTACCCTGTCTTGTTGTGATACTTGTCTTCAGTGTTGAGTCTGAAGTATGGCTTTCTGGTCTGACCCATAAGTTTATGCAGATTGAGGATGAATATGGTAACGTGGAGAAACCTTATGGAGGAAAGGGCCAGTCATATATACAATGGACTGCAAAAATGGCATTATCATTAAATACAGGCCTCCCTTGGGTGATGTGGACTGAGAATTAGGCAAGATGGTAATGTTTTCTTGCCTCATCACAACTATAAAGCATATTTACAGGCTCTTCCAAATTTTGATTTTCCCTACATCACAGAATTTACATATACTTAGGAACATTATTATGTTCGAAACAAAGTTGCAATCTATTGCCTGGGTAGAGCTTGAGTATTAGAAATGCGGGGGCTTCCCGCTCACGCTACTAAAATATCGTTTTCATTACAGGTTTACGGCATTTGGATTGAGCATCCCTCATAGGCCTACAGAGGATGTTGCTTTTGCAGTAGCCCGATTTTACCAGAGAGGAGGAACATTCCAAAACTATTACATGGTGGGGTTTATTCTTATTTTGTATTAAGCTCAAGGCCATATGTATAAATATTTATGCTACTAAGCTCATGCAGTTATATTTTTGTTTTTATTTGCATGATAACCCAGGATTTATTAAGCAACATACATCTCCCTAACCCTTAAACACATCCCAACCCTTAAACACCTGGCCTCTCTCAATAGAATAAATGAACAATCTTATTTACCATATGCTTTTTATGTTGCAATACCATGGAGGCATAAACTTTTGCTAGACAACTGGAGTTCCATTCATTGCCACCAGTTATGATTATGATGCACCAATTGACGAATATGGTATGCAAGAGTTCCCAGTGCCAAATTCTATTCCACAGGGAAAGTGTATATAGATATAATTAAAATTTCTTTCATTGATTGAATGTTTTCTGGTTCAATTACCTTAATTCCACAATGGGAATTTAGAACCATTGTTAGGTCAAAGGGGGCATCTGAAAGAGTTTCACAAAGCTATACAGAACTGCTTGACTAACTTGAAGGCATCAAATACTGTGGATATGTAGGCAACAATATATTTTAAAGGTAGTAGCTTATGTGCTACCTTTCTCAGCAACAAGGGACTTAAGCATGCAGCAACTGTGCAATTCAATGGAAACTCTTATCAGCTACCTGCTTGGTCTGTTAGTATCTTACTTGACTGCAAGGTTCCGGCAACTCAAAAAACTCGAGTTTCTCAACCCCGGCAGGGACTATCGCTACGACAGTCGCTCCCTTGTTAATTGATAGATTACAACACACCTACTATTATTTAACTTACGTATAACATTATGAATTAATGCCTTGTGAATAAAACCATTATTGTTTAACCCAGCACATTGTTATGACACATTCTTTAATATATGACATTCTAATGGCGAATGGTGTAAATTAAATAGCAGTGCTATTCGGAATTCCCTTGCTAGTGAGTCAGATCTGAGGTGTTTGGATAAAGAAAATTATAAGGAACCTTGGTTGGACCAGACCCGTTCTTCAATATTTCTGCATTCTGGTTTCTTTCTCTTATATTCTTCTCTATCCCCTTCAACTTTGTTCCGAAACGTTCAAAAGCCTCTATCACACGTTCATCATCCCTCCATTCATTCGTGGGTCTCTGCCCCAAATATACCTCGTCTGTTGAATGCTTCGATAGGATTTCTATCAGGGCTATACCAAGGGTGGTTTGAAACTGGTTACTTAGAGTTCTAAGGATAGCCAAGTCCGGATTCTCCACCAGCTCTGAGAACTCCTCGGACCCTTCTTCAGGGATCAACCTTCTGCTCATGGTGGGCCGATCAGACATGTATCCGGAGTAAGGGTATTGCCCGTAATTAACCGCAACATGAAGAGCCGAGGCCACCCATTTGATTGTTGTTATTGCTTTTTCAACTTCTTCCACACTCTCCATGTTGTACCACCATGTGTCATCCTTCTTGTCTCTGTGACCAACATTTCTGATTTCGGTCCACCATGCTTGAAGCTCTGTATCAGATTTCACTGCATCATCACTTTGGTAGTACAAGGACAGGTACTCCTTAACCCATGAAACTATTGCGAACCATATCTCCAATCCATCCACAGCATAAGGGTAGTCTTCGATCATCAGCTTCAACCCGTAGGGCGTTGATGAGTCCACCACTACCATACCCCTGTCAAGTTGTAACCACATATATATATATATATATATATATATATATATATATATATATTCAAATGGATGACACAGATCGACAATAGATTTTAGGCAGTATTGATTATGATTACCTCTTAAGGAGATCTGCAGGCAACCCTTGTTCGTCAAACCTCCAGTCCTTGTATGCTACCGCAGACATCTCCATGCTATACTTTCCAGGAAATACTGTTGTTTCAAGAATGCCTCCACCATTTATAAGAATTTGGCGAGCCAGAGCATTGATGTTCATGGTGTCCCGGAAATGGGGGCTCAGTAGCTTATACACGGGATGCATCACACTATGTTGTCTGTTGGTGGCGACGATAAATGGCTCCGTCACTGCGTGAGTCTTGAACCTGAAAAACTCCCACCATCACTCAGTTGGGACCCTATATTATATAATGATATTGTAAATACTAAACAGATTCTGCGTGTATATTCCCATATTCTGCATGATTTCACCAGTGACTGATAAGCTGATGGCAACCAGAATCATTAACGGCTACGTAGCATTTGGCGAGCTGCAATAGAGCTCCTTGTGCGCCTTCCTCTGTCGGGGTAAGAACCTCCTGAACACTTTCGCGGCGTTGATCTGAAGGGGGTAGGCTCAGCTCGATTGCGACTGGTCTTAATGTGCCATCCTTCTTAAGGAAGAGAATTGTGCGAGAAGCATATATATTGGTGGTAGGCAGGGCGTTTATTCGGTTCACATAAGGCATGAAGACATCATGGTGGTCCAGAATGAACAACCTGTTGTCCTCCATACTCTGAACATACATATCATATAAATTTATAAATACATATTTTTGAAAGGGATTCAAAATCTTGAATATAAGATTTTTAATAATTTAAAATAGAGACCTATCATATTAATTTTTTTTTTTTTTTTTAAGGAAGACCTATCATATTAATGTTTTGTAAAATCAATCATGGTCAACTATAGTATGATGTTGCATTGTGACAAATATTGTTTTAATAAGAAAATCAATCATGGTTCAATGTCATATTGTGAGAAAGGTTGTCTAGATCTGAAAATTAATCATGCTTAACCATGGTCCAGTGTGTCAATATGAAAATCATGCATGGTCAACCATGTTTTTTTTAGGGTTTATAATATTTATCTTGGGTTTATATACCTTGAGTTTATAATATAATCCCTTGAGTTTAATATTATTCCCTTGGGTTCATAATCCCTTGGGTTTTTAGTATTAATACCTTGGGTTTATTAATCACTTGGGTTTACAATATCAATCATTGTCAACCATGGTCCAACGTTGCATTGTGACAAACATTGTCTCAATATGAAAACTAACAATGGCAAACCATGGTTCAACTTCACATTGTGACAAATATTGTTTCGATTTGAAAATAAATCATACTTAAGGATAGTCCAATGTCACATTGTGATATTGATTGTCTCAATATTAAAATCATCCATGGTCAACCATGTTTATTTTAGGGTTTATAATATTTATCTTGGGGTTTATATACCTTGGGTTTAATATTATTCCCTTGGGTTCATAATCCCTTGGGGTTTTAGTATTAATCCCTTACGTTTATATTATTGCATTGGGTTTATAATCCCTCGGGGTTTTAATATTAAATCCAAGGGATTGATATTATAAACCCAAGGGTTAATACTAAAACCACAAAGTATTATAAACCCAAGGGACTAATAATATAAAACCCGTAGATGACCATGATTTATATCGAACCAAAAATATTAATATTATAAACCTATGAATAATATTATATTCTAGGAATATGAATCGTTAGATTAATATACCCAAGGGATTGATATTATTATCCCTTGAGTTTATAATATTAAATAATAATTATTATAGAGAAGAGTTTTCGGTGAAAATCACATCGTAATTTATTTGTCGACGCGTTTTGAACTAACAAGTGTGATTCAAGACGATGAACCACACTTGTTGATTTGAAACGCATCAACAAATAAATTATGATGTGATTCTCACCAAAAACTCTTCTCTATAAACTCGATATAAATCACAAAAACTAAATTCAATAATTATTATATAAAAATAATAATTATTAATTATAATCATAATAATAATATTTTGTTACAATAATTTTTTGTATTATTATTTTTATTATTATATATTTATCACTAATAAATATAAATCAAATTTTCAACTATATCATCCACATTAATATTTTTAATAAATATTAATGTGGCTGTGTTGGTTCATATGCATATTCCCGTAAATAAAAAACATCATATTAATTTATAATTATAAGATACGAGACCTATCATATTAATTTATAATTACAAAAGGGATCTCGAACTTGGAATATAAGATTTTTAATAATTTAATACACAGCTTTCCATCGATAAGAGATGTGCTCTTTTAATTGAAGTTTGACTTAAATAATTCTTATATCGAGGATTTTGCTCGAGAAATATTTTTTTTAATTGAAGTTTGACCTAAATTATTTTTATTTATTATTATTTATTCATAATTTAATTTTTTTGTTTATTATTATTTATTCATAATTTATGTTTTGTTAGAGTAAATTTTATTTAGTTAATTTTATTCACTATGGACACTGGTTATGGACTAGTGACTTAATTGAAGTTTGAATTAAATAATTTTTATTTATTATTATTTATTATTAATAATTTAATTTTTATGAGACTATAATAAAAAATTAATTTATTGTGATTATGGGTTATTGATTTATAATTTTTATTGGAAAATTATGATATAAGAAGATATCGTTGAAGAAGGTTAACTCTTAAATTCTATTGAAGTGTGTGTACTTTATTCTTTTAGACATGAATCTATGATGTTTTAGAAGCACACATTTTTAATCATTAGGGCTCCATAATTGTATAGAGTTCTATTTATGAGAAGTGACCATGAAAGGAAAACAAATATATTAGAATTGTTACATTTTGTTGTATTTGGTCCACTTAAAGAAACTTTATATTTATAAGCCTTATTTTGTAATATTCATAGATGATGCAACTAGGAAAATTTGGGCCCATATTTGAAAAGAAAATGTGAAGTGTTTGAGATATTTTAAAAAATTCATGTTGTTCATGATAGTGAGACTAATACACTGTTGAATTGTTTAAGAAAAATTAATGGTGGATAACATTGAGAGTAACATATTTCTGAATTGCTAGGCAGAAGGCTGCAAACCCCATGAAGAGGAAGGGACCCACGAGAAAGTCCGACAGGAGGAGAAAGGAGAAGACAGAGGTCAGGGATCTAAGAATAGAGCTAAGATGGGGCCCTGTAAACTAAAGTCCAACATTAAACCGCAGGTAATCCTAAATGATCCAGCTCTGCATGAGCATAGGGATCATATGACAAATTATGCAATAATATGCAAGTTTATGGGAATCTAGCCAATGGAAAAAGCTCTATACACTTGGATAAAATACACCTGGAAACCAAAAGGAGAGTTAAATATACATCTTGGATCTAAAGGTTTTTTTATTGTGGTATTCATGAACTTGGAAGACAGGGACAAAATTTTTGAAGGAGGACCATACTTCTATGCGGCTGTTGGTCTCTATATGCGACCTTGGATGATGAACTTTGTTCCGGAGCGAGAAACATTCACATCAGTCCCGGTATGGATTAGACTATACTCCTTACCTTTAGATTATTGGATGCCAGAATCTTTAAAAGCTATAGGTAACAAATTAGGTCATTTTTTAAAGATTTCAGAGGCAACTCTCCGAGGAAAGTATACCTCCTTTGCCCGCATATGTGTTGAGATGGACTTATCAGGAGCACTCCCAGATGAAGTCATCCTAGAAGTCTATGATGATGAATGGGTTCAGGCAGTTGACTATGAACACATACCATTCAGATGTCGCAAATGTCATGAACATGGACACCTATTCAGAGACTGCCCTCTTAATAAAAGGGAAGAACACCAGAAAACCAACAAAGGGAAAGACCTCACAGGTTTTATTAAAGTGGGAGGAAAAGGGAAAGGAGGGGGAAAGAAGACCCAAAAGAACCCTAGTGCAAGCAAGGCAAGAAGTCACAACAGTTTTGAGATCTTAGAAGAAGCAGAAGAAGAGGAGGGAACTCAAATGAAACCAGAGGACCAGGAAAAAAGGGGGAAAGGAAAAGAGACTAGCATGGAGATCATTCAGGAACAGAATGAACACAAAATAGACCCATTGAGCACCATGGAAATAGAAAGGGACCATGATATGACCCAAAGTGAAAGTGGTACAGAGGACCAAGACTTACAGGAGATCCTTGAGAGGGAGAACCTTGAACTAGAAAAGTTTCTAGAACAAGGAGGCAACAAAGGAATTAACTCTCTACCACAGGAGGAAGTTGATAGGGTGCAACAGCTATTCCTTAACAGGTCACATCATAAAGCCCTAGGAGTCAAAAGAGGACATGACAATCAAGAAAATAGAGGGGTTACCTCAATGGGATTAACAATAGGAAAATCGGCTAAAAACCCAAGAAAGAAAAGAGGAAGAAAGAGACAGAAAGAATTGCTACTAGAATGTGGAAAACTCATGATTGACTCAGGCAGGATGAAAGATCTCTCCAGTTACTCCTTCACAACCCCCCTCAATGAAGCTCACAACCTGGAACATTAGAGGACTAGGGAGCAGAAGGAAACAAAGAAATCTAAGTAATAGAATCAAAGAGGAAAAACCGAACATAGTGTTCATACAAGAAACAAAATGCTTTGTAGAGAATATCAGAGAAAAGCATAGCAAATGGTTAAATAAATATGAGTATATTGAGGTCAAAGAAACTAAATCAGCTGGAGGTATTCTCACTCTATGGAATCCTCAGAAATTTGGTATTCTTGATGTGGAGGTGTCCAGGCACCACCTTTCTTTGATTATGCAACCTGTGGGTGACAGGGAGTGTTATATGATCACCAATGTCTATGGCCCTCAACCACTGGAAGATAAATTCAGGCTCCTCACCTCTCTGGAGGAAATGAAAAAAAGACATCCAGCATTACCCTGGATTCTGGGGGGAGATTTTAATATGATCAGATCCCTAACGGAAAAAAAAGGGGGAACCAGAATACTTGGTAGAGATTTAGTTGCCTTCCAGAACTTCCTCACCAATATGAAACTGGTGGATATGGACACAAGAAATGGCATTTTCACTTGGAATAATAAAAGAGGGGGTTCTACCCAAGTAGCCTCAAGATTAGATAGATTCATAATCTCAGAAGAACTTATGCTCACTGGACGAAGCCTGGCAGCATTCATCCTACCTTTTGGAGGTTCAGACCACTGGCCCATCCAACTGGAAGCTTCCTTAACTGGAAAACCAAGAAATAGACCCTTCAGGTTTGAGAATGTCTGGCTCACTCACTCTGATTTCCTCACAAACATTGAGAAATGGTGGAAAGAAGAGCTTCACTTTCAAGGCATGAAGATGTTCCTTCTACATCTCAGGCTCAAGCACATCAAAGGAAGACTCAAAGAATGGAATAAAAATGAGTTTGGAAACATCTTCAAAGCTAAAGGAGAAGTGGGAAAGAAATTATAGGAAATAAACCAAATTCTCATCACAGAAGGCTTTACAGAGGAAAGAAAAAAGCTAGCAAACTCGCTTCAGCATGAATGGGACAATAGATGTCTACAAGAGGAAATCTTCTGGAGACAGAAATCTAGAGTACAATGGATTAAGGAAGGGGAGAGAAACACCAAATTCTTTCACAAATCCACCATAGCACACAGAAATAACAATAGGATTTTGAAACTCACAGATCCTCAAGGAATAGAAAAAAATACTCATGAGGAAATGGAGGATGTACTAGTCCAACATTTTCAGAGCATTGCTGAGGAAACCATAGCAGACAGATCCCAATTCACGAGAAGATTTACTCAGTATATTCCTAAACTGGTTTCCAGGGAAGACAATTATAATCTCAACAGACCAGTAATGGAGGAAGAGGTCGAGGAAGTTATCAAAGAGATGCATAATGGGAAAGCTCCAGGCCCAGATGGTTTCAATGTGGACTTCTTCAAAATATGCTGGAAGATAGTCAAACAAGATATTCTAGAGGTAGTGGAGGACTCGAGAAACTCTAAATCAGTTTTGAGGGTGCTCAATGAATCCTTCATTGCCTTAATCCCCAAATAGGAAAAATCCACCTCTCTTGACAGGTTCAGACCCATAGCATTATGCAATGTGGTGTACAGAATAATTTCCAAAGTCATTGCCAACATACTTAAGCCCCTCCTCCCAACTCTGGTGTAAGAGGAGCAAACGGGTTATGTGGAAGGGAGACAAATTCTCAATAATATAATTCAAGCTCATGAAGTGGTACATTCCCTCAAAATCAACAAGCAGGTAGGGATGATAATTCAGTTGGACATAGTGAAAGCTTATGATAAACTAAGTTGGGCTTACATAAGAGATGTTCTAAAAGCATATGGCTTTGACCATAATTGGATAAGGTGGGTCATGGCTCTCGTCACCACTGCCAGTTGTTCAATTCTTCTCAATGGCTCTCCTTCCAGAACCTTCAAGCCTACAAGAGGTCTCAAACAAGGTGATCCTCTTTCCCCATTCCTCTTCATTCTCATGATGGAAGGGTTAGGCAGAGCGATCACGGCTGCCAAGGAGGAAGGAAGAATACAGGGACTGAAACTCACTCGAGATGGAGACACTGTGACACACCAACAATTTGTGGATGATACTATGCTGCAAGGCATACCTACAGTCAAGGAAGCCAAATCTTTCAAGCAAATTATATATGAGTTTGCAATGGCATCTGGTACTGAGGCAAGCCTCTCAAAATCAAAGATCTTCTTTTTCAATATTGATATTTCTATCCAGAGAAACCTCTCCAGAATTTTAGGCTTTCAAAGAGATTCACTGCCCTCGAAGTATCTGGGAGTTCCCCTCATCAACAAACCGCTGAACAAGGACATCTGGGAGTCTGTAATAAACAAATTGAAAGACAAGATCAGCAAGTGGACAATTGGATTAAAGAGGGTAAGTGACTATTGGGACCAGACAAGGAACAATGGCAAATGGAGAATTTGGAAACTTCCAGATTACAACGTGCTGACAATGCTGCAAACTCAAGCTAAAGCCCTGGAAGCTATTCTGGAAAAAAGGAAAATCTTGACCTCAACCTCAGATGACCAATTAAGATGGGGAAGAAATAATGAGGGTGACTTCAACCTCAAAGAAGCAAAAAGAATAGTTACAGGTATTAACTTTCCAAACACTGATAAGACATGGAAAGACCTTTGGAATAACCCACATTAGATGAAGATTAAACTATTCAGGTGGCTAGTTCAACAAGACAAGATTCTAACGTGGGAGAATCTCAGAAAGAGAGGTTTTTCTGGCCCCTCAAGATGTCACCTATGCGGCGAGCAGGAAGAAACCACAAATCATCTTCTCAATCTCTGCTCCTTTACCTCAACACTATGGAAATGGGTTGAAAATGTCTTCAAGCAGACAGACAGGAATGAAAATAATATCATTGTTACACTGAAAAATTGGAGAAGAGATTTCTCGGACAATGAGACAATAAACACAGCCTGGGCTTTGACTCCAGGGTTCTTGATCTGGAATGTATGGAAAGAGCGCAACAACAGGATTTTCAGAGACAAAAATGGACCAGTGAGTAGCATCATAACGATAATCCTTAAACAACTAAAGGAGACTGTCAACACCCTTGGGGGATTTTCCACAGGAAAGCATACAGGATACAGAGAGGTGTGCATTCTAGAAAGGTTGGAGTTACAGACACATATCCCTCAGAGTCCACATCTTACCATAAAGCATACTTTAGAGGGAAAGGATTTCTGGCAACCCCCTTCACAGGGCTTTTTAAAATTCAACATAGATGGAGCCTCTAAAGGTAATCTTGGAGACGCTGGTTATGGTGGAGTCATGAGAGATGAGGAGGGAAACATAAAAGTAATCTTTCACAGTCATCTGGGAAAAGCTACCAACAATATGGCTAAACTCATGGCTATGGAGCAATGCTTGGAAATACTGATAGAGCATGACACGCATAATGTTATCATCGAGGCTAACTCGGAATTAGTCATCAATTTGGTCAAGCAGATAGGCTCAATATCAGCACCAAAGAAAATCTCAAGTCACTGGAGGCTTCTACAGGTCTATAACGGAATTCAATCACACCTAAGAATTCTAAAAACTCTCAAGTTTGTGAATGTATGCAATGAAGCCAACAGAGTTGCAGACTGGCTAGCTAATGAAGAGGTCAGATGCACACGAACTAACATGTGTTATAGGTGGGAGGAGGTAGCAGATAGCCAAATGCGAGAAGGTTGTTCATATCAGGCCCTCACAGACAGGGAGCAATACCAGAATAGACAGGGCCACAGAATATCAACGTTCGTCAATGAAGATTAGGAGTATATTAGAAGGATACATAGGGTATGGGAAGTTAAGGGTCTGGCAAGAGATCAACATAGTTTGTATTGGCATTGGAGCTACTGGAAGCCTGGCCAGAGAAAGTCCTCGTGCCATTGGCAGTTTGCTAATGAGGAAGAAGATCGACGGCGATAGGAAAATTCATGAAAAACTTATGTGAGAAAACACATAGGAAAACCTGATCACAGGAAATTTCGTTCTAAAGTTGGTCTTTGGGAAATTGCTCACTCACACCAATTGTATGCCCTAGCTTATCCACGTGGAAAGACACATATTTATTTCCATTACAGTTTCCAGCACGTAAAGTTCTTGGATGATTGAATGCATTTATGGCGTTGTTTAACGAGGGTTTAATCAGCTAAGAAATTAATGGAGAATTTATGCTTGAATCAATTAAGAAATTAAAGAAAAAAAAATTATTAATGGTGAGAGTTTTTGAACCATTTTTTTTTTCAGAGGAAAAAACCAGTATAGATTTATATTAAGAAAATATAAAAGGTCTTCAGTACATAAAACAGATGAAAGAGCTATAAGAAAAAGCCCCCCACTAATTGCTGAGTAACAATAGACAGATAGTCCAAAACAACCAGTGACTGAAACATAGAAAACATAAGACTGATGAATGAGCTATATGATAAAGCCCCCCACTATTTTCTTGATAACAAAAGACAGATAGTCCAATCAACCAGTGACCGAACCAGGAAAAAGCCATGAAACACAACTTTATAGCCCGCTTGTCCAAAATTGCCACAGATAACAAAACTGGAAGAACTGAACCAGGAAAATAACCCATGAAACACATCTTTTTAGCCCGCTTGTCCAATATTGCCACAGATAACAAAACTGGAAGAAACAACCCTCGTAATGTAGAAGGATCCAACAGCTTCTCCTTTAAACGGAGATCCAAAGAGACAAAACCATCGATGTCAGAAGATATGCAGCCGCAGAGTCATGTATCATGAACATTTGGCGAGAGGACGTTTTGGTGAGACGATTCATGGAAAGCCAGGATCTTCTGAAGAACAACATGTAGGGGTTCTCTTGAACCTTGGAAGATATGTGCATTTCGTCAGATCCACAAAAACCAACAGGATATAATAAACAGCGACCTCCAGGATGAGGATTGCCTACTCCACCATATAAAAGCATCCTGAACAGAAGAAAAAATCATGTGAGGAAACCCAAACAAGACAAATCATACCAGATATTAAGGGTCGAGGCGCATTGAAAGAACATATGCAGATTTGATTCCACATCGTTGAGGCACATGGGACACCTGCTCGGCCCCTGCCAATTCTTTCTCTGAAGGACTTCCCAAGAAAGATTTTTATTCCAATATAACAGCCAGGAAAAGATGATCATTTTGAGAGGACATGAAGCTTTCCAGAAGCGGGAAGGAAACAACAGAAGAGGACCCCCACCAATGACAGAGATCAGATCAGCGTAAATAAGCTTCACGCTTGCAGGCTGATTGGATCTTCTAAGGCACCAAACGAGAAGGTCTTTAGTGCCCGATTGCTTGATTCCGAAGTTGTTGAGACTAGCTTTAACCGAATTCCATAGAGGGAACATCGAAGGAGGCAGATGCAAGTCCTCCCCTTCTTTCCACACCGGGAAAGAACCAGACCACTCCTTTATCAGCCTATCCCATGTAAAATATCCCAGCCTGTGAAGAAAGAGGACCAGCGGCAGAGGAAAAGAGAAATTCCGGGCGCATGAAAATGAATCATAACCAATGAACATACTAGAGCCTGAGAAGAGATTCCAACTTAAATACTGCATAAATAAATGCTGAACTTTCCTGAGACTCTGCCAAATCGACGATCCACTCCTAATGCCAATGGACTCCCTCCTGTACCAGTGTTCAATGCACCTTCCTCTTAGATATTTGCCTTTTATAATCTTGCTCCACGGCCCATCACCGATTATGCCACGATGGAGAGACTTACATAGGAGAGCATTACCAAAGATGCGCAGGTTGAGAAGACCCCATCCTCCAACATATTTTGTTTTTGATATAGCCGCTAACTTAACAAGATGCATTTTGTTCTGAAATGCGTGTCCTCCCCAAAGAAAATTTGCGATCAGCCTGTTCATATGATTAATGGTGCTTGAAGGGAGATAGAAGATATGTGCCCAATAGACAGAGAGTTGAGACAGAATAGCCTGGACAAGAACAAATTCGTCAACCAAAGAAAGAAGTTTAAACTCCCATCTTGAGATCCTTTTATAGAAACAATCCAAGAGCCATAACCAGTCTGATTTTGTGTTTCCTTTAGCCCTTAAAGAAACTCGCAAGTATTTAAAACCTTGCGATATAAAAACAGGAGAAATACTCAACAACTCAGCTATCCAAAGAACTAAGTCCATATTTGAATCATTATGATACAAGGAGGACTTTCCCCTGTTTATAAACAGACCAGTGGCTTTCTGGAAATTAACAAGAATATCATTAATGCACAACCATGAAGCCTTGCAGAGCATAGCCAAGATAAGGACATCATCCACGAAGAGATTATGAGAAAGGGAGACCTACTTGCAAATCTTTACCGGGCGGCATCGCTTCTCCACTACTGCTTTATTCAACTGCAAGCTGAGACAGTTCATAACCAGAATAAAGAGTAATGGGGACAGGGGACAACCCTGTCGAAGACCTCTCTCCGCCTGAAAAAAAGGAGAGGGGATTCCATTTACAATCACTGAATATTTAACATTCTCAACACAGCTCATAACCCAGTTAATACTTGGGGACTTCAGTCCAATTTTTGCCAGCAGGATTCTTAAAAAACCCCAATCCACGCAATCATATGCTTTTTGCAAATCAATCTTGAGAATGGCCGCGTCCATATTCTTAGACAGCATTGAGAATAGAGCTTCCTGTGTCATAGCGACCGCATCCAAGATAAATCGGCCCTTTAAGAAGGCATGCTGATCCCTCGAGATAAAGGCATTTAGAGCAGGTTTCAATCTTTCTGCGATGATTTTTGAGGATAATTTGAACAAGATGTTACAAAGCGAGATAGGCCTGAAGTCATGGAAGGTTTCAGCCCTGTACTTCTTTGGAATCAGAGCAATAAAGGTTGAAGAGGTGGCAGAATGTATGCTTCCAGACATCCTAGAAGCATCAACCATCCGTAACAAGTCCATTTTAATAAGATCAAAGAAGTGGGAGAAAAATTCGATTGGCCACCCGTCCGGACCCGGACTTTTATCCTTTTTAAAGGACTTGATAGCGCTCAAGAGCTCTTCCTCGGATATTGGCTTTATAAACTCATCATTTGCAGCTTCATCGAACATTTCCGGAACCAGTTCTATGCCCCACATAGCATCTTGAAAGAGAACCTCCCTTCTTTTAAATTGGTTTTGAAAAAATCTCACGGCCTCCATTGTGATCTCATTCTGTGATATGAGAATATTTCCCATTTCGTCTTTTATGCTCCAGATAGTGTTCCTTTCTCTCCTTGCATTAGCGAACTTATGGAAGAATCTCGTATTCATGTCTCCTTCTTTGAGCCAAATGGCTCTGCTCTTGAGACGCCATGTTGCCTCCTCCTTTTGCAAGATCAATTGTTTCCTTTTCTCCAGATTCCTTATCATAATTTTCCTTTCTATAGTTTGACTGTGATTGTAAAAGAAAATCCAGCTCCCTTCATGTAATTTCCAGCTCATGTTTATCCAAGCTCCTCTTATGATTTTGCCAATCTTTCGTCACGACCCGCAGACTATCCATCTTTACGCGGAAAGGCATATAAGGCGCCATTTCAGCTTCATGGATGGATTTCCATTTACTGGAGATTAATTCATTAAAAGATGGATCAGCCAAATGTATCCTATTGAATTTAAAGGGATAACCGAGCCTGATGACATTTTCGCGCCATTTTAGGAGAATGGGTCTATGGTCTGAAGTGTGATCACTTCCAATTGATAAAACTGGCATTCCCATATTTCCAATAATGCTGACATGCATAATGACTCTATCAATTCTCTTAGCTATGTACGCCTGCCCGGTCCTACTATTGTCCCATGATGGTCTCATTTTTTCCGGAGCGATGTCAACCAGATCCCTGTTTAGCAATTCTTTTCTGATTCTGTCGGCCATTGGATCAATTTTCCTCACTAGAGCTTTTACCGGAGCAACAGGAGAGAGTGACCTTGATCATTCCAGAGAAAAATCTTAACATAGAATAGGAGAAACCCGAGAAAAGCAACCCAATTTTTACATAAGAAGAAACCAAAGATAACAGATCTCAGAAGCTGTCCGGCTTTAAACCAGCCAAAAGCCAAAAGGCCCCGGATGTGAAGAAACACGGGACGATATACCGAAGGAATATTTATGTGCTCAGGAAGCAACGTAAAACCATCTAGTCCCGCTCCAGGTGTCCATGCATGTACTATAAACTTGTAGGAGACTATAGATAGGTGTCTGAAAGCTGACACCCACCCAAAACACTTAAGCCAATCATCTGCAAGATTACCTGAAAGTGCATGCAGGAAAAATTCTGTCAAGACGCAAGGTGGCGAAAGCTTGTGGGAAGTCTTGCGGACCAAGTCAAACTCCCGCCAGGTGCCTAGCCAAAACGAGTGTCCAAACGCCTGAAGGTGACTGAAAATGCATGCAGGGAAGCTCCGTCAAAACACAAGGTGGCGGAAGCTTGTGGACAGTCTTATGGCCAGATTAGACCATAAAAACTCCCGTCAGGAGCCCAACCACGACGAGTGTCCAAACGCCTGAAAGAGTCTGTGAACAGGTGTCTAAATCTCTCTGGAAAGACGCATGCTCTCCCGCGCTCCGACTCCAGCTCCAGCTCAAAAAAAACTATTGTCTAAGATGGTCCTGCCTTAAACCAAAAAAATAACAAAAAACCCATCCAACCAATACAGAATACAGAATGTAGACCATTTCTCCCGTTACTGCTCTACAGATGTATGGCAGTGAATTCTTTTGAACCATTTACACATTATTATACTTGATATATAATTGCTATAAGCAATATATAATTGATTAGCTATTAACCAAAACAAAATTAAAACTCTTTCATAATTTAACAATATTAATTAAATTTTATTAATTTTTCATAATATTTAAATTTATTTATTTAAAATCTAATTAGTTCAATTTTACCGCTCTTATATTTTTATGTATTATTTATAACAATAATTTGTAAAAGAAAACCTATTGCACAACCCACATAAAAGCACAAATGGCGCGTAACAGCAGTGTCATGATGTAGTTATAGAAAAAGACAGACGCATAATACCTTAATCCACATGTTGCAATTAGTATTTACGCAGAAATTACATTGGCTTCTCAGGTTAAATTATTGACTTCATGCTGAGTGACGTTGATACCAACACTCACATATAATAATTCTTATACCAACATTCACATATAATAATTATAATAATTCTGTACGCTCTTATTAAAATAATGAAGTTCCATTTTTTCATAAGTTGAATCTTTCTTGACCTCTTTTTCTTCTTTTTTTTTGGGTTATTTTTATCTCCATGTTTCACAATGCATATACTAAAATTTAAAATGCAATTTTATTTTATAAATGTATTTTGTATGATTTTTCCTGAGAAGGAAATATTTATAATGATATCAATTGGAAATTTTACGTAAATGTTTTTATTTTTATTTTATTGTTTATTATTTTATTATCAATAATTTATATATATTTTTATTTATAAATATATAAAAAAATATAAAAATGGTTTTAACTCTATTAATTTAGCGACTTTAAAATTATAAGAGAAAAACAACTGATAAAAACTATTCTAATTTCAAAATTCTAAATGTTTTTTCTAACTTAAAAAAATTTATAAATATATTTAATTTATTATTAAAGAGTTTTACTGTCATATTATTTACAATATTATATTTATTTATGTGTGCAATTGATAGTACTAATCAAATTAATATTTTATCATGATCTATTATAGTATTATTTAATTTGTCGATATGTAAATATTATTATATTTAGAAAAAATAATTTAATAAGTAGGTGGCTTGATTACACTCATTTATTTATTTGAAGCGACCCTATATAATTCACCACATGAAAACTAATCTATGGTTTTGGATAGTAAATCAGGGAACAAAATCCCAATTGGTGCCATCTATTGCAATCATGTTTAACATTTTTTCCATAATCTCAGTTATGTTTTTAAAATTACAAAATTTCAAATATCATAAGGTCATATATTTATTTAAAAAAACAATGGAATAATAATAATTTATTCTTTACCCAAAGTCTATTTAAAATATAAATATATGGAGTTTAATTATCATAAAAAAATTTATTACAATGATTTAATGTTGCATAATATTATTAAATATCATAGGTTATCAATTTCACATGTCCATAAAATCCTAACTCATTTCTTATGACACTTGTTTATATGACTTGATAAGTGCATATAATTTGTTTTTATTTTTATTTTTTTGAAATTTAATGATAATTTTTAAATATAAATATAAATTTGTTTATTTTACAAAATTTAAATATATAATGATTTTTCAAAAAGTTAAATTTGTTCTATATTTAAAAATATATTTTAGATTATAGAAAAGTACAATAGATAATAAATAAATAAATAATAAACTCATGCTCCTCTACAATGTCTGTCACCTTTCCAAATAAAATGACACTCTTGTACCATCTTTTGTAACCTAAATGAACAATATTCGCCCCCACTGTTTTCCCAACCCAAAGATTAAAGAGCATACACAAAGCTAAGTGCATGGCCCCATGACATATCAGAGTATGTATATTCATGCATATCTCTACATTTTATGGCAACTCTCCAACTTCTAGAGGCTCAACCCTTCAGTATAATTAATGCAGGTAGTATGCTACACGGTGTCCTATTCCATATACCTAATGTTCTCAGTACCACACGTCGTTATCATATCCTAATTATCAAATGATTGATAGAATTTAATAGTTTGTGAATTCCAATTTTAAAATTAGAATGGAGTGAACAAATATATGGGCCTTTCTCTCCCATCTCTCTCTCTTTCTTCACACTCTAGCTCTGTTGCTATATGCCTCTCTATCTCCTTGTTTTCCCCCTTCTCTTCATCTATCTTTCTTTGTCTCATTATCTCACCCCAAACATACACACTCTCTCTCCATCTCTCCCTTGTCACTCCCTCTCTCTCCCTCCCCACTTCTCACTCTTTGTGTTTTTTTCTTACCCCCCTTCTCTCTCCACTTCTCACTCTTTGTGTCTTCTTCTTCCCTTCCCCTCTTCCCCACTAGCTCCATCTCTCTATCCCTCCCTTTCTCCTCCTCTCTCTCAAGTTCTCTCTCTGTCCTTCCTATCTCTCCCTTTCTATCCTACCTCCCTCTCTCTTCCCCCATCTCTCTTTCTCTCTCTGTGCCTTCCAATCCTATCACTATCTCCCTTCCTCTCTCCTCCTCTCTCTCCCACCTCCATCTTTATGTCTCCCTCTCCCTCTCTTACCCTTCTCTATCTCTCTCACTCCTCTCCCTCTCTCTCTCTCTTCATTCATCCTCCCAAGTTTCCTTCAATTTATCTCCATCTATCCCTTGTCACTCCCCCTACCTCTCCACCTCTATCATTGCTTGTCTTTGTTCTTCCCTTCCATATATATCTAGAGTTAATATATATATCATGATATATTAATATATATTATAATATAACAAATTTAATATTTTATTAATCTAAAGTTATTAAATTTAATAATATTAATATTATAATATATTAATATGAATATTTGATTTAATTATAATAATAATAATGTTTTAATATTAATATTAGAGTTAATAATGTTTTATTTTGCATGGTATTAATAATAATTTGGTCCATGGTATTTGGCCCATAAGCTTGGTATATAATTAGATGTTGATTTTTAATCATATATTTTTATATATTTACTATACCTTTTTTTATATTTATTTATTTACAATACCTCTTTTAAGTCTATGGTCTTCTATGTTATTGAGTTTGTTCTTGTACAACAGAAGCCTAGTCATAGCTAGGCTCTCAATAGGGGAAAGACCCACTTCTATAAGGAGAATAGGATAGGGTGTGTTGCTTTTAATTTTGAGGTTATACATTATAAAACGCTTCTGGATTTGCTCAATATTTCTCTAGGATTCTCTAGAGATGCTACAACCCCAAACCTCACATCCATATAAGATAACCGGAGTGACTAAAGCTTCAAAGAGGAACTTCTTTCTATCCCACATTACAAGGTTTGTTGTTTTACAATTATTTTCAAGACCAAAATAAGCTTTCCATCCCCCATTAATCCTTTTCTCAATGCTATAGTTCCAGTTGCACTTGTGATGAATATCAATTCCTAGGTACTTGTAGGAAGACACTTCCTCCAAGTTATGTGTCTTCCTCCGAGTTACTATTGTCATACATAAAATTAGCGTAAGTGTCCTTCTTGGATTTGATAATCATAACTTTTGTTTTGTTAGTGTTAACAATCATACCCATGGTAGAGAAGAAATCCTTAAGAAGTATAAGTTGCTTATCAAGATCAGATGGACACCTTGCAAGAAGAACAATGTCATCAGCGTAGAGAAGAAGGATGATGACTATCCCAACTAAGATCATGCCAGCACATCCTGCTTCCTCTAAACAACCTTCTAGCTTGTCGATGTAAATGCCAAATAGGGTAGGGGAGAGGGGGCAACCTTGTTTAACTCTGATATTACACTTAATATCTTTCGACCACCCCTCATTGCTCTTTAACTTGGCAATTACATTCTTTTATAACCTTATAGCGGCAACTCTCAACTCAAAAGGAACCTTTAGCTCTTCTAATTTGTTCCAAAGGTTGTTTCTAGGAACCGTGTCGATAGTCTTTCTAAAGTACACAAAGCAATAAAAGAGATTGGATTTATCATTGCAGCATTCCTCCACAATGATCCTAAGCATAACAAGGTGGTCTATTGTTGAGTGCTGCTTTCTAAAACCCGCTTGGTCTTTAGCCTGCTTACCTTCACTTTCAAGCCATATGCTCAACTTCCTTTCCAAAATAATACCATAAAACTTGGTTAGGAGAGGGCTGATCATAATTGTAGGATAATTAGAGGGGTTATTTGTATCCCCACTTTTAAAAATAGGGATAAAGAGATTTGTGCAATAAATATTAAAAAAATGTGTTATTTATTTACCATATCTCTAATTTATTTATATTTTTATTTATTTACCATACCTCTGGTTTATTTATATTTTTATTTATTTACCAAACCTCTTTTTTTAGCGTTGTAAACCGCTTCATATTTTAAATTTATATTGTGTTTATACATAATAATAATTAGATTGATTTTTAAATAGAACTGGCATTAAATTAAAAATGTTAAACATTATATGTTAAATGTTTACGTGTTTACATTTACCTGTTTTTACTTGAGACCTACCTCATATCAGGGCAATAAATGATTTTATTGAATGTATAATTTTAATTAAAATTTACCTATCTTTACTTGAGATCTACCCCAAATAGCAGCAATAAATAATTTTATTGAATGCATAATTTTAATTAAAATTGAATTTTCCTCGGTACTCTTCCTCTTGTAGTTGGCCTCAATGTTATTAATCTATAAAACAGATTCAATAAGATGGCTTAAACTAAAACATTTCCAATAAGAATGAGTCTCATAGTGAAAAAATTTCCCACTAAAACACTTAGTGAGATTGTCATAAAATGAATTTAAGATATAATAATAATTGTTGATTTAGAAGGATGTGATTTCTCAAACTTCTTAGAAAAATACAAAGTTAGCATTGGTTAATGCAAAACCTCTCAAAAATCTCAAAAAACTTAATTTTTGCAAAACAACAATTTTTAATAATCAATATTTGGTTAATGGCCAACTTTTTCATGTCATTATCAATAGCGAAAGTTTTTTTTTTTAACAAAAAAGAGTAGTTTTGGTATTAAGTATGCACCAAGCCACAACAAATACATGGGGGATTACATTTCCAACTTGCAATATTGTCCCATAATCATATTGACCATAAACCCGTTACATGGAGAGACACCAGTAAAAAAAGCTTACAAAACCACAAAAATACCAAAAGACATCTATAGTGATCAATGTTCTACATGCAAATTAATCATTTTCAATTATTGGTATGTTAAGATCAATGTTCCACTTGCCTGGATCCTCGTGAAGTTGGTATTGACATGTAGGGGTATCTTTGTTGAGATTGAGTTCCACTATTGTATCCCGGAGTGCATATCCACCAGGGTGAGATCTAATGTTGAAGAGCCATAATTTTATCATTGTGTTCTACCACTGAGTGATACATTTGACAAAAAATATCTTGCAAGTCATAATCAATCCTCTGTAGGGCTTCATGGGAAGACAAATAGTGAGATTAGGGGATTTCTATCAAAGAAGTCTCAAAATTGGAGTCAAAAGTTAAGAGGATACGTAGATAGAGGGTATGAATGCTACAAATTTCATAAGAATATGAGCCAAACCTCCCTAAGGTGACTATAGAGAATAGGGAAACCACCAAAATTGGATGAGGAGAAGGGATTGCAGATTTGAACTTATTGGGTCTCGAATTTGGTGAGACACCAATTATATATTGCACAATGTTGGGAATTTGGGCTTCCTTTTAAGTCACCAGA
This sequence comes from Pinus tabuliformis, assembly GCA_031772625.1. Taxonomy (NCBI): domain Eukaryota; kingdom Viridiplantae; phylum Streptophyta; class Pinopsida; order Pinales; family Pinaceae; genus Pinus; species Pinus tabuliformis. The sequence goes on along the minus strand of CM062819.1, from coordinate 1,387,340,196 downwards.
GCAGAAAAGGTTGACTGATAGCCAAAAGACCTAGAATTGACACATTGCCTCTGAACCAGAGGCTTCCTCAAAACCTCTAAGAAGGAAGGCCTTAATGTTGTTGGAGTGATGTGCAAGAGAGCCTAAACAATTTAAAAAAAACTTGAATTAGAACCTAGAGCGACATCATATGAGCCTACTTCGATGTAGTTTCCATCTAGGCCCTCTCAATTATAGTATGGAAAATAAAAAACTGGAAAGAAAAGGTTACCTTCATACAAAGCAGCCTGTGTTTTTCTAAGAACAACCAAGGAGGCGAGCCCAGGCATTGCTAGAGTGGTTTGAGAACTAGAGAGCCCCTTTCGCCAAATTTCCCAAAAGTTATAGTGTCAAGCCCATAACTGCACAATCCAAAGGATAAGTGACTGAAACCTAAAGTGGAGCTCTTCGCAAAGTTTCCTAAAAGATGAATGCATAAACACCACAGTGGATTATGAAGATAGGGCGAATACCAAATTACTAGGCCGCAAAGGTGGTGGATCTATCCAAGAAACATAATCAGTCATGAATGAGGGAGGATCTAGACATGAGTTGAATTTAGCACCAATTCTCCTATCCATACACACAATCCATATGAGTCTATCATTAAATTTTATTGTATAACTTCTGAAGAGAGTCATTGTTAGGTCCCTATAATAGTAGTGTATTCAGTTATTATTATTGTCATTGTATCCCCTTATTGTTATTGTTGTGCCCATGTTTTCCCCATATTGTTATTATTGTGTCCCATAGAAGCCCACTATTGTTATTGTTGTGCCCTTATAATATTATTGTTATGTCGGCTTTGACTATATTGTGACCCCTTAGACTCCTATATATAGAAAGGAGGTATTTTCATTTGTATCATCCAAGAATTTTTCATTTGTGTAATGTAAAGGAGGTTTCCCCCTCAAAGAGGTTGATTTTGAAGTCATTGATCTATATTTTCTTCTATTTTGTGAGCTAGTTGTATAGAAATTGGTATAGGAGCTTTGGATTCTAGGGTTTTGCTACTTCAAATAGGTCATCGTGGCATTTTTCATATACCTTTTTTATATGACATTTAAGATGCTAACATTAAAACCCATTTGAGCCGAAATCTTGATGAACCTCATGTACGAATTTCATATCTTGTCTCGCTATATTTTCGGAGATATGATCCAAGGAAGTTAGGGTTTTTGTAGGATCCTAAATTATATCTCAAACAAGTGACCTAGGGAAACTCGTCATAATTGTCTCTCTGATAATCAGATTTAAATTTCATAAAAAGGTACATAAAGATGATAGAATGTAGTTTCTAGTGTATCAGTTTCAAGTCCGAAGGTCAAAACAATGATATGTGGCACTTCGTACAAGTCCTCTCTGTGGAACCAATCTATAATCAGGCCATCGTGGGACATTTGGAATAAATCTTTATTGGAGAATCCAATCTTGATTAGACTTGCAGGGTTGGAACAAGGACTCAGAGGGATACCACAAGACAAAAGTTTAGACCTCGCAGATCTGAAATTACAGAGATACAATAGATTCACTATCGAGCTCCTACAAAGACAAAAAATATGTGTAGTCTTTTTAAAATTTTGCATAAGTTTGGTTTGAAAAATTAGTTTGAAGGAATTCAAAGTACATAGTGAAGCATAATTATCATTAATTAATGCCACGAAGAAAGAAAATGGAAACACCTAGTAAGAAACCTGAAATATATAGTATGACTCATGAAGAAGAGGAAGAAATGCAACATGATATATCAAAATTACGAGACCAAGTGCAACAGATTTCACTCTCACAAAAAGTATCAAAAGCTAAGATGGATGGTTTAGAAGTAAAAATTTAAGATTTGAAGAAAGGCATGGAAGGTTCAAAAGGAGGTTTGGAAACATTGCTACAAGAAATGTTTCCTAATGGCGAAAAGGTAGTAGAGGAAACTCATGATGAGAACAAAAGAAATCTTAATAATTATTTCATAGACTGTAACATTGGATTTAAGACCCACCATGTTCCAAAGATCGATATGAAGAAGTTTGATGGCAAGGATCCTGTAACATGGATACTACAAATGGAGCGATATTTCGATCTCCATAATGTGCAAAATACACAAAAAGTACGCATTGCAACTTTATTTTTGGAACCCAATCAGATTGTATGGTATCAATGGCTTTTCTCTCGTAAACATATTGTAACTTGGGCGATTTTTACAGAAGAAATGATACCACATTATGAGGATACAAAAAGAAACACCTTTTTTAGCCAATTGATAAATCTCAAACAAAAAGGTTCAATGGTGGAGCACATTGAGGACTTCCAAAAATTGAATATAAAGGTAAAGGATATTCCAAAGGAGCATATGATTGATGTGTTCATATGGACATTAAAATATAACATCCAACATGAGGTTTGCCTTTGGGAACCTGACTCATTGGAGAAGGCATCTAGGTTGGCAAGAAAAATTGAAAGAAAAATTATGGCAACAAGGAAGTCTACCAATCAAAACTATAAAGATGGAAGTGTTGTTGCACCTAGCCTTCCACAACCTATATGGTTGACACCACAACAATTGGAAGAAAAAAGAGAAAAAAGGCTTTGTTATAGTTGTGATAGAAAATACACTAAAGGTCATAAGTGTGCTGAGAAGAAATTATTTTACATAGATTATGAAAAGGAGGAAGAAAAGGAACAAGAAACATCAAAAGAAGAGGATACACACAGGAACAAAGCCTAAAGAAAGAAGAAATGAATCCGACCATATCTTGTAATGCATTGGTTGGAATAACCATTCCTCAAACAATCAAGATAGAAGGACATATCAAGAAGAAAAAGGTAATAGTGTTGATTGATTCGGGAAGTACTGATAATTTTATTCATTGTAAGATAGAAAAGGAATTGAATTGCTTCCTATATCCAACACCAAAGTGTCAAGTGATGGTTTCAAATGGAAAAACGATAAATTTCTCTGGAAAGTGCCATAAGATCAAGCTATCCATGGGAGAATATGTTTTGAATAGTCCAATGCTTTCCATTCCAATGGGCGATGCTGATGTTGTACTAGGAGCCCAATGGCTACAATCTTTGGGTATAATAGCTCTTAATCTTCAAGAACTTTTCTTGAAATTTGTTTCAGAAGGTAAGGAAGTTGAATTAAGGGGTAAGGAAGTTGAATTAAGGGGTATCACAGGGAAACTGGGAAAGATAATTAGTTTTAACAGCATGACAAAGCTTCTAAAGAAAGAACAATGTGGCGTAATTTCCCAATTATGTTCACTAGAGATTCCCATGCCAAAATCATCTATTTCTCTAGATCTCCAAAAATTCTTGGACAATAATTCCAAGGTATGTGAAACTCCCAAAGGCCTCCCACCTATTCGTGATCATGATCATGCTATTCATTTGATTCCAGGAAGTGTTCCTCCAAACATTAGGCCTTACATATATCCATATGCCCAAAAGAGTGAAATTGAACATATGGTTGCAGAAATGCTAGAGGCTTGTATAATTCAGCCTAGTCAAAGTTCTTTCTCTGTTCCAGTAGTATTGGTGCACAAGAAGAAAGGATCATGGCGCATGTGTTCGGATTATAGGGAGCTCAAAAAACTCACTATTAAAGATAAATTTCTCATCCCTGTCATTGATGAATTATTAGATTAATTGCATGGAGAAATTTACTTCACCAAGTTGGACCTTCCTTCAGGATATCATCAAATCAGAATGAAGACTCAAGACATTCTAAAAACAACATTTAGAACTCATGCGGGTCATTATGAATTTTTGGTCATGCCTTTTGGGCTTACCAATGCACCTTCTAGATTTCAAGGTTTGATGAATTCCATTTTCAAACCCTTCCTTAGAAAAATTGTGTTAGTATTTTGATGATATACTAATCTACAGCAAGTCTTGGAAGGATCATGTTCAACATGTTGATAGAGTGCTCAAAATATTGGATGAGAAACAATTATATGAAAAAACCTCCAAATGTTTCTTTAGAGTACAAGAGGTGGAATATTTGGGTTATATTGTATCTCATGAAGGTGTGAAGGTAGACCATAGCAAAATTAATGCCATTAAAGAATGGAAAATCCCTACATCCATAAATCATCTACGAGTATTTCTCGGGTTGACAAGGTATTATCACAAGTTTATTAAGAATTATGGGAGAATAGCAGCACCTCTAACAACATTAATGAAGAAAGATGCATTTTCTTGGACTCCAGAAGTAATGAAATCCTTTGAACATCTTAAAGAGGCAATGTGCCAAGCACCAGTCTTAGCTACGCCAGACTTCACAAAAACCTTTTATTGTGGAATGTGATGCCTAAAGAAATGGAGTTGGTGTTTTTTTAATGCAAGAAGAAAGACCCATTTCTTTCGAAATTTGTCCAAACAAAGGAAAGTATTTACACAAAGGTATTTATGAGAATGAAATGTTGGCAATACTACATGCACTTAAGAAATGACAACCTTACCTAATGGGAATACACTTCAAGGTAAAAACAGATCATGATAGTCTTAAATACTTTTTAGAACAAAGATTATCTTCAAAAGAGCAGCAAAAATGGGACACAAATATGTTGGGTTGTGACTTTGAAAATGTTGTTGTAGATGCACTCTCAAGAAAGGATGAGGATGCGGAAGCATTTATTTGCATCATTTATATTATCCAATTAGATTGGATAAATGAAGCAAGAGATGAGTACAAGAATGGCAAAGAAGTGTGGGCAGTCATTCAAAAGTTGCAACAAGACCCCCATACATCTGATACATTTTGCTGAAAGAAGGATTCATTATGGTACAAAGATCGCTTATACCTCTATAAGAATTCCCAACTCAAACAAAATATTCTTATGGAATTGCACACCTCTCCCTTAGGAGGGCACTCAGGATTTTTAAAAACTTACCATAGGTTTAAGAAGGATTTTTTTTGGGATGGCCTTAAATATGATATTCAAAAGTTTGTGGCAGAATGTTTGGTTTGCCAAAAAAATAAAGTTGAAACAATTAAGACCCCAGGTCTATTACAACCTTTATCTATTCCAATTCAACATTGGCAAGAGGTTTCAATGGATTTTATCACAGGTTTACCCAAGTCCGAAGGAAAGAGTGTCATCATGGTGGTAGTTGATAGACTTACCAAGTATGCACACTTTTTCACACTATCTCATCCCTTTAAATCTAGTATAATTTCTACTACATTTATGGAAACAATTCAAAATCTACATGGAAACCCAAAGATTATTGTAAGCGACAGAGATCCCATTTTCACTGGAAATTTGTGGACAAAATTATTTTCTTGTCTGAGTACTCAGTTAGCTCATAGTTCATATTATCATCCTCAATCTGATGGGTAAACTAATATAGTGAAAAAATGCTTGGAAGCATATCTTCATTGCTTTGTATCTGATAAACAAACATAATGGGTCAATGGTTTCCTCTGGCTTAATGGTGATATAACACTTTCTTCCATACTACAGCAAAAATGACCCCGTTTATGGCACTTTATGGATATCATCAACCATCCATCACATCATATTTAAGGGAAAATTCTAAGGTTCAAGTAGTGGAAGATCACATCGAGCATCAACAACAACTTCTTCAACTCTTAAAGGATAACCTCACTTTGGTGCAAAATAGAATGAAACAACAAGTAGATCAACATCGCAATGAAAGGAGTTTTGATGTATGTGACTAGGTATTTCTACGGCTACAACCATAAAAACAAATGTCCCTCAAGAAAGCTAAGAAGGATAATGAATTATCATGAAATTATTATGGTCTGTACAAGGTGTTGCAAAATATCGGTACTATAGCATACAAATTGGAGCTTCCTACAACTTCCCGCGTGCACCCAGTTTTTGATGTTTCATGCTTAAATAAGGTTATAGGTGACAAGCTCCCAATTAAAACAATATTGCTAGAACTTGACGAAGAAGGAAAAATCATATTGGAACCTGAAGCAGTCACAAAAACAAGAACTCCACAACTACGAAATCGATCAATTTTAGAGTATCTCATCAAGTGGAAGAACTTACCCACTAAAGATTCCACATCGGAGGATGAGAATTTTATACAGAAGCATACATAACTACTTAAGCATTGAGGACAACACTTTTCTGAAGGATAGGGGCATGTTAGGTCCCTATAATACTAGTGTATTCTTTTATATTATTGTCATTTTATCCCCTTATTGTTATTGTTGTCCCCATATTGTTATTATTATGTCCCATAGAAGCCCACTATTGTTATTGTTGTGCCCTTACATTATTATTTTTATGTCGAATTTGACTATATTGTGACCCCTTAGACTCCTATATATAGAAAGGAGGTATTGTCATTTGTATCATCCAATAATTTATCATTTGTGTAATGTAAAGAAGGTTTCCCCCTCGAAGAGGCTGATTTTGAAGTCGTTGATCTATATTTTCTTCTATTTTGTGAGTTGGTTGCATAACAGTCATCATGATTGTGAGAAAAGGTCAATTCCAAGGTTAGGAAAATTGAATATAGCAGTAACAAGAATGCAAGGTGAAGAGAGAAACATATGCATGGTGGTGGTTCTTATGTGATGCCATAACAAGGGAAATCCAAGATCGATCATGTAGCCAATACGTTAAGGCTTCAAGGAGTCTGATGAGGATATAAAGGGTGTCACATATAAGGGGATGGGGAACAAATAAGGAATAAGGAGGGTGAGGGGGACCCAAGATAAATCTAAAGAAACAAATATTCAAATAAGGTGGGGGCCAAGGGGAGAACCATAAATTCAGGGACATTTAACCTTAGGGAATTGGGCAGGAACAACTAAAGTCATTGATTTCTAACTTGGTCTCTTCTAGAGAATACACCTTATTTCCTTGTAGATCGAAATCCATGTTGTTGATTCTAAGAATATGGTAGAACTCTTTAGAGTGGAAGGATACAAATTATCCTTTGATTCTATGAATGATCCAAGGGATCAGTTTAGTGCTCAAAATTCAAAGTGTTAATTTTTTTTTGAAATATATACCAGTGCGTAGATCACAGCGACCAAAATCCAACGCAGTGCATTTCACTCAAAACCGATACCGTATGTTCTCGATATCGTGTTCTGATCGAATTGCCAAATAACTGTTTTTTTGTAATTGGGTTGTAGGTATGCCCAGTCAATAGTCTGTACGCTGACTAGGTAGGTGACTGCGAATTCGACTACATAATTCGGGCCAATGGTTGATTAACAAGTGTCTTTTTGTGATTGGCTCATGAATGGTGCAATTCTATTGGTTGTGGGTTTGTTGAAGTGGTCCAATAGTGGAGAGACACGCGTGCCAATGGTTGGCTGCCACGTGGCCTCTTGTTGGCATGCAAAAATTTGTTTGGGTTAGATGGGGCCTAATAGGAATTAAACTCAAAACCTCTACCCAAGCACCAAGAGTCTCAACCAACATTCCATGCATGTGTTACTTAACAATCTAAGGCCTCAATTTTGATTTAAGATTGCTGCATTTTTCGTTTTGAAATTGGGTCGGGGCTAAGCCCCAACCTTGGTCCCTGCGCCCACCTAATAATGGGGTGAGACCATTGTCTAGGGCTTAGCCCCAGCCCTATGGTCACAACCCACAAAACATGCACCAGAGCAGAACTGTCCACAGGGTAAAGTATAGGGGCCAACCTCAGGCCATATGTGGCCTCACACGACCTCACCGCCTAAAAAAAGGAGTGTGCCGTGAATAAAGCCCTTAGTACAGATTTTGGCACCAACCTCAGGTTCCGTGGGGTTCATATGACCATGTGTTAATTCGTTAGGGGTCGGCCGATGGGGGTGGCTAGTTAGCCCCAGCCCCTGGGCATGTGCCCCCATATGACCTCAAATTTCAGAAACTAGGTATTAGTGCACAATTTAACTGTCTGACAATATCACCCATTGGGCAGGATTGTAGGACAGGCTTACACTCTAGTTCTGGGTTTGGGGCTCTCAAGCTAGGTTTGGGTCGAATTGGAGGATGGTTAGCTATGGGAAATTGGGAAAAACTTGTAACATGCATAACTTTCTCAATTTTTGGCCAAATGAGGTGCAAACAGTTTTGGATCCATTGGAGACATTTGTTTTTCATTTTGAGCATTGTAAAGCCATCAAAACACAAATTTGAGCACTTAATGAAAGAGGCCCTGCATTGGAAGTTGGACCAGGAGATGTAGCCCAAGAGAGGGGTGAACTCCTTTATCATGTTTGTTTTTATGTGTTTTCTGATATGGTATTTTGTCTCTGTTTTGGTTGTTAATTAAGTTTAAAAATTACTTATTTATGTGTTTAGTAACTTGATCCATTACCTAAAGAACTTATAAAAATTTCACTAGTAATTTGTTCAAATCTTCAAGTTTTCAATTACAGATCATTTTGATATTAGAGCATCAGGTTATTGTGAAGGTTTTATTTGGTTTGCAAGTGTTTTTATAATGCTTACAAGGTTGAAGCTTAAAAGAGGTTAAGGATAACTTGTGGAGTCAACATCTCAAATTGTTTCAAGGAGAGCAAACACACCTTAGGCTTCAATAGTCATGATACATGAAAAAGGTCCTGAAGGGATGTCTAAATATGAAAGAACTTTCAGAACAGATTTCTTTGAGATGTTTGAAATGGTAAAGGTTCTTTATGAAGAGAGGACTTCAAGGTTGTATGGAGAGAGCTCAAAGCCTCCAAAAGGAGATGGAGGAAAAGGATACAAGCCTCCAAAAGGGAATGGAGGGAATGGTGACAAACCACCACCTTCACCTCCATCCTCATCCTCATCTTGTACTTCTTCTACCCTTTCACAAACACCTCCAAATTCTCCAAAGGGACATGGTAAAATGTCTTTTCTTAAGCTTGATATAAAGTTTGAATTGCCTATGTACAATGGGGAGGTAAATGCTAAGAAATTGGATAATTGTGTTCATAAGATTGAAGTGTATTGCATGATATAAAGAATCAAGGATGATGAGACCAAAATTCAGATTACTTCTCTTGGATTGGAAGGTGCATCACTTATTTGGTGAGAAGCCAAAACTCAAGACGACATGAAGAAACATGGTAAGGTTTTATCCTCTTGGAATGATTTTGTTGCAATAAGAAGGAAATTTTATCCATTAGTATATATTCAAAAAGTTATTATGGATTGGAAAAACTTTAGGAAAGCTAAAGGTAAAAATGTGCAAAGCTATACTCAATAATTTAGAAAAGGAGCTTTGATTTTGGGTATATATTTATCCTCTCAAGGCACTCTACTCAAATATATTGGAGGATAGTGTTATGCAACCAACTCACAAAATAGAAAAAAAGATAGATGAACGCCTTCAAAATTAGCCTTTTTGAGGGGGAAACCTCCTTTACATTACACAAATGAACAATTCTTGGATGATACAAATGACTAAACCTCCTTTCTATATATAGGAGTCTAAGGGGTCACAATATAATCAAAGCTAACATAAGGGCACAACAATAACAATAGTGGGTTTCTATGGGGCACACTAATAACAATATGGGGACAATAGGGGCACAATAATAACAATAAGGGCTACAATGACAATGGTAATGGGGGAATCACTAGTACCATAGGGACGTAACATGCCCCTCTCCTTCAAAAAAGTGTTGTCCTCAATGTTTGAGTAGTTCTGGATGCTTCTATATAAAACTCTCATCCTCCCATGTGGAATCTTCAGCGGATAAGTTCTTCCACTTGATGAGATACTCTGAAAATTGATCGATTTCATAGTTGTCGAGTTCTTTCTTCTGTGACTGCTTCAGGTTCCAATATGAATTTTCCTTCCTTGTCAAGTTCTGGCAATATTGTTTAAACTCAGAGCTTGTCACCTACAAGCTTTAAACATGAAACATGGAAAAATGGGTGTACTCGGGAAGCTGCAGGAAGCTCCAATTTGTATGCCATAGTACTAATATTTTGCAACACCTTGTACGGACCATAATACTTTGGTGATAATTTATTATCCTTCTTAGCTTGTTTGAGGATAATTTTTATATATGGTTGTAATCGTAGGAATAGCTAGTCACCTACATCAAAACTTATTTCACTGCGATGTTGATCTTCCTGTTGTTTCATTCTATTCTGCACCAACGTGAGGTTATCCTTTAAGATTTGGAGAACTTGTTGTTGATGCTCGATGTGATTTTCCATTGCTTGAACCTTAGAATTTTCTCTTAAATATGATGTGATGGATGGTGGATGATATCCATAAAGTGCCATAAATGGGGTCATTTTTGTTGCAGTATGGAAAGAAGTGTTATACCACCATCAACTAGAGGCAACCATTTGACCCATTGTGTTTGTTTATCAGATACAAAGCAATAAATATATCCTTCCAAACATTTGTTTACTATCTTAGTTTGCCCATCAAATTAAGGATGATAAGATGAGATATGAGCTAGCTGAGTACCGAGACAAGAAAATAATTATGTCCAAAAAATTTCGGTGAAAATGGGATCTCTGTCACTTACAAAAATATTTTGGTTTCCATGTAACTTTTGAATTGTTTCCATAAATGCAGTAGAAATTGTAATGGCTTTAAATGGATGCGATAATGCACAAAAGTGTGCATACTTGGTAAGTCTGTCAACTACCACCATGATGACACTCTTTCCTTCAAACTTGGGTAAACCTATGATAAAATCCATTGAAACCTCCTCCCAACATTGGCTTGGAATGGATAAAGGTTGTAATAGACCTGAGTTCTTAATTGTTTCAACTTTATTTTGTTAGAAAACCATACATTCGGCCACAAACTTTTGAATACCCGATTTAAGGCATCCCAAAAAAATTCCTTCTTAACCCTGTGGTAAGTTTTTTAAAATCCTTAGTGCCCTCCTAAGGGAGAAGTCTGCAATTCCATAACAATCTTTTGTTTGAGTTAGGAATTCTTACATAGGTATAAGTGATATTTGTACCATAACAAATCATTTTTTCAGCTAAATGTATTAGATGTACTGGGATCTTGTTGTAACTTTTGAATGAGTTCCCACACTTCTTCGTCATTCTTCCATTCATCCCTTGCTTCATTTATCCAATATGGTTGGAAAATAGAAATGGCGCAAAGAAATGCTTCCACATCCTCATCCTTTATTGAGAGTGCATCTTCCACAACATTTTGCTTCCCTTTTTTGTAAATGATTTCAAAATCATAACCTAACATCTTTGTGCCCGTTTTTGCTGCTCTTCAGAGGATAATCTTTGTTCTAAAAAGTATTTAAGACTATCACGATCCGTTTTTACCTTGAAGTGTCTTCCCATTAGGTAGGGTCGTCATTTCTTAAGTGCATGTAGTATTGCCAACATTTTCTTCTCATAAATATCTTTGTGTAAATACTTTCCTTTGATTGGACGACTTTCGAAAGAAATGGGTCTTTCTTCTTGTATTAAAACAACACCAATTCCATTTCCTGAAGCATGACATTCCATAATAAAGGTTTTTGTGAAGTCCAGCATAGCTAAGATCGGTGCTTGGCACATTGCCTCTTTAAGATTTTCAAAGGCATTTGTTGCTTCTGGAGTCCATGAAAATGCATCTTTCTTCAATGTTGTTAGAGGTGTTGCTATTCTCCGATTATTCTTAACAAACTTGCAATAATAGCCTGTCAACCCGAGAAATCTTCACAGATGCTTTATGGATGTGGTGATTTTCCATTCCTTAATGGCTTTAATTTTGCTAGGGTCTACCTTAACACCTCCATGAGATACAATATGACCCAGATATTCCACCTCTTGTACTCCAAAGAAACATTTGGAGATTTTTTCATATAATTATTTCTCCTCCAATAGTTTGAGCACCCTGTCAACATGTTGAACATGATCCTTCCAATACTTGTTGTAGATTAGTATATCATCAAAAAATACTAACAAAATTTTCTAAGGAAGGGTTTGAAAATGGAATTTATCAAACCTTGAAATGTAGAAGGTGCATTGGTAATTCCAAAAGGTATGACCAAAAATTCATAATGACCCTCATGAGTTTTAAATGTTGTTTTCAGAATATCTCTAGTCTTCATTCTGATTTGATGATATCCTGAACGAAGATCCAACTTGGTGAAGTAAATTGATCCATGCAATTCATCCAATAATTCATCAATGATAGGAATGTGAAATTTATCTTTAATAGTGAGCTTCTTGAGCTCCCTATAATCTGGACACTTGTGCCATGATCCATCCTTCTTGTGCACCAACACCACTGGAGTAGAGAAAGAACTTTGACAAGGTTGAATGATACCAGCCTCTAGCATTTCTACAATCATATATTCAATTTCACTCTTTTGGGCATAGGGATATCTATAAGGCCTGATGTTTGGAGGAACACTTCTTGGACTCAAATGAATAGCATGATCATGATCACAAATAGATGGGAGGCCTTTGGTAGTCTCAAATACCTTGGAATGATTGTCCAAGACTTTTTGGAGATCTGGAGAAATAAATGATTTCGATGTGGGAACCTCTAGCGAACATAATTGTGCAATTATACCTCATTGTTCCTTTTTTAGAAGCTTTTCCATACTATTAGAGCTGATTATCTTTCTAATTTCCTTGCAATACCCCTTAATTCAACTTCCTTTCCTTCTGCGCAAAATTTCATTAAAAGTTCTTAAAAATTAAAAGTTATTGTACCCAAGGATTGTAGTCATTGGACTCCTAGTGCAACATTAGCACCACCCATTGGAATGGAAAGCATTGGGCTATTCAATACATATTTTCCCATGGATAGCTTGATATTATGGCACTTTCCAGAGAAATTTATGGTTCCTCCACTTGAAACCATCACTTGACACTATGGTGTTGGATATAGGAAGAAATTCAATTCCTTAGCTATCTTACAATGAATAAAATTATGGGTATTGCCCGAATCAATCAACACTATTACCTTTTTCTTCTTGATATGTCCTTCTACCTTGATAGTTTGAGGAGTGGTAATTCCAGCCAATGCATTACAAGATATGGTCCGATTCATTTCTTCTTTCTCTAGGCTTTGTTCTTGGTGTATATCCTCTTCTTTTAATGTTTCTTGTTCCTTTTCTTCCTCCTCTTCACAATCTATGTAGAATAATTTTTTCTCAGCACACTTATGACCTTTAGTGTATTTTCTATCACAACTGTAACAAAGCCCTTTTGCTTTTTTTACTTCCAATTGTTGTGGTGTAAACCTTGTAGGTCATGGAAGGCTAGGGGCAACAACACTTCCATCTTTATAGTTGTGAGTGGTAAGCTTCCTGGTTGCCGTAATTTTGCTTTCCATTCTTCTTGCGAACCTGAATGCCTTCTCCAATGAATCAGTTTCCCAAAGGCGAATCTCATGTTGGATGTTATCCTTTAAAGTCCATATGAACACATCAATCCTATGCTCCTTTGGAATATCTTTTACCCTTATGTTCAATTTTTGGAAGTCCTCAATATGCTCTATCATTGAACCCTTTTGTTTCAGATTTATCAATTGGCTAAAAAAGGTGTTGCTTTTTGTGTCCTCATAATGTGCTATCATTTCTTCCATAAAAATTGCCCAAGTGACAATTTGTTTACGAGAGCAAAGCCATCGATACCATACAAACTGATTTGGCTCCAAATATAAAGTTGCAATATGTACCTTTTGTGTGTTTTGCACATTATGGAGATCGAAAAATTGCTCCATCTGTAGTATCCATGTTACAGGATACTTGCCATCAAATTTCCTCATATCGGTCTTTGGAATATGGTGGGTCTTCAATCCAACGTTAGAGTCTATGAAATCATGATTAACATTTATTTTGTTCTCATCATGAGTTTCCTTTACTACCTTTTCTCCTTTCATAAACATTTCTTGTAGCAACTTTGTCAAATCTGTCTTCAAATCATCCATTTTATCTTCCATCTTAGCTTCAACATCATTCATCTTAGCTTCAGAACCATCCATCGTAGCTTCCACAACATTCATCTTAGCTTCCATGCCTTTCTTTAAACCATCCATTTTATCTTCCATGTCTTTCTTTAAACCATCCATATTAGCTTCTGTTACTTTTTGTGAGAGTGAATTTTGTTGCACTTGGTCTCGTAATTTTGATACATCATGTTACATTTATTCCTCTTCTTCATGAGTCATGCTAGAGCTTTCAGGTTGCTTACTAGGTCTTTCCATTTTGTTTCTTCGGGGCACCAATTAATGCTAATAATGCTTCACTATGCCCTTTGAATTCCTTCAAACTAATTTTTCAAACCAATCTTATGCAAAATTAAAAAAAATAACTACACACATTTTTTCACTTTGTAATAGATCAATATTGAATCTGTTGTATCTCTGTAATTATGAATATCCAAGATACGAAATTGCGTACTATGGTATCCCTCTGAGTCCTCTTTCTAACCCCGCAAGTCTGATCAAGATTGGATTCTCCAAGAAAGAGTTATGACAAATCTCCCACGGTGGCCTGATTATAGACTCGTTCAGTAGAGCGAACTTGTATGAAGTTCCACGTGTCACTGTTTCAACCTTAATACCTGAAACTGATATACAACAAACTACAGGCTATCTGCTTTCTGAAACTTCTCATGAAATTTCAATATCATGCTCAGAACAAAAGTTATTATGATTTTCCCCAGGTCACCTGTTTGAGATATAATTCGGGATTCTGCAAAAACCCTAACTTCCTTGGATCATATCTCTGAAAATATAGTGAGAAAAAATCTAAAATTTGAACCTGAGGTTTAGAGAGATTTTGGCTCAAATGGGTTTTTTGGTTTAGCATCTGAAATGTTGCAGGAAAAACTTTACAGTGAAAATTCCATGATGACGTGTTTGGAGCAGCGAAACCCTAGAATCCAAAGCTCCGATACCAAATGTTATGCAACCAACTCACAAAATAGAAGAATATATAGATGAACGCCTTCAAAATAAGCCTCTTCAATGGGGAAACCTCCTTTGCATTACACAAATAAACAATTCTTGGATGATATAAATGACTAAACCTCCTTTCTATATATAGGAGTCTAAGGGGTCACAATATAATGAAAGCCGACATAATAGTAATAACATAAGGGCACAAAAATAACAATAGTGGGTTTCTATGGGGCACACTAATAGCAATATAGGGACAATAGGGGCACAATAATAACAATAAGGGCTACAATGAAAATAGTAATGGGGGAATCACTAGTATTATAGGGACCTAACAGATTGCATAGTTATTTGAAACACACAATTCTCATGTTTAACCCTACAAAACTAGATGAAGTTTGTGTACAGGAAACTCATTTAAAAGAAAGAGGGAAAATTGTTCCTTAATAGGGTAGAAAAATTCCTTTTAAGAGCAGAGACAAAGGAAAGGGGAAATTCAAATGAAAAGGGAAGAAGAATGCTTCACTCCCGAAATATGGAGAAAAACTCACATCTAAACATTGTTCAAAAGAAGATAAAGACCACTGTTGGAAACTTCATCTTGAAATGAGACCCATAAATTTTAACACCAAATGGAAACAAAAGACTATCACAACTACACAACATGATTTAGGATCTGACTCTGGGGATGAAACAAAGATCACAACCATGGGATTCAAAGGTAAGGACTCTATTGCAAATACTAGTTCTTCAAGTAGCCTCAATGAAACTCAACATGAAAAAGAAAGAATAGAGCTTTTCCATATTAGAGTCATTTCAAAACATACCAAGATAGATACATTGTTTGATAGTGGTTCATAAGAAAACCTCATTTCTGAGGACACTGTCAAGAAATTGAATTCGGAAGAAACTCCTCATCCTAAACCATATCCTTTAGGTTGGATATGTGACAATGCAAAATTTCATGTGACAAAAAGATGTAAATTAAGATTTTCCATCACTGCAAACTTTATAGATGAGGTAGAGCTTGATGTCATTCCACTTGACATTTGTGGTATTGTTTTGGGAAGTCCATATCTATATGATAGGAGAGCCATCTTTCATCGCCATGAGAACAAATATCACTTGTTTAAAAATGTAGCTGAGTATATTATTAGAGCACATAACAAGAAGTTGAATTTGTCACTTGTGAATACTGGACAAATGAAGAGGTTAGTCAATGCTAGTAAGAACTTTGTACTCTTGATGATCAAACCCAAAGATAATGTTGAAAATGAAGCTTTCCAAGGATTTGATGCAAAGTTAAAACCTGATTTGTATGAGGTTGTTAACAACTACGATGTGATGTTTCAGCAACCCAAAGGATTGCCTCCAAAAAAAGGAATCCAACATGAGATCCAATTGCAGCAAGATTTCCCTGTTCCAAAAATTGGCATGTACATGATATCAGTCATGGAGAATGCAGAAATCAAAAGACAAATCCAAGAGTTGCTTGAAAAAGGGTTCATCAAACCAAGCACATCGCCATGCAGGTCACCAATTGTTTTAGTACCAAATAAAGATGGTACATGGCGCATATGTGTAGATTTCAGAGCCTTGAACAAGATTACGGTAAAAAGATCATTACCCTCTCCCTCAAATTGATGATTTGCATGATCAATTGAAATATGATGTGCATTTCACTCAGTTGGACTTGAGAAGTGGTTATCACCAGATTAGTATTGTTGAAGGAGACACATGGAAAACAACTTTCAAAACAAAGCAAGTTTTGTTTGAATGGTTGGCTATGCCATTCGGGATTTGTGATGCTCCTGTGACATTCATGTGAGTTATGAACGATGTCTTAAGGCCTTTTCTTGAGATTTTGTAATTGTCTACTTAGATTACATATTTGTTGGGTTGTGTTATATTCTTTCCACGACTAGCCCAACTAGTTAACTGGGGGGTTAGAGGGGGAGCAGAGCCCCCCCTTCATTCCGCCAATTGCGCAGTGGGGGGATCACAGGAGGGGAGGCAACCCCCCCTGTCCAGGGGGTTTGACTGGGGTGGGTAGCCCCCCTCTATGGGATCTGGGACAGTGGCCCGATAATTTTTTTTTGGGACCCTATATTAGGTGGCTAGACCTACCTATGGTTTTGTGCAGGCTTTTCACACATGGTTTTCGGTCCATGGTATTAGATGCTTCGACATGTATAAATATGTATTGTAACATTGAAAGGAATATATTGAAAAATCAATTTGGTAGTCCCGGTTTTGGGATCCATGGGAAAATCTCTGTGTATATGTGTTTTATGTGTTATTCTCTCGCATTGTTTATTTTCTATGTTTTATAATTCGTATGCAGGTAATTTCTATACGAGGTTAAAACCTACAATATTGATATTCAACAAATCTCGTGAAGAACATGACAAGCATGTGAAACAAGTCTTAGATGTCTTGAAGAAGGAAAATTTGTTTTTAAAGATGTTTAAATGTGAGTTTGGAAAGACCTCATTAGTGTATTTGGGACATATTGTTGGAGGGGGTGAATTGAAGATAGATCCCTCAAAGGTCAAAGTCATTGTAGATTGGCCCAAGCCCAATAATGTAACTGAGGTTAGAAGCTTTTTGGGAGAAACCCAATATTGGAGAAAGTTTATTTCTAACTTTTCTTCAATTACAGCTCCATTACATGCCTTGACAAGCATAAAGCAGGTTTTTCAATGGGGAGGCAAGCAACAAAAATCTTTTGATGAATTGAAGGAGAGAATCAGTACAACTCTAGTTCTTTCACTCCCTGATTTGACAGCCATTTGAGATACAAATAGATGCAAGTGACTATGCCATGGGAGCGGTCTTGATGCAACATGGTAAACCCATATGCTACCATTATGAAACTTTTAATGGTGCAGTTGTTAAATATCCTACATATGACAAGGAACTATATGCATTGGTGCAAAATATGAAAAAGTGGAAACACTATTTGATGGGAAAGGAAACTATCATTCACATTGATCATCAACCATTGCAATACTTTTAATCACCAACTAAGCTACAACAAGCGAGGCACTTCATATGGATGGGTTTCATGTAGCAATTCAACTTAGTGATAAGGTGTAATAAAGGTTTCTATAACAACATTGCTAACATGATTTCTAGACCAATTGTTAGTACTTCAGTTATTCTTAAGCATAATTTTATTATGCATGAGATTTATGTTGAACAATATGCTTTAGATGATGATTTTAAAGATGTATATGCAACTTTGGGTCAAGGCAAACAAGTAGAGGAATTGGATTACCATGTGCATGATAAAATTTTGTATCACCTTGGAAAGCTATGCATTCCAGAAGGTGAAATATTCAACATCATAAGGGAAGCACATACTTCTCTTATTGTTGGTCATTTTGGTGTAGGCAAGATGGTGGCATAATTAAAAATGTATTGCTATTGGCCTAGAATGAATGAAAGTGTGTCACGATATGTAAGAGGGTATTATTTATGTGCTACAAGTAAGCCTAGCAATAGAAAGTTAGGATTGTATACTCCACTTCTAGTCCCTTCCCGTCCTTGGGAAAGTGTTTCCATGGACTTTGTAGGAGGAATTCCTGTGTCTAAAAAAAATCATGATTATCTTTATGTTGTGGTGAATCGTTTCAACAAGATGTGTATTTTGATGCCTTGTAAGAAGAAGTTTACAACTGAACATACTACACAAATTTTCTTTCAACATGTATGGGTACATTTTGGGTGCCCAAATCCATTATTTCTTATCAAGATTCTCGAATTTTCAGGAGATTTTGGTCAAGCTTATGGGGACTCATGGACACCAAGTTGAAAAGGAGTACAACATTCCATTCAAAAACTGTTGGTCAAACAGAAGTGGTGAACATATAAGTAGTACATCTTCTTCGTGGTTATTGCAGTAAACATCCTAAGCTTTGGGATGAACACTTACACTACATTTGGCGTGCTCATAATTGAGCAAAACATTCATCGACTCAAACATATCCATTTGAGGCATGCTTTGGTTACTTACCAAAATCTCCTTTAGATTTTAGCTTTGGGAATGATGTTGCTATTGATGGTCATAGTGAAATTGATAAGTCCAAGAGATTCATTGAACAAGTTCAATTGGTGCATCAAATGGTTCAAGACTAGTTGGAAAAAAGCCAAGCCAAGTACAAGACAATACATGATAAGCACCATGTTGACCACAGTTTTGAAATTGGAGATGGAGTTTGGCTTTACATTAGCAAGGAGAGTCTTAAAGGAAAAGGTAAAAAATTAAAACCAATAAGGTATGGACCTTTTAATATTATAGAAAATATTGGTAACAATGCCTTCCATTTGGATTTGCCTCCTTATATGCAAATGTATCCAGTTGTTAATGTTGATAATTTCATATTACATGAGCCTCCTTTCATTGATGATCAAGGAGAAAATTTTCAGATTATTTCAATAGAATATTTCTCACTAGAATTACTTGAAGAATTGCAACAAGATACTATCCTTGACGGAAGAACAAGAAATTCAAAACGAGGGAATGTGGAGTACCTTCATGTTGGTATCAAAGGCACAAATCCAAGAAAAACTAAATGAATTGAAGTTGGAAGGGTCATGGAACTATACCCTCATCTATTTGATGAATGAAAGTAGTCTTTTGGATGTCCAAAAGCTTCCAATGGGGAGGAGTGATCCAAGGGATCAATTTAGTGCTAAAAAATTCACAAAACCTATATTAGTGCAAAGATCTCGGCAACCTAAATCCAACGCAACTTGTTTCACTCAAAACCGATATAGTATGCTCTTGATATCATGTTCTAATTGAATTTCCAAACAACTAATTTTCTTTTAAATGGGTTGCAGACACACACAGTCAGCAGTCTATACGCTGACTAGGTAGGCGATTGGACATTTGACTATACAATTCAGGCCAATGATTGATTAACAAGTGTCCTTTTTTTATTGGCTCGTGAATGGTGCAATTTTATTGGTTGTGGGTTCATTGAAGTAGTCCAATGGTGGAGAGCCACCTGGGCCAGTCGCAACTGCCACGTGGCCTCCTGTTGGCATATAAAAATTTGTTTGGGCTGGATCAGGCTTAATGAGAATTGAAATCAATAACTTTGCCCAAGCACCAAGAGTCTCAGCCAATGCACCACACATGTGTTACTTAACAATCTAAGGCTGCAAGTTTGATTTAATATTGGTGCACTTTTCATTTTGGACATTTTTCATTTTGGAATTGGGTCGAAGTTAATCCCCAACCATGGTCCTCGCACCCACATAACCATGGGGTGGGACTATGGGTCAGGGCTTAGCCCTATCCCTGTGGGCACAGCCCATAAAAAGTGCACCAGAGCATAACCGTCAACAGGGTAAAGTATAGGGGCCATCCCAGGGTCACATGACCCTTCATGCAACCGGGAGTGCAGAGAGCAGAGGGGCCAGCCCCAGGCCATATGTGGCCTCACATGACCTCACTTCCAGCAAAAAGGAGCATGCCCTGAATAAATATATCAACGTGGATTTTGGCACCAACCTCAGGTTCCGCAGGGTTCACATGACCATGTGGTAATAAGTTGGGGGTCAACTGACAGGAGCGGGCAGTTAGCCCCAACCCCCGAGCACGTATCTCCATACGACCTCAAATTTTGGAAACTGGGTGTTAGTGGACAGTTTAAATATCCGATAATTTCACCCTTCGAGTGGGATTGTAGGCCAAGTTTTTACACCAATTTCGGGTTTGGGGCACTCAAGCTAGGTTTGGGTCAAATTGGGGGACGGTTAGCTATGGGAAATTGGGAAAAACTTGTAACGAGCATAACTTTCCCAATTCTTAGCCAAATGAGAAGCAAAAAGAACTCAAATGGGGGTTTTTGACAGTTTTGGATCCATTGGAGACATTTGTTTTTCATTTTGAGCATTGAAAGCCATGAAAACACATATTTGAGAACTTAATGAAAAAGGCCATGCATTGGAAGTTGGACTAAGAGATGTAGCCCAAGAGAGGGGTGAACTCCTTTATCATGTTTGTTGTTATGTGTTTTTTGATATGGTATTTTATCTTTGTTTTGGCTATTAATTAAGTTTAAAAATAACTTGTTTATGTGAATCCATTACCCAAAACACATATAAATATTTCACTTGTAATTTGTTCAAATCTTCAAGTTTTCAATTATAGATTAATGAAGCATCAGGGCAAGGGAATTATCCTTTGTATTTCCTTCCTTCATGAGATAATGGATCATTGTAATCAGTGAGTCTCCAAATATAATAATATATTTGATGCCTTTATCTTTAGCAATGTGTAAACCTTATAGAAGACAATAAATTTCAGCTTGATTGTTAATTTTTCCTTCCCAGACCCCATGCAAATTTGTTCTCTATTATTCCTTCGAGATTGAGTAATATTCCTCCCCCTCCTGCCACCCCTATCATCAATAGTGGAAATTAGAAGACATGAAAATCAATCATCCAAAATCTCTTCTTTTGGACGCTATCAAGCAATTATGACTATACTCCCTTCATTGGTATGGAAAAAGAAAGGATGTTTGAGTAACTTAAAAGTTTGATATGTGGCATCAAACCAATGAATGATGATGTTACTTGTGATGTAACTTACCTTATTACATTGTATTCATGGACACTACATTTATGTTCAAGTTATTAGTTGTAGAGGAGGAAAGAGGCCTAGCTAAGTATTTCACAGAGTAAAGGATGTGATCATAAGTATTCTCTTTACAAGCATCACTTGAGAGAAGTAACATAATTCTTAGTTATTCGATTCACTCTAATTAAGAGAAGGAAAAGGGAGAAGGAACAAAAACAAATCTAATTAATCACCAAAAAAAAAAAATATTAAATAAATATCTAACTTGTTTCAAATGGGATTCCTGCCTAGGTCATGGAACATACATACCTTTGGAAAGAACAATGATCAAAGCCACTGTGTTGCCACTAATGGGAAATTGTTGACATGATGGTCCTCTCATGCATGATGGACTATTGATATCATTTGAAACAACAATTTATAACTTCTAACTTAGTTGTACCAACTACCCATGAAATTGTCCCAAGGTGTAATTGTTAAACTGTAGCAAGAAAAGGCTTCCATTGAATTGTGCCTTAGTCAAATGAAGAAATTTGAATTTCTACTTTAGCGGGATGAGTTTTCAGGTAGTTAGCAGGAGTGACGTGGCCAAATCACTCAATTGAGTCAGTCAATTCAATTTTGTGGGCTAGAAGTAGAGTTGTGTGCAATTTGTTGGGTAAGATATAGCTATCTAGAGGTGTTATCTTTAATGAAATTAAGTTATTTGAGCTCTATTCTAGAATAGAGTTAGTATGAGTTCAGTTGAGTAGTTGTAACTATTGTAAACTCAAGTAACTCTTAGTTAACTAGTCAATTTACTGAAAATAACCCTAGTCATCCATGCAATTTGAATTGCATAGTGAAGTTCAAAAGAAAAGGAATAATGTAATCATTATTGTATACTAGTGAGTGTAAAGTGTTTTCATGTAGTAAATGAGCTAATTTCCTTGGGTATTTCCCAAGGAAATACGAGGAAGAAGGAGACCTATTTTGGCTAAGTGTTTTCGCGAGCGGACTTAGGAGGAGATCAATATTACAATGCAGATTGAGCTTCAAGCATTGAAGCAGACATTGTAATAGATCATTGTTTTCATCTGATATAATAAAAATAGAGGAGGGGTTTTTCCCAGTTGGGTTCCCTAGTAAAAAGCATTGTGAATTGTGATTGAATGATTGCATGTGTTTCTATTGCCAGTTTTCCTTCCATGTAATTTAGTAGAAGAAATTTGTGTCTATTGATTTCATTAGCAGCGAGAAATTTCAAGTTATTTATACATTGTATCAAAGCTATTGAAAATTGCATATAAACTAGGTTCCTGATCATCTCTCAAATTAATTTCAAATAGCAGAGTTGTGGTGCATGTATTTCTTTAGTGCAAGAACAATGTTTCAATGGATTGAGGCTTGAGTACGCATTGGAGGTAACTTCAAATTTTTGTTCTTTGAAAGACAAAATGTAAGTTGTGTTGGATGACAATGGAGTATTAGAGTACACAAAAACATATATTCCAAAACTAGCAGCATCATATGCACATCACTTGGCTCAGTGGAAGAAAGATAATGAAAAATCCAAGAGGATTATCTTGGAGGGAGTCAAATACCATGTGGTTTTGAATTCAAAATGGAAAGGAGATTACTTTTGCGATGTGGAAAACTCTCATAGACCAATTTGAAAGTAGTAGTGATGCCAAGAAGCTAGCATTGAAAGATAAGCAGAAGAACATTCGAATGAATAAAAATGAAACTACTATTCAATACCTATCCAGATTCACTTAGGTGAGAGATGAACTTGGAGTTGAAGAGACTGTGCCACCATCTGAACTTGTGGGCTTAGCACTCCTTGGTCTTATGAAGTCCTATCATAGCTATCAGGATCCAGCTAATGGAAGAGACAAGCTGCAAAATTTGGAGATACTTTGGTCTAACTTGGTATAGGAGATTAGAAGAAACACTAGAGATGGAGTTAGATCCATAACTAATGATGAAGAAAACTTTTCTTTAGCAAGAAAAGGAAAGTAGGTCCAAGTCAAGGCAGAATCCAGCCAAAACCATGGCAAGGAGAAAGACCTCAGTAAAATTAAATGCTTTCACTATCATGAATATGGACATTATGCAACCAAGTGTCCACATAATAAATCCAATAAGAAGCCTACAACAACATCAAGAAGAGATGCTCTCACATCACAATTTGAGTTGAATTTCACCCTCATTACTTACATAGAAAGTATTGTACTAGGTAGTGTATGGTACTCAGACTCTAGTGCTTCATTTTATACAACATGAATTAAGGATTTATTCAATAGCCTAGACGAGAAGGACCAAAAATTACACATAGATCTTGAAGATTATGGAAGTTATAGTACTAAAGGGATTGGCATTGTCACTTTTAAGAGGGAGTCAAGCCCCCATATTCACCTAAAGAATGTAATGTATGTGCCTGGTCTGAATAAAATTCTTGTTTCTATAGTTGTACTTGAAGACCGAGGATATGATGTGGTGTTCAGTAAAGAGAAGGTTTATTTGAAGCATGTTGCTACTAGACAAGTAAAACAAATTGGTGTTAGAGTTAAAAATATCTACAAGCTAGAGGTGGATGGATGTGTTGCATCGAGTAGCAAGACAAAACATGTTTAGGGTTGAGATGTTAGAGAGCTCTGGCATAGGCGTGCGTGACACGTACACCATGGAGCTTTCAAAATAATGTAGCAGATCACCACTGGACTTCCAAAATGCACCCTTGATCAACATGATGTTTGCAGGGGACGAACTCTTGGAAAATATGTTAAATCCTCCTTCGAGGGACAAGATAGAAAAGCTAGAGCCATATTGGAGCGAGTTCACTCATATGTAGGTGGACCGTTTTCCACAGTCCCAACTGCAAAGCACATGTATTATGTGATATTCATAGATAATTTTTCCCACAAATGTTGGATCTATTTTATGAAGAAGAAAGATGAGGTTTATTCAAAGTTTGTTGAATTTAAAGCCTTAGTTGAAAATGAGACTGGAAAGAAAATTAAATCCCTGAGAAGTGATAATGGAGGAGAGTATGTGTCTAATGCCTTCAAAGAATTATGTGCCAAGGAGGGTATTAGAAGGGAGTTGATTACACCCCACAACCCATAGCAAAATGGGGTTACAGAGAGGAAAAATAAAAGTATTGTAGGAGCCACTAGAGAAATGTTACATGACCAAGGGTTGCCACTATCCCTATGGGTCAAAGCTTGAAATACAGTTGTTTACTTGCAGAACAAGAGTCCTCACAAAATTCTTGGAATGATTTCACTTGAAGCGAATTTCACTGGGAGGAAGCTAGATGTCTCCCACTTTCGTATTTTGGATCCATAGTCTATTGTCATGTCTCCAAAAATAGCAAGAAAATGTTGGATCCCACTACAGAAAAGGGGATATTTGTGGGCTATTCTGGGACACCTCATATTTACTGCCTATACACGCCCTCACTCAAGATGATTGTTATGAGGAGGGATGAGATATTTGATGAGGAGAAATACGCGAGGAGTTCTCTGGAGGAAGAGATGAGCATACCACGAGAGGAGGAGCTTCTAGCTCCAAAGGAGGAGCCTCAGTCAGATCCACAAAGTGATATCTTACTCAAAGTCAAGAGGACATTCCAGGAGGATGATGTGGAGCAGCCACATGTGGAGGACCAAAGATTAGACCGAGTAGAGGCACCCACTCACAAAGAGCCTTCCAGAGAAGGGAGGAAGAGGAATGGGATGGTTGACAAGTTGGTGCAGGAAGCTTGGGAGCAGGTTGGAACTCCTAGCTCCTTGTGCAGACATAGGAGATCACCAGATATATAGGATATATGGCACTCGTGATAGACTTGATAGATTCTGAACCATCTTCTTTTGAAGAGTTTGTTTCGCAGCAGGTGTGGGTATATTCCATGGTGGAGGAGTATAACTCCATCTTGAAGAACAATGTTTGGTAAGTGGTGCCCAAACCTGAGAACAAGTCAATTGTTGGTTCCGAGCTGCTCTATAAGGTGAAACATATGATATATCAAAAAGTAGGTGTAAGATGTGAGAATTTTATGCATCAAGGAGCAGGTGCAAGGTTTAGAAGCATGTGCAATGTTGCAATTTCAATAACATAGTAATGGTGCATAACATGAAGTGTTGCCATTGGAATAAGACTTAAAGGATAGTTGGTCAGGGTGTCAGCCCTGTTGGGGAAAGCGGGTTGGACTTCAAAACGTCAAAATTTCCCTGTTGGGGAAAGCGGGTTGGACTTCAAAACGTCAAAATTGTAACCAAATTGCAGATTGAATTACGAAATAAAATGAAGATAAATATATAGGATTCAATTGGAATACCTCCACAGGATCCGAAAGGTTCGAATTCCTATATATCAAATATAGATATTAATAATCATGGATGGCTAACACACATATAAACAGTCATGAATTACTAATATCTTTATTTATTAATTGATGGATTTCAACGCACCATCTGTTATTTAACATACATATGGCATTATGAAATAATGCCTTAGAATAAAACTAATATTGTTTAACAAATCACATTGTAATTACTAATGACCCATTTTTATTTTAACGGCGCATAGAGTAAATTAAATAGCAGTGCTGTTGGGAATTCCCATGCCAGTAATTCCTCCTTTGGGAGTCAGATCCGAGGTGTTTGGATAAAGCAAAGTATAGGGAACCTTGGCCGGACCAGACCTGTTCTTCAATATTTCTGCATTCAGGTTTCTTTCTGTTATATTCTTCTCTATCTCCTTCAACTTTGTTCCGAAACGTTCAAAAGCCTCTATCACACGTCCATCATCGCTCCATTCATTCGTGGCTCTCTGCCCCAAATATACCAGAACTTTGTTCCGAAACGTTCAGAAGCCTCTATCACACGTCCATCATCGCTCCATTCATTCGTGGCTCTCTGCCCCAAATATACCTCGTCTGTTGAATGCCTCGACAGGATTTCTATGAGGGCTATACCAAGGGTTGTTTGAAATGGGTTACTTAGAGTTCTAAGGATAGCCAAGTCCGGATTCTCCACCAGCTCTGAGAATTCTTGGGACCCTTCTTCCGGGATTAACCTTCTGCTGATGGTGGGCCGATTTGGCATGTATCCTGCGTATGGGTATTGCCCGAAATTAACTGCAGCGTGAAGAGCAGAGGCCACCCATATGATTGTTGTTATTGCTTTTTCAACATCTTTCACGTTGTCCATGCTGTACCACCATGTCTCGTCCTTCTTGTCTCCGTGACCAACATTTCTGATTTCATCCCACCATGCTTGAAGCTCTGTATCAGATTTCACTGTATCGTCACTCTGGTAGTACAAGGACAGGTACTCCTTAACCCATGAATCTATTGCGAACCATATCTCCAATCCATCCACAGCATAAGGGTAGTCTTCGATCATCAGCTTCAGCTCGTAGCGCATTGATGAGTCCATCACCGCCATACCCCTGTCAAATTTTGAGTACATATTAATCAAAATTCAAATGGATGACACAGATCGAGATTAGATTTTAGGCAGTATTGATTATGATTACCTCTTAAGGAGATCTGCA
This sequence comes from Pinus tabuliformis, assembly GCA_031772625.1. Classification (NCBI taxonomy): domain Eukaryota; kingdom Viridiplantae; phylum Streptophyta; class Pinopsida; order Pinales; family Pinaceae; genus Pinus; species Pinus tabuliformis. The sequence goes on along the minus strand of CM062819.1, from coordinate 1,387,313,237 downwards.
GGCAACCGTTGTTCGTCAAATCTCCAGTCCTTGTATGCTACCGCGGACATCTCCATGGCATACTTTCCAGGAAACACGGTTCTTTCAAAAATGGCTCCGCCATTTATAAGAATTTGGGGAGCCAGAGCGTTGATGTTCATGGTGTCCCGGAAATGGGGGCTCAGTAGCTTATACACGGGATGCTTCACACTCAGATGTCGGTTGGTAGCGATGACAAATGGCTCCGTGACTGCGTGAGTCTTAAGCCTGAAAAAATCCCACCATGACTCAGTCGGGACTGATAAGCTGATGGTAACCAGAATAATTAACGGCTACGTAGGCCTTGGCGAGCTGCCATAAAGCTCCTTCTGCGCCTTCCTCTGATGGAGTAAACACCTTACGAACACTTTCCGGACGTTGATCTGAAGGGGGTAGGCTCAGCTCGATTGCGACTGGTTTTAATGTGCCATCCTTTTTAAGGAACAGAATTGTGCGAGAAGCATATATCTTAGTGGTCGGCAGAGCGTTTATTCGGTTCACATAAGGCATGAAGACATCATGGTGGTCCAGAATGAACAGCCTGTTGTCCTCCATACTCTGAACATACGTCGTATCATATAAATTTATAAATACAAAATAATAGTTTCATATAAATTTATAAATACAAAATAATAGTTTCATATACAGCTGCCCATAGATAAGAGATATATCATATTAATTTGTAACGACAAAGATAAGAGACATATGATATTAATTTATAAATACAAAAGGGATCAAAAACTTAGGAATATAAGATTTTTAATAATTTAATATACACATTTACAACGATAAGAGATATATTTTTTTAATTGAAGTTTGACCTAAATAGTTTTTATCTAGTCATGAAGTTAATATATTCATGGTGGTTATCCATCATTGATTTATATTTTTTTTAATTGAAGTTTGCCTTAAATCATTTTTATTTATTGTTATTTATTCATAATTTAATTTTAGTTCCTATTTATTATTAATAATTGTATTTTTATTAAATTATATTTTATTTAATTATAATGTTCATTTATTTATGGGGTTATGGGTTATTGATTTATCATTTTCATTGAAATATTATGATATAAGAAAAGACCCTTGAACAAGGTTAATTATTAAACTTTATAGAGGTGTACATATTTTATTTCCTTTTAGATCTGAACTAGTGATATTTCATCCAATGGTAGAGAGTATTGTTTCATCCAAATAATGGTAGAGAGTATTGTTTCATCCAATGACTTTAAGCATTATTGTAATAGGTTCTGGATAAAGCATGCGAAGATGATACCCCTGAGCAGATCTAGAAAAGATGAATTGCATTATCATGGACATGGTGAGAAGCATCTCAAATTTAAGATTGGAAAAACATTTTTATGTAGAACCAGTAAGGATAGCTTGTTCCTTATCATCACCCATTATAGCTCTGGATGGTGGCATTCATGAGGAAGATTGGTATAAATTATTTTCATCTGAATTTTTTTTTTTATTTATTATTATTATTAGTATGCATAATCCTAAAGAACATAGGACCAAGTTAATGTATATAAATAATGTTTAAATTCGGGATTTTTAGGGTATTTAGGGTAAACTCGACTCATGCATAGAGTCAATTTACCTGAAGTTTACCAATTTTAGTGACTTATGGTTTTGTCTATGATATTTTCACATTATGTAGTCTATTTAAAAGCATGATAAATTCATTGTAAATTGTTACTCAAGTCATTATAAAAACATGGTAAAAAATAAAATATATTCTAAAAACTGTCCAAATTTTTTTAAGTAAATCACTTAAATTGTTTTATATCAATTTTTCATAATTTCCTATATATTTATCAAATTAATATATTTTAATATTTCTCCTTTTCTTAACTTTATATGTATTTATAAAATATATATATATATATATATATATATATATAGATATTTTAATATTTCTGTTTCGCATAACAATTTTAAAGTTATTATTAATCTAAATGCAAAAGTGATGATATATAAAAGGTTTTGTTTGTGGAAAAGCTTCCTATTGATTTAATAATTCATAGGTGAAGTGGCTAGGAATCTGTTTGAGTGAAAAAAACCAGATTAATTTATATATTAATATTTTTAATTTAGGTGGATGTTTCACTGACTTGTCAAAGTATCATTTGATATAAAGATTATATTTTTTTAATCGTAAATAGTTACTCCATTGAAATATGGCATATTCATTGGACGGTGCTGTAAATATTTGTTACCATTCTGCTTGCGATGAATTTCATTTATGTTTTTTATAAATATTATATTTTGTTTCAAATCGACAATAGTTACTCCATTGAAATATGGCATCTTTATTCTACTGTACTGTAAATATTTGTTACGATTCTGGATGCAATGAATTTCATTTACAGAATTACAGAAGTAGAATCAGATTAAGAAACAAGTATACGGTTGGATGATACCTGCTCTACTGTTAGCCCATCGAGATTCTTTTGTATATGTGAATCCGTAATAGAACTGATCTGAGAACCATATATCTTTGGGTCCAGTTTACTTCTCGGAGGAAAACTCTGTCAATTCAATCATTCATAACATGAAAACAATGTGAAGTTAGCATAACTAAAATATCAAACGAGGTTCCATATATTGATAATGGCAGGGAGGGGCCAGCTGTTTGCTAATTACTTGAAGTCTCTGTATAACAACAGGATCGACAGCGGCCAGCATCTGGCGCGCAAACTCTTCGTCTGTCCTCCACGCAAATTCGTCAGCTGTGTCCATTCATTCCATAATTTGTATCAATTTCAATTAAAATCATGTCGATTAAATTTAATGCAGAATAAGAACATGAGGGGAACATTTTAGAAGAAAGTACTGACTGGCAATAACTTGAGGACGCGGATACTTGAGCAACTTTTCGCCGTCTGTTGTGAGAAACTGCTTGAGCAATTGTTGGCCGTCTGTTGTGAGGAACTTGATGAGCTCAGGAGGAATGAGACTCGTGATAGCGTCCAGAACTGGGTTGTCGGGCATCTTTATCCCATCGGAGTAGAGCTTCACAATGTCTTCAAAGGAATCGAATTCGTTGGGTGTTGGATCCAACAGAGATTGGAGCTCTGGTATCAGGAAGTGGACGACTGACTTGAGGGCAGACGCCAAGAAATCAGACATTTTCAGATGCCCAAAACGTTCATCTCTGGGAACGTAGATGTCAAGGCTCGTGTACAATGGCAATCTGCTTTCGGTAGCGGGGTCTGTAATGCCACAAAATCAACGAATGCCGCACAATTAAGCAATTGAGAGGGGACATAGGGATTGTGTTGTTTTATAGATCGGCACTACAAATGAACTAACCTGTTTTTGTAGGAGGGCTGCACGTTCTGCCCCTCCGCGGGTATGGGAACTGTTGAGACCCTCCCAGCACTGGTCGGCTGAGCTCCACACTCTTGTCTGGGTTTCCGAGATCATTGTAGAAATCGTAGTCATACACTCTGTCCCTCTGCTTCCTCCCAGGCTCTGCCATTTCATCGTATTCGCCTCTCAGCTTTCTCAGTTTATCATTCCTCAGTTTTATGAGCGCCGGAGGACAATTCGAAGGGAGATAGCTCTGCAGATGACAGTAAAACACGGTTAGTAGCACATAATTTCGTCAGTTCCATTCAAAACATTGTACTCGATCTCAGAGATGTGATCAATGTAAGGGTAGTTTGCTTACACAACTCATGCTTTTGTTCAGGCTATTTGGCTCTAATGTATTTTATTTAAAGGTAAAACGATGCCATGTTTTATAAGTAGGTAAAATGATTTCAGCTGAATTTTGTGAGTGATTTTAAATAGGTTACATTTTACATGGCAAAACCATGAATTCTTATACACCTTGATCTGGACATACACTTAGACTTCTAAAACTGTTGATAACTTCACCCATCAAATTTACCTAAACCACTCTAACAATCAATCAGGAATTACACATAACACTACATATCTAATCTACACATAACACTACATACCCGATTAGAGAAAAAGATACGGCATGTATTCTCTGCGGAGGCGGGATACACCCACGAGTTGCAGTCGAAATGAACGTTGCCAAGATGGGGAACTTTAAGCGTGAGTGAGTTGAGGAAGAACTCATCATGATGCGAATTAGTGATGAGGACAGCTCCAGGGGGTCCGAAGTCGGAGTCCCAATCAAAATCGATACTATACGTAGTCTGGCCTGTAACGGCCAGTCTTTCAGGGGTAGAATTCCAGTTTCGGAGAAGCGCTTTTTCGCTAAACTTTCCATTTCCACTGTCTGCAGATGAATTTTCGAACAGCTTGCATATTAAATTATAGAAAATTGGGTGAATCAAAAGGAAAAAGCAGCTTGAGGATTGAATCTATATGAAGGGAAAGCAGCACCCACTGGAATCGATTTGAGATGTGCTGACGAGCTGGAATGAAACTGCCTTCCGAATCAGCTCGCTGTCTGCACTGAAATCTAAAACATTTTTCTCTTGTAGCACCACAGACCCTTCAATTTTCTTTTGCTGTCCAGACGTAAAGGCCTCTGCAAGTTTATCCATGATGGATGAATGAATTGAAATATTGCAGCAAGTACCCTAACTGGAAGAATGTCAAGGGGGGATGTAATTGGAATGATAGTTTCTGCCGAGGAAGCGATGCAACAGAAAGATATGATCCATTGTATACTGTATTGTACGCGGGATGCTGACGCTCTGCGATATATCTTGGACACCCACCTAGTACCTACTGCGATGTGGTTTAGGACAGTTTAACGGTTTAGGACTTTTATGCCATCTGCATGACAAGTTCAAAGCGTTAAAAGTGACAAGTTCGAAGGGTTACGCCTCGTAGTGCAGTAATAGATGTTGGGATCAGTCACGTAAGGGCAGGGTTCCATGATTTAGGCAAAAAAATATTTGGCGATATTTGAGTGGCCGAATTATTTAATATTTTATTTTTTTAAGTGCAGTAGAAATAGAAATAGATTCAGCCAGGGATAGTTAACTTTCTGAAGCTTTACGGTTGTAATTTAGATTTTCATTTAAGAAATTTTGGAGTGTTTTGAAGATACTCAAAACTTTACGGCTGTAATCTAGATTTCCAAAAACTTTGCCGTTTAACACTACACATTATTTGTTACAATTGACTCTGTGTTAGGTGCATGTTTTTTTAATTATTTTATTTTGTGTTGTGATGTTTTCGGGAGTCATCGCAATCATGTTTTATTGTATCCACGTTTCGAACCAACTTCTGTGGTAATGTAATTATAGTTAAGGAACTATGGTTATATTCTAATCCAAGATTAATGGATTGAGAGGATTAGAGAGAGAGATCATTGTATGGTATGGTTTTTATCTTTGGTGGTTTCATGGCACATGGTTTTGAGGTACATGGTAATGTAATTATAGTTAAGGAACTATGGTTATATTCTAATCCAAGATTAATGGATTGGAACAGGAGCACGAGCAGGAGGGCGAGCAGGAGCACGAGCAGGAGGGCAAGCAGGGGTTTGAGCACAGGAGGGCAAACAGCAGTGGCGAACAGGGGAGGAGTGTAGAAGCAGAAGGGGCGAAGCAGGAGCACGAGCAGGAGGGCGAACAACAGCGGCGACCAGGGGAGGAGCGTGAGCAGGAGCGACGAGCAGGGGAGGAGCGTAGAAGCGGAAGGGGTGGAGCAGGAGCACGAGCAGGAGGGCGAGCAGGGGTTTGAGCGCAGGAGGGCGAACAACAGCGGCGAGCAGGGGAGGAGCGTGAGCAGGAGCGGCGAGCAGGGGAGGAGCGTAGTTAGTTTTGTTCTGGCTCCATCTTCTGGTCTTTTAGTTTTCTCTAAGCGGGGGCGAGGTGGCTCCCCTTGCCGCCTCTGCCCCCGACGACGCCTCTGCTCCGGTGGGTCTTCTCCTTCTCGGCGGCAGTTAGGTTTTTCTGGCCACGGCATATCCTTTGGAGCGTTGAGGGAATAGCGGTGCTTCTGCCCTATTTCGTGCCGCTTCTATGGAGGTCTCCGTTGGTCTTTTCTGCAGGCAGATGCGGATGATTGTGGCAGCGTTCTTCCTCTGTTTCTCGTCTGATTCGGGTGGAGAGTTTGAGGGGGCGGGGAAGGAGTGGCTTCTTTTGCTGCTCTCTTCCTCATTTCGTGCCTCTCCTTCCATATTGGGCGGACAGATCTTGTTGCTCTTTCTTCAGATGCTTATCTGCTTGGTTTTCTGGTGCCTCTTCTGCACCTTATAGATGGGTTGCCTTGTCTGGGGGGCAATATTAGCCCTTCGGGGCTTTATTTGGGATCTGTTTTCGCAGATTTGCAAGTGGCTCGGTCCACGTTTCTGCATATGCTTCATGCATTTGCTCTATGTAATCTTCTTATATCACTGTTTTTGCATATGCTTCTTGCATTTGCTCTATGTAATCTTCTTATATGAATATATTACGCTTTTTCTTCTCAAAATATATATATATATATATACAATTTTATATATATATATATATATATATATATATATATTATTTGAAGATTATATGAACATAAATTAGTTAACATAGATCTTTAAATAGTTTATTTAAATATTTTTGAAAAATATAAGATTTAAACATCTTACTTACACATTTTTTTACTTCTAATTATTTTACAATATTTTCATTTCTTTATTATAACTTACATTGTTTTTCAATTTAGAACATAATTTTTAATTTCTATTTTTATTTTAAAAAAGAACAGACCTATAAACACCCTTATAGACTACTCAAATATTTATCTCTTACCATCCCTATTATTAACATTAAATGATCAATAATGGTTTCTTGCATTTCTCAACTAATCATTTATAGCTTACCATCCCCATTAAATGATCAATTGTGGCCCATTTCTCAACTAATCATTTATAGCTTACCATCCCCATTAAATGATCAATTGTGGCCCATCTATTTTTCCAACCACAAATCTGTCTTTGCCTTGGAGAATCAATAGTTGCTATTCATTTTCCAAACTCAAAGTTTCTCCAAATACTTTCAACAATGTTAAAGCTATCATCTTCCAAATACTTTCACCAGTTTTATCTCTTACCATCCCCTTAAATGATCAATAGTGGCCAATCTATTTTTCCAACCACAAATCCGTTAAATCTGGCGCGCAAACTCTTCGTCTGTCCTCCAGGCAAATTCAACCGAAATACATGAAAACAAGAAGAAGCCATAGTCAATTTTCTAGTGTGCAAAGGTGCGTGCGTTCCTGAAACTTCGTTTAAGTCACGTGTGTATAGATATATACCGTCGTGGCCCATAGGAACACCGCACTTTTAACGTGAGATATATTAATTGACTGTTACCAACTTCAAGTCCGTTCTGTTCTTGATCGCTCATTCACATCGGCAAGGGCTAACCAGCCATATATTGAGTCTTAAATGCTGGGCCAGCTATGTATGTGGTGCACGTCTGGATAGCATACATAACCATGGATTCAGATCTCCGGCGGCCAGCGTGTGTTTCCGGTGGAGTGTGCCGGACCCACCAACCGTGGGCCCGCCCCGTCTCGAAACTTAAATTTGCTGCCTCCTTCCGGGCTTCGAGTTGAATCGACTGCAAGTACAAGCTCCAAACGCATTAATGATTATTCATTTGAATTTTGAAAACTCGCCCCGCCTAAACACTGAAATTTGGATTTCAAATTTGGGGATGGCTAAATCAGTTTCATTCCTGCAAAGCATAAGGAGCCGCGTTCCCTTATCAAGATGTGCTCAAGCGGAGATTGAAGAATATAGTTCCCATCCCTGGTGCGTCTTGATCCTTCATGTGACTTACTCTTAAAATCACAGTGACATATGTTACCGTAATGACAAAATGTAAGTTGGATTTTGTTAATGGATGCAGGAATTACAATTATGGACCGGCGGGGCAGGACATTGGCTTCGACGGGCTGAACAACCCAGAGAAGGTGGGGCAAGACGCCACCATCTCGTTCAAGACGGCTGTGTGGTTCTGGATGAAGAACAGCGACTGCCATTCTGCCATAACCTCCGGGCAGGGTTTCGGTGGAACAATCAGAGCCATAAACGGCGTGGAGTGTAACGGTGGAGGCGGTGGGCAGGAGAAGATTAGAGTGAATTACTACCAGACATTCTGTAGCCAGTTGGGGGTGGATCCCGGAACTAACATCTCCTGCTAAAAATCTATTTTCATGGCCACGAGTAGAAAATGTGAGTAAGTCTATGCCGAACTGGTGAATATAAGTTGCGCTGCAGCACCTCGTGCCCCTCGGGGCATGCTGGTACATGCCGTTACATTGTTATCTTCATCTTGGTCATCATGTTTAAATTTATCGTTCAATCTTCGACTCTTTCCGTTTCTATGTATTTTTTGTCTCGTAAATATACGACAATAAGTTGTCACATAGTTTTGAGATCTTACTTCAAATAAATTCACATGTAAAGTTAAAGCATAAAACCGAGTAATGTTTAATATATATTTTCACATATAAAATTAAATATCAATTTATAATGTATAATTTAATTTTTATATTCAAAAATAATAATTTTAAATTATATTTTATATTAATATTAAAAATAGTTATTTGTTATCTATTTTAATAAAAAAAATGATAGGATGATTTGATCAATTTCATATAAACAATTCATATTATTTTACTAAGTACAACAACAATTTTATAAATGTTGCCAAGGCTAGTTTAATAACACCTTTTCAAAAATTAATCTAAATAGCTACTAGGCCAAGAATCTTTACTACTTTTGTAAGTTCCTTCAACATGTTATTTTAAAGAAATTAAAACTGAGACATAATTATATAATATTTAATCTAATATATTTTTATCATTCTAATACATCAATATGAATTATAACCAAGGCAACATAGTTTATCTATTGAACTTTGAAAGGTATGAACTAGCTAGGACATAGTCATACAATATTGCTAATAACCTCATACTTATAATATCTACACTTTTAAATCAAAATCCTAGAATCATACTATATTTCACTTTCCAATTGTATTAAAAACTTCCAATTTTATTGAACCATATTAAAAATAAAATATATTTGAAAATTTAAAGATTGCAAATTTAAAAATGACAACAAATATATATATATATATATATATATATATATATATATATATATTAAATGTCACTTTGATATAACCTCCCATATATATTTTCTACACTTATTTACTTTGAATAATTAAATAATTAGAAAACATTTTTATATTTATAAAATAATATCAAATTCAATGTTTTGAAATATTCTCCAATAGAATATACTTGGCTTCTACCCTAAGCAATTGTAATGAATGCGATGAGAAAAAACACTAAAAATCCTTCAAATTAAAAAAAGTATATCTCACTCGGTTATTTTAATATTATATATGTTAATATTATTTAAAATATGTAAATTTTTATTTTTAATATATATATATGTAAATTCTTATTTTTAATATATATATAGTTATAGTTATAGTGGTATTAATAATAAATCTACTAAAAAAACCAAAAAAAACATGAAATGCTAGTTTTTATATAAATATTATTTCCAAAATAAAAGTCTTCATAAGACATTTACAGGGAATTGGTTTTACAATAAGAAAAGTTTTTCAATAAAACTTACTTTATTTACAAAAGTGTGTTTCAATAAAGTTGACTTTATTTACAAAAGTTCTTTTATAATTATGCAGAATTAAAAAAGGTGCTTTATAGAATTGAGCAAAATAGTCCTATACAAAATAGTTTTCCCTGATTAATATAGTGTTTCATATAGGTAAGAAGTCAAAAATTTTAAAATAAAGTATTGAGTAGAGTTGTGGAATTCGCGTTGAGATAAATTTTGAGAGACACTTCACTTCGGTGTAAAGACAAAAACAGGTTCATATATTGATTGCCATTTATTTTTTTTGAATTATAAGTTATAATTTTAAGCATGTTGTGATCAGTTGCTCCATAGCTCCATAACAACTGAGCTCCATAGCTTTCAAGGTCTTGCCAACGTCTACCACAGGTTCATGTTTGGGTTCTCTCATATACCTTGGCCTTTGAATCAAGTCAACAAGGTAGGAGCGAAAGAAAATTTATTTTGGTCTGAATCCCAACAAAAGGCGTTTGTCGAATTGAAGCATCGCCTCTGCTCTGCACTAGTGCTCACATTACCAGAACTGTAACAACCTTATGAGATCGAGACAAATTCCTCCGACTATGCTATTGGTGCAGTTCTTACCTAGCAGGGGCATCTAGTGGCATATCACAGTGAGACACTTTCATACACATTTCGAAAGTATCCCACCTATGACAAAGAGATTTATTCCATTGTGTAGGCCTGCCGACAATGTAAGAATTACATTCTAGGGAAGGAAACAATCATCCACATAGACCACCGACCCTTGCAATTCATACAGACACTGATCACCGGTCATGGCATTGACCACTATGCTTGACTCTTGTGGGAACAAAGCTGTGAGGTGGCCACATCTTTACAAGAGCAATCCAGAATTCAGAAATGCATACCAGATGCTCCTGGAAGGAAAGCAAGTTCCAAATTTTCACGTCCAGGATGCGTAGTTATGCCACCTGGGACACCTCTATGTTCCTTCAACATAGTGTGCTAAGATGATTTGGGAGGTGCACTATAGTCGGTTCGTTGGACATTTCGGGGTAGAGAAAATAGTTGCAGTGTTACAAAAGTATTTTTGTTGGCCGAACCTTCGACAGGATGTTGGGAAGTACATCAAATCCTGCACTGCCTGCGCCATTGCCAAACCGACCATCAAGAAGCAAGGCCTATATACTCCTCTGCCTACTCCTAGTCAACCTTGGGAATCCATCTCCATGGATTACATGTCAAGCCTTCCTTTTACTAAGCATGGCAATGACTGCGTTTTCATGGTCGTCGACAAATTCTCTAAGATGGTCATTCTGGCAGCCTGCAAGAAGAGTATCACTGCAGAATCCACTGCGAAGCTCTTCTTTGAATGAGTGTGGGTACATTTTGGATCCCACAGTGCATTATCTTAGACCGGGACAACATTTTCCTAAGTACATTTTGGTCAAGTCTATGGTTGATGTTGTATACCAAGCTCACTAAGTCCACGAATTTCCACCACCAAACTGATCGCCAAACAAAAGTTGTCAATAGGATGATTGCAGACATTCTGCGTATTTACAATTCAAAGAATCCACGCACATGGGATGAAAGGCTCCCCTTTGTCCAACACTGCTACAACAGAGCTCTCCATAGTTCAACTGGCCACACCCCCTTTCAGGTGGGGTTGGGATTCCGGTCACTATGTCCCATTGATGTGGCCATACCATTTGCGGCTACTCAAGCAGATTTGACTCATGTCCAGTTCGAAGCTGATAGGGCTAACGACTTCATTGGGTGCATTCAGCACATCCTCCAGCAAGTCCATGACATATTGGACAAAGCCAATGATAAATACAAGCAATTTCATGATCAACATCGGGTGCCACACAAGTTCCATATGGGCGAAAAATTTTAGTTACATTTGCAGAAGGAGTGCCTTGTTGAGCCCCACCGAAGGCTTCACACACTCTGATATGGGCCTTACCCCATCAATAAGGTTTTAGGGGACAATGATTTCGAGCCCAACATTCCAACATTCCTTGGCCTACACCTAGTGTTCAATGTGAACTGCCTTTGACCATACTTTCCACCATTACTGGACAAATCAAACATTGCAGAGCAATTCACACCAACAGAGTTAAAACCAAACTACATGGAACAGGCGACAAATGATCGGATCATGGACACATAGATCAAGAACACCCACCAGCAGAAGATCCAACTATATCATGTTATCAAAGCTTACCAATTCCTGCACCAAGGCAAGTGGTTTAGTAAAAGTTTCCCCATCTCATTGAGGCACTGAAAACAACAGGGACAATTTCTTCCTAAGGGGGGAGGACTAGTCCAGGTGGATATTGGTGGCCACCTGCCTGTTCCATTTGGACCCCCATTGTTGTCTCCTTTCAATTTCCTTAATTGTAACACACTTACTATTTCTGGAAGTTTTTCGGGTCCTAAACTTCCGAAGCCGTTTTGAGGGACTAAAAGACGCCAAGGCAAGTGGCTCACTAGGGACCAAGTTTAGCAGAAGTTTCCCCATCTCATTGAGGCACTGAAAACAATGGGGACCATTTCTTCCTAAGGGGGGAGGACTAGTCCAGGTGGATATTGGTGGCCACCTGCCTATTCCATTTGGACCCCCATCGTTGTCTCCTTTCAATTTCCTTAATTGTAACACACTTACTATTTCTGGAAGTTTTTCCGGTCCTAAACTTCCGAAGCCGTTTTGAGGTACTAAAAGATGTTTTTAGGGAAACCGAAGAGACGGAAGAAGTCTCAAACCATTTTTTTCAGCCTCCTCTTCAACATCTTTGAAACGAGATATTATGATAGTCAAATGGAGTTAGTATGCCAAAGTTACAACCTTGGGAAGTTGATGTACTGATTTACCCCAATGGGCCCACAATTTTAACGCTTCATCTCCTAGAGTTAGGTTTCTAGATGTTTAGGGGTTTCCATTGTTTCTCAATAATAAATAGGCATTTGAGCCTCATTGTAACATAGTTCGAAGGCATGTACCCGCCACATCTTTTCTCAGAGATAAGCTACCATCATTCGAGCTAGTTTATTTCCATTTCTGTATGTAAGCATATTTCGTTTCTTTGATATTAATGAAATGAAGTTTTTTTTTTTTTTGCTGCTGCATGTATACGTTTATGTGTATATCTGTATTTTATTGCGCTCCTGCATAATTCTGGATCACACATCCACAAAAAGATTCCAAGATTTGTTGAAAAATGGTATTCATTGAAAAGGTAAACATGTGGATTGGTTGAAAGTAGTGGTTGTGTCACACCTTTCTTCCCACACGCGAGACCTTCTTTTTCTCGTGCAATTTTTTTCTTCAGGTTTTTATATTTTTTGTTGCGCATCAGTTTTTATCTATTTTAACTGTTCATATCTTTGTGGTTGCAGGTCGGGAATGACTATGGTGGCTTCACTAGAAATTTCATTATACGTGACCCCGACCTTCTAGATGTTAGGTCAGGAGTAGGATTAGCTGCATCTTAGTTTCCCTTTCTTGCACTCATTATGCACTCATTCCTTGTTGTCTATCCTTGTTTTCTTATTTTGATTCTATATCATGTTTGCTTTAGCCATTGTTTTCTCTTGTCTTCTGGTTATGTTTCCTTGTTGTGTGTTTTCTTTCTTTTCATGTTGTTTTTCTTTCTTGTTGAGTTCTTCCTTTTTTTTCATCATGTGAATAAGTGTTGTTATTGGACCTATTTTGGCTTCTTAATATGTGTGTGGCCGAACTATAAAGAGTCTTGTGACACTTCAACATTTGGCTAGCCTTATGTCCGTCTTCCTTGTGTTGGTTACATCTTTTGGCCAATGAAGTTCCGACGGAAAATACGATCAATATGTAAGGAGAGTTTTGGTCCAACCATGAATCCACTTCTAGTTTGGAAACCTCATTTCTATACTCGGTTTTTTCGGCTTTAGTTTTCTCAAGCTTATCCAACTAGTAGAAACAGTGAAGGGAAAAATCTAAATGAGGAAACTTAAATCAGAGGTCTATATATGCTTCTCTGAAGGAATAACCCCTTCTCCTCTCAATAGGTTGGGATCCCTCTTTCACCCCAAAATAAATAAGTGCCAATGCACAATTATCTCTAAATAAATTAATAAAGGTGAAAGAAGAGAAAGGCTTCTTGCGTAGAGAGGTGAAGCAAACAACTCCACCAGGGTAGTTTGTATGCTCGTTGATAGTGGAGAAATGTTTGTGTTCTTGCATGATTCCACCGGGGTACTGTTCAGGGCTATTGGCAGTGGAGCAACACTAGAGATGAAAATTATACTTTGAAAATGTTAAGCTCACGAGCTGCACTACCCTTCCTAACTTGAAACATTGTGATTATGCCAAATCTTATGTTGTGTTCAACTAAGAAGGTATAGAGGGGACCATGTTTTTTTGTGGGGTAAGTGGGAAGGCCAAGGTAATCGCATAATGAATCAATACTCCCTAAGGAACCAAGGCCCTACACAGAAGGAGTTAACCAAAATAGAGAAGCTGGATTCTACTAGTGTGTCGCCAAGTGTTGTAGCGACTACAACACACTCCAAAATTTTGGCCTACATTCAAATTTTGGAGCCTAATGTGGATCCTGTGATCGGTCGTTCCTTAGTCACTTATTAGTTAGTTGATGATTTCAAGCTCCCTTCTTGGATCTCAAGCAGTCGTTCACACTTTTATCTTTATATAGCAAGTGTCGTCTTTGGGCATGGGAATTATCGCATATCATGCAAAGGAGAGTTCTGATTTACTTCAAGGGGCAACCTTTGTGAAAATGAGTTGTTCTCATCATATAGACATGTTTAACACTCATTTCGGAATTTTCACACACTATTACACAAGTGTCATCATCTCACAAAATTTATTGTCGGACTCGCACTTATCGTAAGTTGCCACAAAGGTTTTTGCATTAAGAAAAATATGTTTTCATATGTTCTAGATGATCTATGTTGTATCACTAAGTGCCCAAGTGTGTGGTCATAGTCAAGTTCTATCAATGTTCACGTCGATTCCATTGATCCCACACTTAGCCAAATTCCGAGGATTCCTAGCAACCTAGCCGCATCTAGCCTTCCTAAATTGCGCACTTCGCATATGCAACCCTTAATCTTCTTGCTGCAACTATATAATATATGGAATTTTATTTCTTCTAGATACACAAATTCAATGGGTAATTTTGATACAATTGTAGTACTTTTTTGTGCCTGGGATGAAGATTTATGCTAATGCAAACTTCCTAACTATAGTTTAAAAAAGAAAGAAAAAGAATCTAATTTTGTATACATAAATTAAATAAAATAGATAACAAATTGAAAATGAAGATAAAAAAAATAATTTATATAGATAAACTATTCAATAAAACCTTATCATATTCATTTTAAGATGCAAACTTTATAATAGATCATTAAATTTAACACCGTGGTGTTGTTGTCATTATAATTTATTTTTGATAAGAATATAATTATTAATCTTAGAAGTTCTAGAATTTTAATTTAATGATTAATGATTATTAGTAAATGATGGGATTTAATTTCCACAAAATATTCATCAACAAAGAGTTATAATTTATTTCAAATGTAGATATACTTTTTTTTTTTCAATTTAATTTAAAAAAAAATATTATTATTATATTTAAGAATTTGAATGTGAAAAAGCCAATTTTCATTTCATTTTAATTTATAACATTGTTCACTTCTAATTACTTACAGTTGTTTTTATTATATTTTCTTGTTTCATGTTTTTAAATGTATATATATGTTTAGTTCATATATTATTTTTTAATAATTAATAATAATAATAATTTGAAATAAAATTCTAATTTAATTAATTTTTATGATTTTTGTTTTTGGCAATGTAAACTATGCATCAATGTCTATCAAAATTTATTAACCATTTAATTCATATCAACAAAACATATATATACATATAAAAATTAAATATTTAATTTACTTTTCAAGAGTGTTATTGATTGGAATAATGGTTAATGTGTTTGATATGTCCCAATAAAATAATTACGACTTACATCGATTTCTTAATACCCTACACCAACACCCTACACCGAATTACAAACGGCCCTACTCCCTCTTGGCCGACTATTGACGATGCCGAATCCAACTCACAGATCTGCATTATCAGAAGCAGAAAGACAAAATTCATGATCACAACATGCTTAAAATTATAACTTATAATTCAAAAAAAATAAATGGCAATCAATATATGAACTTGTTTTTGTCTTTACACCAAAGTGAAGTGTCTCTCAACATTTATCTCAACGCGAATTCCACAACTCTACTCAATACTTTATTTTAAAATTTTTGACTTCTTACCTATATGAAACACTATATTAATCAGGGAAAACTATTTTGTATAGGACTATTTTGCTCAATTCTATAAAGCACCTTTTTTAATTCTGCATAATTATAAAAGAACTTTTGTAAATAAAGTCAACTTTATTGAAACACACTTTTGTAAATAAAGTAAGTTTTATTGAAAAACTTTTCTTATTGTAAAACCAATTCCCTATAAATGTCTTATGAAGACTTTTATTTTGGCAATAATATTTATATAAAAACTAGCATTTCATGTTTTTTTTGGTTCTTTTAGTAGATTTATTATTAATACCACTATAACTATAACTATATATATATTAAAAATAAGAATTTACACATATATATATTAAAAATAAAAATTTACAAATTTTAAATAATATTAACATATATAATATTAAAATAACCGAGTGAGATATACTTTTTTTAATTTGAAGGATTTTTAGTGTTTTTTCTCATCGCATTCATTACAATTGCTTAGGGTAGAAGCCAAGTATATTCTATTGGAGAATATTTCAAAACATTGAATTTGATATTATTTTATAAATATAAAAATGTTTTCTAATTATTTAATTATTCAAAGTAAATAAGTGTAGAAAATATATATGGGAGGTTATATCAAAGTGACATTTACTATTTACATATATATATATATATATATATATTTTTGTTGTCATTTTTAAATTTGCAATCTTTAAATTTTCAAATATATTTTATTTTTAATATGGTTCAATAAAATTGGAAGTTTTTAATACAATTGGAAAGTGAAATATAGTATGATTCTAGGATTTTGATTTAAAAGTGTAGATATTATAATTATGAGGTTATTAGCAATATTGTATGACTATGTCCTAGCTAGTTCATACCTTTCAAAGTTCAATAGATAAACTATGTTGCCTTGGTTATAATTCATATTGATGTATTAGAATGATAAAAATATATTAGATTAAATATTATATAATTATGTCTCAGTTTTAATTTCTTTAAAATAACATGTTGAAGGAACTTACAAAAGTAGTAAAGATTCTTGGCCTAGTAGCTATTTAGATTAATTTTTGAAAAGGTGTTATTAAACTAGCCTTGGCAACATTTATAAAATTGTTGTTGTACTTAGTAAAATAATAGTAATTGTTTATATGAAATTGATCAAATCATCCTATCATTTTTTTTATTAAAATAGATAACAAATAACTATTTTTAATATTAATATAAAATATAATTTAAAATTATTATTTTTGAATATAAAAATTAAATTATACATTATAAATTGATATTTAATTTTATATGTGAAAATATATATTAAACATTACTCGGTTTTATGCTTTAACTTTACATGTGAATTTATTTGAAGTAACATCTCAAAACTATGTGACAACTTATTGTCGTATATTTACGAGACAAAAAATACATAGAAACGGAAAGAGTCGAAGATTGAACGATAAATTTAAACATGATGACCAAGATGAAGATAACAATGTAACGGCATGTACCAGCATGCCCTGAGGGGCACGAGGTGCTACAGCGCAACTTTTATTCACCAGTTCGGCATAGACTTACTCACATTTTCTACTCGCGATTATTTAGTTATATATTTGGCGGCCATGCAAATAGATTTTTAGCAGGAGATGTTAGTTCCGGGATCCACCCCCAACTGGCTACAGAATGTCTGGTAGTAATTCACTCTAATCTTCTCCTGCCCACCGCCTCCACCGTTACACTCCACGCCGTTTATGGCTCTGATTGTTCCACTGAAACCCTGCCCGGAGGTTATGACAGAATGGCAGTCGCTGTTCTTCATCCAGAACCACACAGCCGTCTTGAACGAGATGGTGGCGTCTTGCCCCACCTTCTCTCGGTTGTTCAGCCCGTCGAAGCCAATGTCCTGCCCCGCTGGTCCATAATTGTAATTCCTGCATCCATTAACAAAATCCAACTTACATTTTGTCATTACGGTAACATATGTCACTGTGATTTTAAGAGTAAGTCACATGAAGGATCAAGACGCACCAGGGATGGGAACTATATTCTTCAATCTCCGCTTGAGCACATCTTGATAAGGGAACGCGGCTCCTTATGCTTTGCAGGAATGAAACTGATTTAGCCATCCCCAAATTTGAAATCCAAATTTCAGTGTTTAGGCGGGGCGAGTTTTCAAAATTCAAATGAATAATCATTAATGCGTTTGGAGCTTGTACTTGCAGTCGATTCAACTCGAAGCGCGGAGGCAGCAAATTTAAGTTTCGAGACGGGGCGGGCCCGCGGTTGGTGGGTCCCGCACACTCCACCGGAAACACATGCTGGCCGCCGGAGATCTGAATCCATGGTTATGTATGCTATCCCAGATGTGCACCACATACATAGCTGGCCCAGCATTTAAGACTCAATATATGGCTGGTTAGCCCTTGCCATTCACATCAATTGTAATTCCCACGTTATCCACGAGGAAAGATACATATTTATTTCCAATCCAAGATTATCTGCACGGAAAGATACGCATTTATTTCCATTCCAGTTTCCAGCACGTAAAGTTGTTGGATGATTGAATTTACTTTAGGGCGTTTGTCTCAAAATTTCGCGTCCGAATCTGGCCAGAAATTTCTTTCGAGAAATGTTCGAGTGTCTGAATTTTTTTGTAAGTGGGGTAGAAATGGATTCAGCAAGGTATACCTAAGCTGTAATCTAGATTTTTGAGTAAGAAATTTTTGAGGGTTTGAATATAGAAATTGATTCAACAATGAATACACAAAATCCTAAAGCTTCACGGTTATAATCTAGATTTCCAAAAACTTTCTAACAAAAACTGTGTGCTTTACCACTACACATTATTGATTACTTTGCCTCCACCGTCTTTCCAACCAGACAATACTTCCTATATCTTTTAGGATTAAATGATCAATAATGGTTCCTTGCATTTCTCACCTGACGAATTATCTCTTACCATCCCCCTTAAATGATCGATAATGGCCAGTCTAATTTTCCAACCACAAATCTGTCCTTGCCTTAAAGAATCAATAGTTGCTATTCATTTTCCAAAATATACGTTTCTCCGAATACTTCCACCAATTTTAAACCTATCATCTTCCCAAAGAAAACATTCAAAACAAAACACCGATATCATGCTTTCCCCGACTGAAGGAAATTTCTCACTACTTTTTCTTTGGGACATTTCATACTTTCATTTCCATCTTACCAAAATCCTCTTTCCGCATCTTTACTTTCCATTCTCGTAACCAAATACTTTTCTCCATATCTTCACCAACTTTAGCATCCAATATTAATTTCTCCATTTCCTTAACCAATTACTTTTCTCTATATCTTCATCAACTTTAAAATCCAATTTTAATTTCTCTATTTCTCTAATCAAAATATTTTTATTGATACCTTCATCAATTTCAAACTTCTTCCCTACCTCCACCAACTTCACATTTTATCTTTATTTTCCTACCCAAATACTTTTTTATATTTCATTTACTAATATAGAAAGATTAATATTAGCCCTCCCTTTTCCAAAAATGATTTTTCTTCAAGTATATTCTATCTTTATAATGTTATCATACAATGATCTCTCTCTCTCTCTCTCTCGACATATATATATATATATATATCCATCCTCCCAATCCATTAATCTTGAATTAGAATATAACCATAGTTCCTTAACTATAATTACATTACCATGTACCTCAAAACCATGTGCCATGAAACCACCAAAGATAAAAACCATACCATACAATGATCTCTCTCTCTCTCGAGATATATATATATATATATCCTCCCAATCCATTAATCTTGGATTAGAATATAACCATAGTTCCTTAACTATTACATTACCATGTACCTCAAAACCATGCGCCATGAAACCACCAAAGATAAAAACCATACCAAAAAATCTCTTACTAAAATAATCTCCATAAAAAATTATCAATGATTTTTTTCTCAAGAAGCCCCTTTGAGACCCCACACAAGGGATAATATCTCCTTTGTGACCCCTTATTGTGCCCAATGTAATGAATCACATGTGGCGATAATCATGCAAAGAATATAACACAAACAATCTTCTCTCATTTGTCATTTTATTTTCATTTCAGGCACCACAAGGGTTCTTGATCAATGATCCAAGAAAGCAACATCCAATGTTTCTTTGCACCAAGAAAACTTCTTAGTGCTCATACAATTTATTAGTGAATCCACAAAATTCTTCAAGGTGTCCACCTTCACCAACAACACTATATTTTCTTCAAACTCTCCTCTCACAAATTGATACTAAACATCAATATGCTTTGTCTTATAGTGATAAATTAGGTTCTTCACTAGGAATATTACACTCTTACAATCACAATCTATCATTAGAGTTTGCTATACAAACCCAATACTTGAACACAATATTTGTAACCATACTACATCCTTGCTTGCATGAGTGGATGCCATGTATTCAACTTTTGTAGTTGAGAGTGTGACTATATACTTTCTCTTTGTTATCCAACCAATTGATCATCCAAATGGGTTAAACACATCCACTTGTAAACATTTTGTGATCCAAATCCCTAGTCAATTCTACATCAACAAACCCATGCATGTCCAACACTTTATCGAATCCTGGTCTTCCTCAGTAGAGAAATCGATAACTACCACATAGATACTTGAAAAACCTCTTTATTGTTTCCCAATGCTCCTTTGGTTTTAACATATAACTGCTCAAAAATATCGTTTTAACATGCAATGTTCAATCTAGCATAGACCATTACATCCATCAAATTATCAATAGCACTAGCATAAGGAACACGAGACATGTCCTCTTCCTCTTCCCATGTCAGGACGTTGATCTATAGATAACTTTACACCTGCAGCAACATGGGCCTTTATCAATTTAGATTATTGCATATTAAACTTATAAAATATTGTCTCAACAGATGTCCTCTGATTTAACTATACTTTCTTGTTTTCTCGATCTCTTTTAATTTTCATTCCCAGAATGAAATTTGCAACACCAAGATATTTCATGCCATATTTAGTGGAAAACTAAGTTTTCACAACCTATATGGTTTCTTTGCTTCGAATAAGCAACATATCATCCACATACAAGACGGAACAAATAAGATGATCGCCAACTAAGTTTAAATATGCATAGTGATACTGTTTTCTCCCTATGAAGCCAAGTCCCAATGTATAAGTATCAAAATTTTGATATCACATCCTTGATGATTTCTTTAACCCATGCAATGACTTTTTCAACCCTCCAACTCCTTTCCCTTCACTGCAAAGTCTATTGGATGTTTCATCTAGATTTCATCTTCTAAATCCCCATGTAGGAATTTTGTTTTCACATCCATCTATTCTACTTCAAAATAAAAAGCAACAACAATAGATAAAATAAATCTAAAAGAAGTTAACTTGTCAATAGGATAAAAAAATTCACAAGGCAATTTCTACTACTTGGAAATAATCTTTTGCTACTAAATGAGATTTGTATTTGTCCACTTTTCTTCTACATTCAAATTCTTCTTAAACACCGATTTGATTCCAATGGGATTTATTCCATCCAACTACTCCATTAGATCTCAAGCCTCATTCTTAACCAATATTTCCATTTCCTTAACCATGGCCTTTTTCTAAAGTTTACCATCCTTTGAATCCACCACCTCCCTAATAGTTCTAGGATCATCATCAATAATACATAAAAGAAAAATTGGAATGAAAATCAAGTGGAGCATACCTCTCTCATTGCCTTCTTTCTTGAACCAATATCCTCAATATTGAAACATGATTTTCTTCTTATTATGAGTCATGTTGTTTTGTAGAATATTTGTCATCACCCTTCAATTCAAACTCTACTTTCTAAAGTTCCTTCTCCCTTTGTAGGACTTTCTTGTTTGACAACAACTTTGATTTCTCTAAACACCACAAGTTGATTATACACAACCTTCTTAGTTTCCGAGTTCCAAAGTGTATAAACTTTCATAACATTTTTATTTCTAATAAATATACTATTTTCAGTGTTATTATCTATCTTGCTCCTATCCTTATCATCCAATGCTCGAGAGGGTGATTTATTTAATAGGTAACACATAATGCCCATTGCTTCTACAAGAATTCATGTCCTAACTTGGAACCTTTGAGGATGCTCCTTACTTTTTCCATCAATGTCATGTTCATCCTTTCTGCACCCCTATTCTATTAAGGTGTGCATGGTGTAGTATTTTTCCTTCCTATACTACACATATTAAAAAACTCATCGAACTCTTTCCCGTAGAATTCCTCACTATTATATATCCTCAACACCTTGATTTTCTTCTTTATTTGATTTTCCACAAGATCCTTAAACTCTTTAAACTTGTTAAAGTATTCAAATTCCTTCCCAAGGAAAAAATCCATGTATTCCTCAAGAAGTAATCTATAAATGAGAAATAATACACATTTACCCAATGATGGAACTGACACAACACATCATTATTCATTAGCTATAACATTCCCTCTATCCTCATAGCAGTAGAGGAGAATATTACTCAATTTTGCTTCTCATATAAGAAATGTTCATAGAAAAATCAAATTTTAGATAGAATCTAGACATAGCTTCAACAATACCTTTATCATGTAGTAGTTGAAGGTCATTCTCTTTGGTATGTCCTAGTCTTTGACGCCACAATGTATTCTCTTCTCCAAAGACTATATGTTTTTTTCCTTCTTTAGCTCTACTATTAGGAACAATGGAGCTATTGCACTCATCACTAATAGTTCTTCATAGAAACTTATACAGAGTTCCAGTCCAAAATACCCTTGGAAATACCATTTCTCTTTGAACCATCTTATAGGTTCCTTTCCAAACATTATTTTTACACTTGCATTGCTCATCTTGCTTATATAAATCAATTTTTTGGCTAACTTGGGATGCATAGAACACCATAGAGTGTTCTAATCCTTCCATCAACGAGCTTCAACTTGACTTTTCCTCATCTTATGATTCTGACTATTAACTCATCTCTTAGGAAAACATCAATGGCATCATATCTTTCATATTACAAAACCACTCCTTGTGAGAACTCAAATGAAAAGATACACCTAATTTAACTAACCTTGCATGTGTACTTAAAGAAGCCTGTATAAATTCCCACTGTAGATCAACAGATTATGCAATATACTAAAGCAAAATACAAGATCTACTTCTACAACAAACTTTGTGGAAGCTTAATCAATTTTAGCTAGATCAATCGGAACACATAAAACAAAGAAGACGAAATCATACACATGAAACACAGAAGAATAACCCGGGGAAAGCCTCAGCCTAAAACCCCAATTCTGTATTATCATACAAGTGGAAATATGTTTAGATTACAAAAAGAATCAGCTCTCAAGCTATCCTGCTCTCTTTGCAATCAAACAATACAGCTCACAGACTGAATAGACACAATATATGTCCTCTTCAACCCCTCCAAGCCTCCTATTTCCTTGCGCAGTTTTTCTTGGGGTCTAGTGATACCACATGTGTGAATTGGCCTCATCACACTCACAAAAATTGAAGAAGTAATTGTGCAATCTCCAAGGAAATAATTCCTTTTGCATGCAAGAGATATTCACAAGGGAATATTCTAGCAACTAATAATACATTGTCCCTCCATCTGATCTCAGCTGGGTCTCTGTCTGAACTGACATGCATGAGTTATTTATGAGAGAATATTCAGTTAGTTGAAGTGTAACAGTTACATGCATGCATGCATTAACTAACTGAACTCACAATTAGTTCAACAAATTGTTTGAATTAATCTAACTGGACTTGACTCAGTTAACTGAGCCAACTAATTACAACTCATCCTTATCTCTTTAACTCATGGATAAATCCCTCAATTAATGGGATAACTGTTGCATGTCCTCACATAGACTTCATGTTTGATTTTCTCCAACTAATCAAGTCATGGTGAATTTACAAACAACTACTAAGATAAAATTCGAATTTTTACTTCTCTATGTTAGTTCAGGGACTAGCTAAAATAGGAAGGTATCCTGAAATTCTATTTATAGCAATACTAAATTTAACACTTTTATATTTAGCATTTCTTGTTTCTATTTTCAACACTCCCTATCAACAAGAAAGGGATTATCAGTAACCCCAATCCTGTCTCTATGGAACTCGAACTTGCATTTTGATAATGCCTTAGTCAAAATATCTGCATCCTGTTCCTCGGTCGAAACATACAGCACCAACATGATCCTCTTGACCACACAGTCTCGAAGATGGTGATACCAGATATCAATGTGCTTGGACCTGTCATGAAAACTGGATTCTCAGAGAGTTTGATACAACTCTCGTTATTGCAGTAGATCACGGTTGGATCCATCCTCTGACCAAACAATCCCACTAGAATCTTCGCATCCAAATGGCCTCACATGCATCCTGACTAGCAGCCATGTATTCAACCTCTACTGAGCTAAGTGCAACTGACCTCTATTTCCTACTGTACCAAGAAACTGCAGTTGAACCAAGGTTGAAGATTCCTCCAGAAGTGCTCTTCCGATCTGATGGACTCTCTTCCCAATTCACATCTGTGAAGCCTTGAAGCTTCACTCACTCCGTCCATCTGTACCACAATCTGAACTGAGATGTGCCTCTGAGGTATCTCAGCACATGCTTCGCTGCCTTCCAAATCAGCTTGGTAGGCTGAACCATAGCTTGACTCAGCTGGTTCACCGCAAAGCATAAGTCGGGTCGTGTGTTCACTAGATACATAAATGAACCCACCAACTGTCGATAAATAGTAGCAGCTACTACCTCACCTGAAGTAGCATCCTCCTTCCTCCAGTTCCCAACTAGAGGAGTCTGCATGGGATTACACTTCTCCATGTGAAAGCGCCTGAGTATCTCATTGGCATACTTGCCTTGAAACACAAATAATTCACCATCTTTTTGCTACACCTCCATGCCTAGAAAGTAGTGCATAAGACCCATGTCTTTCATTTCGAACTCTCTTGCAAGGTCCTCCTTGCAAGACTGTATCCGTTGATCATCACCTGTCAGAATCAGATCATCGACATAAAGAACAATGATCAATGGTTTACCTTCTACCATGACGTGGTAAAGGTTCGCATCTGCTTCACTCTTGGTGAAGCCCAACCCGGTGAAATAGTTGTCGATCTTGGTGTACCAAGCACGGGGTGCTTGCTTCAGCCCATACAAATCCCTCTTGAGTCGGCACACATGTGACTCACGATCGAAGGTATCGAAACCCTCTGGCTGCTCAACGTATACCTCCTCCTCAATCTTCCGATTGAGGAATGTTGTCTTCACGTCCATTTGGTGGATCTTCCACCCCATCTGAGCTAATAGTGCCAACATCGATCTAATCGATGAGTACCTTGCTACAGGAGCAAAAGTCTCATCGTAGTCGATCCCCTCAACCTGTGAGAAACCTCAGGCAACAAACCTTGCCTTATGTTTCTCAACACTGCCATCAGCTACCTGCTTTACCTTGTAAATCCATCTGGAACTCACCACTGACTTGCCCTGAGGTCTTGGGACAACATCCCACACACTGTTCTGAATGATAGAGTCATACTCCTCTACCATTGCATCAACCCAGACTGGTTGCTGCACTGCCTCCTCGAATGAAGAAGGTTTAGTGTGTACACACTCCCTAAACAGGGCCATGTACCTAGTGTACGACTTGGGTGACCTCCTCTGTCTGCAGTGAGAAGATGGCTGTCCCACATTCTCCCCCACATCTAGCATCAACCTGTCAGCTTCCCTTGAGTGTTTCCACCCATCTTTGGAAGTCTCAACATGAGTGGATGTCTCCACTCCTGGATCCTCTACATGCGGCTGCTCCGCATCAATCTGAGGCTCCTCCTCCTTAGGAACTGAAAGTTCCTCCTCTGCATGCAACTTGAGCTCCCTCTCAAGTGATAATCGCATGGCTTTCTTCTCATCAAACTTCAGATCCCTACGTACCACTGTCCTCTAACTGGTAGGCAGGTACACCCGATAGTTGTGGGGTGTATCTGTGTACCCCACAAGTATTCCCAACTCAGTTGTTGTATCTAGCTTCTTCCGGGCATCTTTTGTCACATGACAGTAAACTGATGATCCAAAGATTTAGAAGTGACTCACATCTGGTCGCTTCCCGAAAAGGCCTCCATAGGTGTCTTCATTCCCAGTATACGGTGCGGGCTTCTGTTCTACAAGTATACTGCTATATTGCATGCCTCAGGCCACAAATGTAGTGGTAGGCTTTGGTCATGTAACATCACTCGAGATGCTCCCACAATAGATATGTTCTTCCTTTCGGCTACCCCGTTCTGCTGTGGGTTATGGGGTGCTGTCAATTCCCGTTTAATTCCTTCTGTAGCGCAGAAGTATTTACACTGTTGGGAGACATAGTCTCCACTATTGTTACTACGCAAGGCTTTTATTTTCTTTCTAGATTCTTTCTCTGTCAAGGCTTTAAACTCACAAAACCTCAAGAAGGTCTGATCCTTCTTTTGCATAAAGTAGATCCAACATCTACGATAAAAATCATTAATAAAAATAACATAGTACCTTTGTTTAGCGGTGGAGGCTGTAGAGAAAGGTCCACAAACATCTGAGTGAACTCGCTCGAGGATTATTCAAGCTCTACTGTCTTAATCCAGAAAGGAAGATTTCGCATACTTACCCAAGGTACAACCTTTGCATGTGTTCGTCTACTCCAGTTTTCCCTTGGGTAGTCGGGTAGAAATCTATTGCATGATCTTCAGGGCTCCATGGTGCAAGTGGCCTAGTCTTCTATGCCATACCTCGCCAACATCTTGGCTCTGCACCATATCAACTTGGGAAATCAATGCAACACAATCATCTACCTCTAGCTTGTAGAGATTCTTTACTCGAATCCCAATTCGCTTGGTCTGTCCAGTACTGATATGCCTCAGGAATACCTTTCCTTTACTAAAGACTACATCATAGCCTTTATCTTTTAGCATAGCGACAGAAACAAGATTCTTCTTCAAACTTGGTACATCCTTCACCTGAAACATGGTACTTTCCATCATCGCCCATCTCAATCCGCATCTAGAGATCCTTCTCCTCCAAGGTATCGAAAATATTCTTGTCACTTGACATGTGGAATGAAGCTCCACTATCCAGGTACCACACACATCCTACCATGGATGAAACCATGCATGTGATAAGCGAGAAATACAACTCAAACTGTGAGGCCAATGCCTCACCATTAGATCCCTTCGAGGATCCCTTCTTGGATTTCTTTTGTGGACAATTTGTATCATAATGGCCCACTTCATGGCAATGAAAGCATCATGCTTTTGATTTGTCAAAATTCTTCCCACCAAGGGAAGAACCGGATTTGGGATGGGACACTTTCCCTTTCCCTTTCCTTGCCTTACTCGCTAAGGCTAGATTTTCCTCATCATCTTGCTTCGATGAGGATCCATCTCTGGTGCTTCTTCTTATCTCCTCCTGCATCAGATCCGACCAAAGTCGTTCCCAATTTGGCAGTTTTTCTCTTCCATTAACTGAGTCTTGGTAGCTATGCTAGCTCTTAGGAAGACCGAGGAGTGCAAGACTCACCATGTCATCATCAGCAATCATGATCCCTACACTTCCAAGCTCATCCCTGCAGGTGGTGATCTTGTTCAGATATGTAGAGATCGTGTCGCCCTTTTCACACTTGATTTTCCGAAGCTTGTCTTTCAGCGCCAGCTTCCTCTGATAGTTGTTGTTCTGATATAGATCTTTCAATGTTTTCCACATCAAAAACAGTGTCTCCTTCCCATGGAGACTCGAGACTATGTGGTCTTGAACTCCCTCCAAAAGGATTCTCCTTTCTCTAGCCACACATTTCTTCCATTCTGCCAATCGAGTAGCATTAGTCGGCTTGGGGAATTCTTGATCAATGAAGTGCTTTAGACCGTTATCCTCTAATACTGCTTCCATTCGATCCTTCCAGAATATATAATTTGATCTGCCATCAAGGGCATACTCGAGTCTTAAACCGCTGAACGCCATTGGTGAAATTAAGATGTGATAAGAACCCAATTTATATATTCATGAACCTCAAACTTCAAACTTATCCCTTCTTGTATACTGTTCTTTGCCTTGATCACCTTTGCTCCGATACCATGTAGAAATTCCCACTGTAGATCAATAGATTATGCAATATAATAAAGCAAAATACAAGATCTACTTCTACAACAAACTTTGCGGAAGCTTAATCAATTTGAGCTAGATCAATTGGAACACATATAACAGAGAAAAAGAAATCATACACATGAAACACAGAAGAATAACTCAGGGAAAGCCTCAGCCTAAAACCCCAATCTTTGTATTATCATACAAGTGGAAATATGTTCATATTACAAAAAGAATCAGCTCTCAAGCTATCCTGCTCCCTCTGCAATCAAACAATACAACTCACATACTGAATAGACACAGTATATGTCCTCCTCAAGCCCTCCAAGCCTCCTATTTCCTTGCGTAGTTTTTCTTGGGGTCCAGTGATGCCACGTGTGAATTGGCCTCCTCACACTCACAAAAACTGAAGAAGTAACTGCGTAATCTCCAAGGAAAGAATTCCTTCTACATGCAAGAGATATTCACAATGGAATATTCTAGCAACTGATAGTACATTGTCCCTCCATCTGATCTCAACTTCTCTATTTTAGTTCAGGGACTAACTAAAATAGGAAGGTATCCTAAAATCCTATTTATAGAAGTACTAAGTTTTTCACTTCTATATTTAGCATTTCTTGTTGCTATTTTCAACAAAGGCAAGTACATATCCCATCCTTTTGAAAAGTTTTTTTTTTCTTTCGGAGGAGGAGAAACATTAGATCCCTTCCATTTCTTAACAATTATGGATTTACAATGTTCTTGTAATTCCCTTCTTTTGCACTTCTCCAACATACCTTTACAAATTTTCTTCAAGATTTATCTAGATTTAGATCTCCCACATTGGGACTTAGTTTTATTCTATAAAAGGATCATCCTCTTATAAACAAGGAATATATGTTTTGTCTTTATTCGTTTTTCCAACTCATCTCCTCCATAAGACTATTTCATGAAAACTTAAAAGTAGTTGCATTACAACCTATGGAAAAAACCAGACTATCTCATGAGTTTGGTAAAGAACAAAACAATATGACACACTTATATTCATCTAAAATATTATGATAAATAGATAATAGCTTACTTACCATAGTATTGAAGGCATTTAGATGATCTTTCACTGGCTCTCCATCATTCATCATCATGTTATACAAGTTCTTTTGTGGGAACAATTTATTCACGAGGAACTTAGGATAATTCAAATCCCTAACTTGTTCCATAATGCCTTCCTTGTAGCTTCTCCTAAAGCATCTAGTACTACTAAATTCGAGAGATACAATTGTATTGTTCTCTTTTCTTTCTAATCCAACTTGGTCTAGTCTTCTATTAACATCCTCATTGTATTAGTACCAAGATCCATATCAATCCATTGATCTTTGTCCACCAAGATATCTTCCATTTTGAGCTTCCACATCTCAAAATTCTACCCATAGAATTTCTCAATATCTATATTTTAATTTCTCTCCATTTTCTTTCACCATAAGAATCAACACTACATATTTGAGATTGTAACAAAGTTTTCCCCAAGGCCAAGCTAAAGCCCTTAGCTACAAAGGCATCCTCTTGAAGCCAAACTATTTTGATACTAGATGTAGGTGTTGACCCTATACAATTAATTGTTGCAAAAACATTCTTAATACAAATAAAAAAGATGCAATGGCACGCACACACACACACACACATTTAGCAAAGAGACTTTACTCTGGAAACCCAAATTCAGAAAACTAGAAACATTTTTTTAGTATATTTAATATTTACAATATTATTTAACACAATATGTATATTCCCCAAATGCATTAACCCTAGATTAGAATATACTCATAGTTCGTTAACCAAAAAACATTATGATGGAACTCAAAACCCGTGCCGTGAAAATGCTAGTGGAAAAAATGATATTGTGAGAAACTGCTCAAAAAAAACCTATCAATGATTTTTTCTGCATGGGGTTAGTCATGCAAAGAATAGAATAACATACCCATCACTAATTCCTTTTTCAAAGTCCACATGGTGATGTTTACTAAAGTCAATAATAGATGTCTCGTGGTGATAAAAATGAAGTCTTAACATATATCCCTTCATGTATGAAATCAATATAGATTTGCATAAATTACCATAAATATTCCACTAGAATAGTTCATCATAATAAGTCATACAAGTTTTCTCATCCTATTATTAGTGGTAGCATTTTACTTAATATTCTAGTTACTAGCTTAATACATGAGAATATTGAAATGAATGAAGCTATGGAAATAAAGCACCATCCACAAAATGAACATAAGATAAATCATGGGGAAAACCAGTATAGTAAAAACCCAACTAGAAAGGGAGGCCTATGCTCTACTCTCTTCTCTTTAGTTATTAAATGCAAATACAAAGAAAGGGTCACCTAATATAGAGTTTCTATTGGCACTACATCTAGTATGACTATTACATAATCTTCTGTTTCTTCTGTTATGCTTCAATATCCCACTCCTAGGTCATCTAGTTAACTATGGAATAATAAATAATATAATAATAATGGAAACCCTTCATTTCATAGCGGCCCAATATTTAACATAGCTTAATAGTCATCCAGGGTTAGGGTTACATTTTTTACATGTATCAACTTCTTATTAATGTTAAAATTTTGGACCCTCTATGTAGAAATTTGGATGTAGATTTGCAGCTTCTCATGAAGTCTTAAACAAAATCACAAGAAACAGATCTACACTACTACTCTGCTGACATTATTTCACAATTTAGAAAAAAAAATTCTGAAATGCAAGAAGGAATAACACACATGCAACAAGTATTTTTATCTGGGGAAAAAAATATCCTAAAAACCCCAATTCATCATGCATTAATCAAATGGAATATAGATGTATTACAATTTCTTTGCTCAACTGAGCTCACCTTGCAAGTGCACAACCTATCTCTCTGCTCACTGAAGGCCTCTGACACAGACTTAGTCAAATTTTTCCTCGGCTTGAGCTCCTATTTCCTTACACTGTTCCTTGAGGAATTAACCCTTATTTTTTAGGAAATTCCCTCAATTGAATTGCACAATTCCTTTAGGCTAGTCATCTCACTGCATGCAGCACATGTACACTCAAGACTAGTCTACAACTGATGTTACACTACCTTGAAATCTCCACCTCAACTGGGTAACTCAAATTCTCTACATGCACTAGCTAAATTGGGTTGATTTATCAGTGAACTAGATGATGACTGAGCTTTACTAAAGTCCCACTGCTTAATTAACCTTCCACTAGTTCCTCCAAAAGATGGAACTAGTTTAACTGAAAACAACCTGAGATGATTGATCTTGATTGCTACAAATTAGCAATCACACATGAAAAATCGAGCTCTAACTCCTCCAACTCAAATTTACAGAGTAAACTATGTGACACAATCCATGTCACACAAGTTAACATCATCCAAGTTGTCCGCTAATGTGGAAATTCAAATTTTCTCAATTTCATCAAGGAAAAATCAAATTGAGAATTTCTTGCTGCAATTTTCAACACTCCCTCTCAGTAAGAAAGGGATTATCAACCACCCCTATCTTGCACCTATGGAACTCGAACTTCCCTCTTGACAAGGCCTTTGTCAAAATATCAGCATCTTTTTCCTTTATCAAAATGTATTACAACAACGTTATTTGTCTCTGCACATAGTCCCTTAAATCGTGATATCGAATATCTATATGCTTGGATCAATAGTGAAAAGCATGATTTTTGGAGAGCTTGATGCAACTCTGATTATCATAGTAGATCACAGTTGGATCTATCATCTGAAAAAGCAATCCAACAAGTATCTTTCTCATCCAGATTGCCTCACATATTGCTTGATTGGAAGCCATGTATTTTTCTTTTGCCAAGATGAGTGCCACATATCTCTGCTTCCTTCTATACCATGAAACCATTGTGGACCCAACACTAAAAATTCCACCTAATATACTCTTTTGTTTTGATGGACTCCCCACCCAATCTACATTTGTGAAGCTACAAAGCTTCACTCCCTTTGTCTGACTATACCATAGTCCAAACTAGGTAGTGCCTCTGAGGTACCGTAGAACATGCTTCGCTTCCCTCCAAAATGGTTTGTTTGGCCTAACCCTAGCTTGGATCATCTAGTTGAATCCATAGGAAATATATGATCGTTTGTTCATAAGATATGTTAGTGAACCAACCAACTACTGATAAATAGTAGAATCCATTTCCTCACTTCACGTGTCATCCTCCTTACTCTAGTTGGTCACTAGAGGTATCTCCATGGGTTTTCAATTCTCCATGTGGAACCTATGAAGTATCTTGTAAGAATACTTTCATTGAGAGACAAATAGTTCCCCATCACCTTTCCATACTTCCAATTCGAGGAAGTAGTGCATGAGACCCATGTCCTTCATTTCAAACTATCTTTCAAGGTGCTCCTTGCAAGATCTAATCACCTACTCATCCCCAGTTAAAATCAATTCATCAACATATAGGACAATAATCAACAATTTACGTTCTACCAAGATATGATAGAGTTTTTCATCTACTTCATTTTTGGTGAAGCCCAAACCGGTGAGATAGCTATCGATCCTAGTGTATCAACCATGGGGTGCTTGCTTGAGACCATATAATGCTCGCTTGAGTCTTCACACATGAGACTCCCAGTCCAAAGTCTTGAATCCTTCTATTTTCTCGATGTACACCTCCTCCTCAATAACTCCATTGAGGAATGTTGTTTTCACATCAATATGGTGGATCTTCCACCCCATTTGTGTAGTTAGAGAAAGAATTGATCTGATGGATGAGTACATTGCTATAGGAGAAAAGGCCTCCTCATAGTCAATCCCCTCAACTTGAAAGCACCCCTTGACCATATATTTAGCCTTGTACTTTTCTATGCTTCCATATGTTGCATTCTTTACCTTGAAGATCCATCTCGAACCCACAACTGGTTTATCTGCTAGTCTTGGGACCACTTCCTGAACATTATTCTTTACAATGGATTCATATTCCTCCACCATTTCATCAACCCTCACAATTTTCTCTATTTCTTCCTCAAAAGAGGATGGCTCAATCTCTACAAGCTCAGTCATTAGAGCCATGTAGCCATTTTATCGATCTTGTGACCTTCTTTGACTGCATTCATTTGAAAAAGCACCCACATTCTCCCTTGCACCATGCACAAGTCTCTCAGCTTCACTGGTCCTTTTCCTGCCTCCTATGGATGGTTTTGCTTGAGTGGATGTCTCCACTCTCTTCTCCTTAATTTTTGGTTGCTCCACAACTTCTCGAGGTTCCTCCTTTGGAGAAAAAATCTCCTCTTCTGGTGGGATCTGAAGCTCCCTTTCAAGAGAGCATAACATGGGTTTGTCTTCATCAAATTTTACATCCCTTCGCACTCTATCTTCTTCCTTGATTCTTTGGAGACATGGTAGTAAACATAGGCTCTAAAAATCATGAAGTGTGACACATCCAACATTTTCCCTAAGAAATCCTCCTTCGATGTAATCATGCTAAGAATCTGATGAGGACATTGGTTCTGAAAATAGACTACTATGTTACATGCCTCAGTCCAAAAATATAGAGGTAGGCCTTGATCATGCAACATTGCCCTTGATGCTCCCATGGTTCTATGGTTCTTTCTCTCAGCCACCCCACTCTATTGTGGGTAGTGGGATGTTGTCAACTCTTATTAAATGACTTATTTTGCACATAAATTTTTAAATTCATTCAACACGTACTCAACTCCATTATCTCTCCTGACAGCCTTCATCTTCTTACCCATTACTCTTTCAACCAGTGCCATGAATTCTATGAACTTGTAGAATTTCTCATTTTTATTTGACATGAAGAAGATCCAGCACTTTCGTGAGAAGTCAACCATAAAAACGATAAAATATTTGTGCCTGGAAGTGGAGGATATTGAGAAAGGTACACAAACATCAGAGTGGATCCTTTCAAGGACTGCATGTGCTTTGTTGTCCCAATCATGGAATGTGGACTTTGTGTACTTCCTCAAAGTACATCCTTTTGCATGCATCTTGCTGCTCAAGTGCTCCTTTCGGGAGGCATGTACTTATATGTTGTATGATCTTCAAAGCGCCATGATGCAAATGGCCAAGTCTTCTATGCCAAAGTTCACCGACATCATGACTCTACACCTTCTCCCCCTTTGTGATCAATGTAGTACAATCCTCCATATCTAGCTTGTATAGGTTCTTCACATGAACCTTGATCTGCTTCACATGTCCCGTGGCTATGTGTCTTAGGAATGCCTTTCCTTTGCTAAAGATCAAATCATAACCACTGTCTTCCAAAAATACAACAGAGATTTTTTTTTTCTTTAGGAACATAATGAATAGGACATCCTTAAGCCTGAGGGGATAGCCCAACTCCCTTTGAAAGGTGACTGTACCAATCTTGGTCATGTTATATCTTCTGTCATCCCCCATCTATGCATATGAAAATATTTTTCTTCCAGGTCACTAAAAAAGTCTATATTACTGAGTCCAAGTACCACACACTCCCCATCATTGTGTTGGCCATGCATGTAATGAGGGTAAAGTCAAGCTCGAATTGTGAAGCCAAAGCTTCATCTACTGCTCCTCCTAAGGTCTTATTGCTTGCATTCTTGTGTGGACACCTTGTAGCATAGTACCTGAATTCATGACAATGGAAGCATTTAATTTTTGACAAATCTTTCTTCTTGGCCCCTTGACTAGATTCTGGCTTGGATTAGGTTTTCTTCCCTTTCCCTTCTTTTCCTTTCTAGCCAATGGAATGTTTTCTTCATCCTTGCCCTTGGATGAAGTTCTCTCTCTGGTATTCTGCCTTATTTCCTCCTATACCAAGTTAGACCATAAGCACTCCCAACTCGATATTTTCTCCCTCCCATTCATCGAATTGTGATAGCTATTCCAGCTCTTGGGAAGGCCTAGAAGGGCTAAGGTTATCAATTCTTCTTTCGGTACATTAACACCGACCCCGCCAAGTTCAACGTGGCACTATGTAAACTTGCTCAGACACTGCCAAATTATGTCATTCTTATGCATCTTGATACTTCGAAGTTTATCCTTAAGTGCTAGATTCATGTGGTCACTACTATTATCTAACAATTATGTTAGTGCTTTCCACATCATGAATGAAGTTTATTTTCCATGGAGATTCGAGATAATATGGTCTGTACTCCTTCCAAGATGATTCTCCTCGCCTTGGCTACATCTTTCTTTCACTGAGCAAGGTTTTGGGCATCAGATGTTGGAGGTTTTTCAACATCTGTATGATGTATTCTAGTAACCCATTTTCATCCAATACTATCTCCATGCGGCCCTTCCATGCAACAAAATTAGAGGTGCATTCCAAGGCATACTCTATCCTTAGTCCATTGAAGGCCATCTTCTCAACTTTGAAGAAATCCTACTACATTGATCTTGAAATTCGAACCTCTGAGATAAAACTTCAAATTTCTTTCTCTTATGTGAATCCAACTCTAATACCACATTGTAGAAATTTCGATGTATATTTGAAAATTATCATGAAGTTTTAAACAAAATTACAAAAAACATATGTACACTATTGCTCTGTAGACATTATTTCACAATTTAGAACAAAAATTTAAAACATGCAAGAAGGAATAACACACATGCAACAAGTATTTTTATCTCGGTAAAGAAATATTATAAAAACTCCAAAGCCTCTTGCATTAATCAAATTAAATATAGATGCATTACAATTTATTTGCTCAATTGAGCTCACCCTGCAAGTGCACAACCTATCTCTATACTCATTGAAAGCCTATGACCCAGACTTACTCATATTTTTCCTCGGCTTGAGATCATACTTAGTTGCGTTGTTCCTTGAGGAATTATCCCCTATTATTTAGGAAATTCCCTTAATTTAATTTTGCAATTTATTGAGGTTGATCATCTGATTGCATGCAACACTTGTACACTCAAGAATAGTCTACAACTTATGTTACATTACCTTGGAATCTCCACCTCAACTGGATAACTTGAATTCTCTACATGCACTAGCTATTTTGGGTTGATTGACCAATTAACTAAATGATCACTAAGCTTGACTGAAGTCTCACTGCTTAACTAACCTTCCACTAGTTCCCCAAAAGTTGGAACTAGTTTCACTGAAAACAACCTGAGATAACTAACCTTGATTGCTACAAATTAGAAATCGCACATGCAAAACTAAGCTCTAACTCCTCCAACTCAAATTTATCGAGTAAAATAGGTGACACAAGCCATGTCACACAATTTAATATCATCTAAGTTGTCTGTTGATGTGGAAATTCAAATTTTCTCAATTTAATCAGGGAAAAATCAAATTGAGAATTTCTTGCTACAATTTTCAACACTCTAGAATCCTCTTGAATGTACACAAATGACTGGTTCCACACTTGTGAGTAATTAAAGTTAGCATGGAGTCCACTCATTACCTGGTGGTCAACAAGATTGATCAACCCATGGGAGACAAAACTCTACATAAAATATCTACGTGAGGTGGTATTCACACATTTGGGAAAATCTCTCTGTATAATTACATTAAGAGGTTGTTTAATTTGTTTCCAAAGTTTTGATCTAAATATTGTGCCATTTAAGGTCTCAAATAGTCTCAAGAAGTCTATGGACTCCAAATATCCAAAGTGGGACTACCCTTAGGGACCTATGGTCAATAGCTTCAATTTTTCCACCTAGAAAGAACAAAAATGGATGAAAAACTATACATTGATCCATTTTGGATTGGGCATGGCTAAAAGATATCAATTTTTCCTTTGATACATTGAAAAATAAAGAGCTTACATAGGAATTCACTAATCAAATGGTGCATGAAATCTATAACCACTGCAACCGAGATCTAATTAAAATATCCACCAGAGTTGATGATACGTATATATACTAAAAGGAGGAGGGACTCATTTTATATCAAAACCATTGGGCTCAAGCCTTTTGTTATAATAGTCTCTGGAACTAGTACACCCATCCATATATATATATATATATATATATATATATATATATATATATATATATTAAAGCGACCAATTCTGATCTAGGTGGATATTGGTGGCCACCTACCAATTCCACTTGGACCCCCACCATTGTTTCTTTCAGTTTTTCAGTTTCCTTAATTGTAGCATAGTTTACTATTTTTAGCAGTTTTTCGAGTCCTGAACTTCTGGAGCCGTTTTGAGGCCCTAAACGACGTTTTTTGTGAAAATTGGGGGCAACACGAATCCATGGGCTCCATGGATTGATGTTTCTCTTCCCAAAGTTGTAGTCCTCGGATAGATGTTTCTAACTAGGTATTGTGCGCGTCAAACGGAAATCATATGCCAAAGTTACAACCCCAGGAATTTGATGTACCAATTTACCCAAAGCGGGGCCCATAGTTTGGCGCTTCATCTCCTAGGGTTAGGTTTTTGGATGTTTAGGGATTTTCCCTTGTTTCTTAATAATAAATAGGCCTTTGAGCCTCATTGTAACACAGTTCAAAGGCATGTAGCTACCACATCTCTTCTCAAAGATAAGCTACCATATCCCTAGCTAGTTTATTTCCATTTCTGTTTGTAAGCATATTTCAGTGAAATGAAGTATTATTTTTGTTGCATCTCTGTATGTATAGTTATATTTTTAATTTGTTCCGTTCTTGTT
The DNA here is from genome assembly GCA_031772625.1 of Pinus tabuliformis. Classification (NCBI taxonomy): domain Eukaryota; kingdom Viridiplantae; phylum Streptophyta; class Pinopsida; order Pinales; family Pinaceae; genus Pinus; species Pinus tabuliformis. The sequence continues at coordinate 1,387,275,608 of CM062819.1, read as the reverse complement.
TAAATCTGGATCAGTGGTATTAGAGTGGTTTGCTCTTTCTCTGTCTTTCTTTGCATGTCCCCAACGAGGTCGGGATATAAGGAGTTAGGGCTTGAAATGGTCGAGCCTTTGCAAGACCAGCCTCGCAAATCCTGATGGCCTCCCATAGTAGATGAAAAGAAAGACGAGGGGGCAAGAGATCCTATCAAAATCTTGCTCAAAAAGGCCCTCGAGCAATAAAGGAATGCGATGATGGACAACTTTGCCCAGACCCTTCAGCGGCTACCCAAGGGCGACACATCTACTTCCAGTAGCTACTCTGGAAGCGCCACACCCTTTAAGGTACAATTTAACTTTGACATTCCCATATTTGAGGGTTAGATAAATGCAGACACCATAGATAAATGGTTAAATCTACTAGAAGGGTATTTTTCTGTTCATGATTTTTCCATCTGGGAAAAGATTACTTTCGCTCTTCTCAAAGCTGCCCCCCACGTCAAGGATTGTTGGGAAACCTACTGCGAGCAGAAGGATGAAAGTACAACCTCACTGTTTTGAGTCGCACCCACTTGGAATTCATTCCAGGCTGCCATCAAGGAGTAGTACTACCTTGTCAAAGGCTATAAGGATCAATACATAAAGTGGACCACGCTGCGGCAGGGAAGGGACCAAGACCTGGCGGAGTTTACCAATATTTTCCCTACCCTTCGCACAAAGTTGGGTATCAAGGATTCATAGTAGCATTTGGTACTCAAATACCGTGGCTTCCTACATAGGTATATCCAGGATGAAATAGAATTCCTGAACATCTCAATGCTTGGCACGACATACCGATATGTTGTCAAGATCGAGCAAAAGTTTAAATAGAAGAAGTGAGACTTTGGATTTGTGAATCCGAAGCAAGCAAAAGGTGCCCCCAAACTGCAAAACAAAGGATAAGGCCAAGGTAGGGCAGCCCAAGACAACCTGCCAAATATGCAAGCAAAGAACAGTGCCGCGAAGCCGAAAAAGGACACAGGAAAGTGGTGTGAGTTCCATAAGAGCTCCACTCACAACACTAACAAGTGTCGGGCCAATCAGTGACTGGTGGTTGAGCTAAAGGTTTCAGAATCAGATGTATGTTCTGACTTTTAGTTAGAACCTATCTAGTCAATTTAACGTCTTAAATTGCTCTACATAAATTATCAATCCGGGTATCGTAAACTGATGAAGTGTGGTGCACCATATGTGCTTAGTTAACATTTTTCTTACTTCGTTGTTTTATAGATTTTATTTTGTTTTGGGGTTTTGTTTTTGTTGGTTTCCTAAAGTACCTAATGCAAATAGAAATCCTATTCTAAGGTCTTAAGAATACTTTGAAAGGTCAAGTATGGATGTAAATTTCAAGACAAGGTCTATGTCCCTAATGGTAACTTCCAAAGCTTAACACTTCAAAAGATCTTAAAACATGTTATTGATGGAATTAGTACTTAAACAAAAAGTGTAAATATGCAGCTACTTCAATCAAAATAGAATGCAACAACCAATCAATGAGCTAGTGACTATGAAACCCAGTATCCTTGCTGCTGTATAAAAAGAAAACTGAACTTAAAGCAATTCAAAAACTGTAAGCAAAGTAAACTAAATCATATTACATCAACTCATATTCTGACCCCTCACCATTCGACTTGCTCTAGCTATAGGAGGTAATCATAAACAAATTGAGCAATCTGATATCTAATTTGCATAAAATGAAACTAATATTAAACTACACATTCATATTTCAATCCCCCACCATTCGACTCGCTCTGGCTATAGGAAGTAATTGAAAATGACATGAGCAATTCAATAACTAACTTGCAGAAAAATAAACTAATATCAAACTACGCATTCATACTTCAATCTCTCACCATTTGAGTCGTTATGGCTATAGGAGGTAACTGAAAATGACATGAGCAGTCTAATATCTATTTTGCATAAAAGTAAATGAACAAAACAAAACTGAAAAAAATAAACAATGCTGGAATTAGAACTCAGAAAATAAATCAGCAGAAGGACAAGATGATTCCATCATGTCATTAGTCATTAAAAATCTATGTGCATTACTAATCTACAATCAACCGGTTGAACACACTTGCATGAATTAAAATTGCATGAATGAAAAATCTAATCTATCAAACTTGAAAGCAATCAAATGACATAATGAAATCAAAGCAAAATTTACAAAATGAAATCTACTCTACCTTACATTCTAATATGCTCCATGACATCTACTTCACATCTCCTTCCATGTTGAGAACATCAAAGCTTTATTCAAATTCTTCAAAATTACAAAGTACAACAAAGTTCTCCAAAGCTTTCAAAAGCCATCAAGGAAGAACTACAAACTCCAAGCTAAAGAACTCACAAGCTAAAAGACTTAAGAACTAACAAATGAAGGAGAGAGATCTCCTATTTATACAAAAAGATGAGAAGCCATCTCATTAATGAGAGTCCATGAATCTCTCCCTCTATCTCTAGAGTCATAATCAAAATAGGAACTGATAAGACACATGTATTTTTAGAGTTACAATACAATTAGGAGATGTGACACATATCCTCATGATTCCAGGATTCTTTCCACTCAAATTCGAATTTGGCCTTAGAGTGCCACATAAGAGTTTTCTAGAAGCCTTCTTTCAACCTACACATGTCAATAATCTCAACCCATTTGTTAGGTATAAGCATATGCACATTATTTTCTAATTTTTTACCACAAATTCACTTAAAATACTTAGAATTAATAAATATTGGAAAAACATATAAATGTGGCCCAATGATAATGAAAGTGGGATGAATGTGGTGACATAGTAGTGAAATGGAGGTGATATAATGGACATAATAGTGAAAGTGTAATGGAAATGAATGAAATTTTCAAGACTTAACATACCCCCCAACTGAAGCTATTGCATGTCCTCATGCAATATATATTACATTAACTCTTTTGATCCTTGAGCTTTGGCTTAACTTTGCATGATATCATTTGATAACTTCATATTTCTGCAAAGTGTTTTACATGAATTGCAACATGGTTGGTTCTTGTGTTACAACTATTTTTTTGTTGTTGCCTTCTATTTTGATATTTGAACTTTGCATAATGATATTTTGATTATTGTTGCAAAGTATATCTTTATTAGATTGCATGATGGTTGGTTCTTGTGTGACAACCATGATTTTGTTTGTATCCAATTTATCCTTTAAGCACTTTTTCAAAAGCCATTGTATGCTCATAATAGCAATGTAATAATTAATATATATTGGAAGTATGTGGGCTCCTGAATATGATATGGACATGGCAAGATATGAATATGAATGTATTCCCCCCCAACTAATGGTATTGGAAATTTTATGAAATGAGGAAGAGAAATGTTTTTCCAACAATTATCATTCTAGCTTTTTATGGAATTCTATGGTCAAAAGTTAGAAAATGACGTACTTTCACTTACCCTTTGGAATGGATGAGTTGTATGTGTAGTGGCTGAAAATTTTTGATCATATTCTTCTTCAAGTGGCTAAACAAGAGGAGTCATGGATAGAGAGATAAGATGACTTTTTATTGCTTCTACTAAAACTTGTTGAATCTGCTCCAGAATGCTGAAAATAATAGTCTTCATGTCTTCAAAACTCGTTGACACAATTCCTACTATGTGAAAAGGTGTTCTGATGTCGAACATAGTAGGAAATTGTTGGCTTAGTGGCCATTAATGGATACCACTAGTCAACACGAGAACTCTCACCATTGATGACAATGAGAGTCAAGATGCCCAAACACATATTGCTAGGTACGAATGAATTTGCCGATGTCGAGTCACCTAGAAGATCTAATGAACAAGGTACATTAATGTATTCCTATTGTTTGTCAGCATGAGGACTTGACATTAAGGCATGCAAGCCTCAAGGTGTTTTTACAAAGAACTTAGACTCAAAGGACTATGGACTCAATAATTTGCATTGAAGCAGGGCTTATTTGCGGTATGAAAATGACAGGGAGTGGAAGATGAAAATGGAAGATGGCAATGGAGAGTAGAAATAGCAATGGGCAATAAGCATATGAATGAGCCTCTTGCTTTTATTTGTGGGTTATGAATGGAGAAAAAGAGATGGAAAGTGTATGTGAATGTAAATGGAAAATATGGAGTGAATGGTTTATTATGAAGTATGGATGTGATGGAGACAATAGTATCTGAAAGTTTTTCAAGCGTTTGGATCTGATTTTGCATCAACATATTTCCTCTTTGTTGCTGATCATCCTCTTATGAAACAAATTGGTCTCTTAGAGAGACACCATTCTTTTGTAGTTATTTGTCCTTCCTCTTGAAACCTGCAAAAAAAACTAATATTTCTTCTGCAATGGAATGTAAGATTATCAAAGGAGAGAGATGGCCAACCTCTCTAGTTATGATATTTACACACAAAACTAAGAATTTGTATTAATGAAACAAGTTCTCAAAGGAAAAATCAAAAGAATTTATACCTGATTTGGAATTAGTGCCTCAAGTTGATATTGCTTCATTTCAGCAATTTATTTCATTATTTGTCATTTCAAACTCTAATGATAGATTTCTCATTGTGTAGATCTTTCCAACGATACTTAAATCATCAAAATCTGATTTTGTATGAGAAATATAGGCTGATTTGAACAATGAGTTTTTTCTAGCTGCGGAATTAGAGAATAGCTGCGGAATTGGAATTTAGCTGCGGAATGTGCACAGTTTCTGCAGCTAAAAATCTTGAACAAAAAGTTAGCCATTCATCTTTCATCATCAGTCCAAAATTAATCAATACCTTCAGAAAAGTGAGAAAATAACTTATTCATTTCATTGCTTCAAAATTATTATTTGTTTTTTTCTTGACATGCATCGACTTAGTGTGGCGACTCAGTGATAACACACAACTTGACTTCCCTTTGAATGGGGTCTTTTTCATCGAATTTAACCAAATGAATAGGACATCATCCATGTAATGACATTCCCCTAGCTACCCATGTGGCTTGTTTTGCTTGATGACACCTGCAACCTAGAGTTTAACAAAACAGCTGCGGAAAGTTGAACCAGTTGCGGAAAGTGGCTGAAACAGTCAACCATCAGACGCATATCCCTTACTGCCCCTTTTATCTAGCTAAATAAAGTCCAAGTCTAAGTGTGTTCAACTGATTTAGTTCTCCCAATGAGCCCCATCATTTTTTTTTATTTTTTATTTTTTCGGTCTAAGCTTTAAAAGCAACCCAAAGTGATCACTTGGCAACACAGGAAGAGTCAAAATTTGAGACCGTCCTCTGGTTTTCTTCTCCTTTTTATGGGAGAGACCAGGAATGGGATTTGTTCCTATCATATCAATACTCTCAAAATTTTGAAAATGGCAAAACATTCTATCCAAACGCTTTTGTAAGAGACGATTTCCAGTTAGCATTTGATTAGCTTTATTATCATATGTCCAACCATCCTGACTAGGTCTCAGCGTCACCCAAACATCATACCATCCATAAGGAAGAGGAGGAGCACCATCCAACTTATCATCATAATTCATATCTCCTCAAAAACAACATTTGGTAGATTATTCAATGGTTTACGTAAGGGAGTTAAAACAGAGCCGTATGATTTTTGGACACGCCTTTGTTGTTGGTCGTGAAACTGAAGCACAATCACGCGTTGCATGGGACTGTTAGTCATTAAATACATGTAATTAAGATTGAACACCAGCGCATAGTTGATTCCTAATTAGATTTCTCTTCCTCACGCACGCCGAATTACATCACACCCTGTTCATTTAATTGAAATTCTGTTTTTTTACACGCGGTAGGCAAAATGGGCTCTGAAGAACTGAGGATTTCTCCCAGACCGCCACAAATTTCTTAAAACGGTTTCTGGGTTATCTAATTGACCCTACTGGCGAAAAAACCCATGTTTTCTTTTTTTCAAATTCGCCTCCGTCTGGCCAAATCGTGCTCTCAAAGTTTGACGTTTTTTTGTTGTTTACGTTTTTATGAGTTGCTACATTCGGCTGTGAAATTGATTTTGAATTTTTTTTTTAGATGTGATCATAGCACAAACAGATGTAACCATTATTCAGTATCTTCTTTTATTTCTTTAGCAAAAATATGTCTTCTTGCTCTTCCTTTAGTGCAACCTGAAGACCTGCCATCAGTGTGCAGTTCCCTACGACCTTTAGAGCTTAAATTAGACAACGACAGATTGCAAAGACGTCTCACAAATTCTATCATCTTCACATCTTCATTATTCTTTCCAAGAACAACTTTGTTTTCCCTTATTTAAATAGCCTATGTTCTCTAAATTGCTGGCAAGATCTCTTCAACATATGAAGGTTGTGGCTGCCAGCACTTCGTCTGGACTTCAAAGTCATGGATTTTGTTTGGGATCAGATTTTGCGATTAGACTATGTAAGCTTCCAATGCATATTCCACTATCGTTATGATATAAACTCACTTTTAAATGCATTTTTTTTTTTTAATGATTGTGCAGGTTTTTTTCAGGCCAAAGTCGAACAGGGATGTAGATTTCTATTGAAGCCACAATGGAAACTAGGATTGAAGATAGCCATAGATTGTTTTTTTTTCTTTGAAATTGTAAAATTTTATAAAAAGGATTAATGATTTTCAATTTCAGGCAGCAAAGACTTCAAGAAAAACATGCTAAAAACAGGACTTTGACTGAGGTCTTAGGTTGGTTTTTTTTTATCGATCTGAGCTGAGTGAATAGGATAGGATTCATGTCAGGACAATTCTGGAGATTCCCATGTGGCTGGTTTCTTCACTGGACGCCTGTAACCTGCTAAACCTTGAAACAACTGCGGAATTCTCAACTAGCTGTGGAATCAGGGCACTTTCCGCAGCTAAGTTGCAAAACCTTAAAACATGATACAATGTTTTGAGGACCACTACAAACCATAACCAGTCAATTTTGGACAATTTGAACCTATCAAAGCAGTTGAGTTCCATTTTTTTTATTTTTGAATCAATTGAAATGATGAAGTTTATTTTGTCTCCTTTTTTTTTCTTTTTTTTTTTTTTTTTACATAAAAATCCTTTTTCTGATCCTCCAGATCACACAAAGTGCAGGAGGAGAGCATACCCAATAATTATTAATTTTTTTTTTTACTTAACAATTTTTTTCTTCTGATCCTCCAGATCACACGAAGTGCAGGAGGAGAGCATACTCAAGAATTATTAAGTTTTTTTTTTAGATGTAAGAAATAAGGTCTCCTAATTACACTGCCCCGGCAATAGCGCCAAAATGTTTAGTCAATTTAACGTCTTAAATTGCTCTACATAAATTATCAATCCGGGTATCGTAAACTGATGAAGTGTGGTGCACCATATGTGCTTAGTTAACCTTTTTCTTACTTCGTTGTTTTATAGATTTTATTTTGTTTTGGGGTTTTGTTTTTGTTGGTTTCCTAAAGTACCTAATGCAAATGGAAATCCTATTCTAAGGTCTTAAGAATACTTTTAAAGGTCAAGTATGGATGTAAATTTCAAGACAAAGTCTATGTCCCTAATGGTAACTTCCAAAACTTAGCACTTCAAAAGATCTTAAAACATGTTATTGATGGAATTAGTACTTAAACAAAAGTGTAAATATGCATCTACTTCAATCAAAATAGAATGCAACAACCAATCAATGAGCTAGTGACTATGAAACCTAGTATCCTTGTTGCTGGATAAAAAGAAAACTGAACTTAAAGCAATTCAAAAACTGTAAGAAAAGTAAACTAAATCATATTATATCAATTCATATTTTGACCCCTCACCATTCGACTTGCTCTGGCTATAGGAGGTAATCATAAACAAATTGAGCAATCTGATATCTAATTTGCATAAAATGAAACTAATATTAAATTACACATTCATACTTCAATCCCTCACCATTCGACTCGCTCTGGCTCTAGGAGGTAACTGAAAATGACATGAGCAATTCAATAACTAACTTGCAGAAAAATAAACTAATATCAAACTACGCATTCATACTTCAATCCCTCACCATTTGAGTCGCTCTGGCTATAGGAGGTAACTGAAAATGACATGAGCAGTTTAATATCTATCTTGCAGAAAAGTAAATGAACAAAACAAAACTGAAAGAAATAAACAATGCTGGAATTAGAACTCAGAAAATAAATCAGCAGAAGGACAATATGATTCCATCATGTCATTAGTCATTAAAAAGCTATGTGCATTACTAATCTACAATCAACCGGTTGAATACACTTGCATGAATTAAAATTGCATGAATGAAAAATCTAATCTATCAAACTTGAAAGAAATCAAATGACATAATGAAATCAAAGCAAAATTTACAAAATGAAATCTACTCTACCTTACATTCTAATATGCTCCATGACATCTACTTCACATCTCCTTCCATGTTGAGAACATCAAAGCTTTATTCAAATTCTTCAAAATTACAAAGTACAACAAAGTTCTCCAAAGCTTTCAAAAGCCATCAAGGAAGAACTAAAAACTCCAAGCTAAAGAACTCACAAGCTAAAAGACTTAAGAACTAACAAATGAAGGAGAGAGATCTCCTATTATACAAAAAGATGAGAAGCCATCTCATTAATGAGAGTCCATGGATCTCTCCCTCTACCTCTAGAGTCTTAATCAAAATAGGAACTGACAAGACACATGTCTTCTTAGAGTTACAATACAATTAGGAGATGTGACACATATCCTCATGATCCCATGATTCTTTCCACTCAAATTCGAATTTGGCCTTAGAGTGCCACATAAGAGTCTTCTAGAAGCCTCCTTTCAACCTACACATGTCAACAATCTCAACCCATTTGTTAGGTATAAGCATATGCACATTATTTTCTAATTTTTAACCACAAATTCACTTAAAAGACTTAGAATTAATAAATATTGGAAAAACATAAATGTGGCCCAATGATAATGAAAGTGGGATGAATGTGGTGACATAGTAGTGAAATGGAGGTGAAATGGAGGTGATATAATGAACATAATAGTGAAAGTGTAATGGAAATGAATGACATTTTCAAGACTCAACAGAACTCGACAAGGGGAATTATGAAGGGAAGCAGATTATCTATGCGGAGCCCAATGCCACCGTTGCCACCATGAAGATCCAGAAGAAGGAACCTGAAGATCCATAGGAGGAGGAGCGCCTCTTCCACTCCTAGGTATGGGTAAAGGGATCCCCACTAAAAGCTTATTTCTTTCATGTCAATGATAAGGCCAAGGGATCTAATCAATGCTCTAAGGTAAAGGATGAGGTCATTCCTGTGGGGTCCCTAGTTTTTAGATCTCTTGTTGTGTGCCCTGGTTTCCTCTGTAGACAAATCCATGACAGGGATAGAGGAGGAGAAATCCGTGACTATGGGAGTGCCATTAGAAAATAGTTTAAAATATTCAATCTTCTGCACAAAATTTAAAATAATATTTTTGTTTACCTTATGTCCACTATCCATTTAATAAATAATTTTCAAATACATTGTTGTGTATAGGTAAAGTCTGATCCAGGTGGATATTGGTGGTCACTAGCCTATTCCACTTAGACCTTCAGTCAATTTCATCTGTTTCCTTGATTATATCAACATTTACTATTTTTAGCATTTTTTTGGGTCCTGAACTTTCAAATTTGTTTTGACCCCCTAAATGACATTTTTTGAGGTCCATCGCAGGCTCGTAGCCATAGGTAAGGGTCTACCGCAAATCCTATAGTACTCAGAAAAATATTTCTAACGAGGTATCACATGTACCAAACAGAGATCATATGACCAAGTTACAACCCTGTGAAGTTGGCTGCCCAACTAACCCCAATAGAGCCCACAAGCTCTTAGTGTTCCATCTCCTAGGGTTAGGCTTTTGGTTGTTTAGGGTTTCCCTTTGTTGTTCAACAATTTAAATTCCCTTAAGCCTCATTGTAACATAGTTTAGAGGCATGTAGCCACCACATGTCTTCTAAGAGATAAGCTACCATCACTCGAGTTAGTTTATTTCCATTCTGTATGTAAGCATATTTTAGTTCTCTGAAGTTAATAGAATGAAGTTTATTCTTGTTGCAGCTTTGTGTTTATGTTTATATATGTCTTTTGTTGAGTTCATGCATAGTTCCAGATAATGTCTAATTCATGGCTACCGATGCAACAAATGTGAGGTGAAAATTGGGCTTTGAGACCTGGGTTTGCTCTGGAGGCTTCATTCTCTATTAGTTTATCTACTCTTTCCACTAGAAAAATTGTCACTACAACTAATGCCATTCCCCATAATTGGAAACTAGGTGCTACCTATAAATCAATCATTAACTTTGACTAATGATATCATCTAATAACATATAAGTTGATGTTGTTCAAATTAGTCACCTTTATAACCAATATATGAAATAACTCTCAAATAATTGTTGTTAGTAATAATATTGCTAAATTGGAGGAACAAATATGTTTTATATCTTTAATAAAATGATTGAGAACTCTCTAAATTTGTTTCTATCACGAAGCTTTGCACTCTAGTCGACAATGTTTGTTGACATTATGTAGATGCATGTCCAATAAAGTGAAATAAAATTTTCCTTGAAGCAAAAGGGGGAGTCAATGTTATAATGTTAAATGAGTTTATTTGCAACTTAAAAATTGAAAATTAAGGAAGAAAAAAAGTTAAAGAAATAATCAGCTCCTAGGTGAGGCTATCTCACCATGAGAGTGCCTGCACAAGGCACTTCTATTCACCAGCAAGAAAGCTCGTGCATATAATGTTACAATATTTTTGAGGAGTTTGAACAACTCCCTAAGAAATAGGATCTAAATCCTAAATAAAATAGCTTAATCTCTATAAACAACAATAAGTGACTATTAATGAATTGATCTAGAACTAAGCGTTGGTGGAGCGTGCATGGAGTATGATGAAAGGTAAGAATCTCTTAAATTCTTTTTGGGAGAAATCCATTAGCATTGCTTCTTATTTAAAGAATAGAAGTCCAACAAGGTATCTTGATCTCCAGACCCCATTCAAAGCCTTGTATAGTTTTAAACTAGTAGTTCATCATTTGAGGGTATTCGTGTGTAAGTCGTTTGCACATACTCTGAAGGATAACAAAAATAAACTTGATGCTAAAGCTATCAAATGTATTTTTGTAGGATATTGTTCAAAATTTAAATCATATAAAATGTATTATCCATCTACTCAAAAAGTATTTGCAAGTAGAGATGTAATTTTCCATGAACAGGAAGATGAAGGCAACAAGGACAACAACTATGAAAGGTGGCACATACCTTTTGAATTTGAATACAATAAAGAAGAAGAAAAATTCAGTGAGCAACAAAAACTTGAGGAATAATATAGTGATATGGATACCACTAGCAGTTAAAGCTCTAATTGCAATATGAAAACTAAGAAGACGAAATTTTAATGAATGAATCTCGCAGCTCTCAGGTGAGGAGCCCCTGAGGTTCCCAAGTAGTGATGCCTTTCATTGATCAAATCAAAGCAAAATTACATATCTTATACAAGTACGTTTCATTAGGGAGATGAAATAACCTCCTAAGAAATAGAATCTAGATCTTAAATAAAAACACAATCTAAACATTACAACAACTTTCTCCGTTATTTCCAAGTTGAAATTATTTATGTGGACCATTGAGAATTAAATGATTGTGTTAGCTAATGTTATTTCTTGATTATTATTTTTTGTAAACTTGGTAGTACTTCCTCTATTTATATTACTTTTTCAAAATCTTTAACTTCCATTTTCTCCAGGTGGCTTACCTGCCCAAAGGAAACCAGATAACCACCTGTCTACATTAAACCCTGTCCAAAATTTAAAGAGGTTTATTGCTATCCATCTAGCATCACTATTTTGATTGTCTATACCACTGTTTCTAGAAAGCAAATTAAACAAGTAAGTGAATTTCATCAAAAAGTATTTTTTGAATTCAAACTAGACCACTGCATCAATCCTCATCTGAGGATATTACTGGGGCTGGTGCCTTGGCACTGGATCCTGGCATCTCGCTCCTTTGCTCGATTCTCCACTTCAGCTCTTTTAGAGTCTGTTCAATTCTTCCCAGGGCTAGGTTATTTCTGTAGGTCTGTATCTGAATTGTCACTATCTCCCTGAGTAATTCTGCCCTGACTGGGTCCTTTTCCTTGTTTTTCTCTTATGCCTCTGCTCTGTCACCCACCGCTTGCTCTCGATGCAGGGTCATGGCCCGTGCCACCACGTTCTTCATTACCCAGTACTGTTGTATGGTTTTCCTAAATAGGGAATGCCTTCCACGAGAATTCCCTGGATCAGGCACCATGCTTTCCCACTCCTCCATGGGGATGTCCCGGTGCTTGATACTGTCGTTCAGTTCCCTCTCCCAACTCGCAATTTGGGCTCTAATGTCTAGCGGATTCCCTGCCATGTAAGCGTCAATAATTGTCTTCATATGTTCACTTCCTGGCTTCCTTCCTCTTTTCCTGGTCGGCCCACTTGTTCCTTCTTCCTTCTTGTTTTCTCTCTTGCCTCTCCTGGGGGCCATATTACTCCCTGCCTCTCTACAACTTTCTTCTTCTTGGTGTTCTCTGTTCTCCTCCCTGTATTGTCCCTGGTATGTTAAGATACCTATCACAAAGCCATTGCATTTATCAGAGTTATAATATTGAATCATAACTATTTCCCATTTTCCCATTTTCTTTCTCTTTATAAGGTTTGTTACCTTTGGGGTTTTTGTCAGAATGGGTTTAGAGCCAGTCCTTTTTTTGATAAGGGTTTGGTATTTGCTTGGGTTTCTTCCCATCTTCCCTCCATGGAAACATTTTGTGTATGACCTTTCCATTTTGGTCATTCTCATGGGTTCCTCCCCAGATGAGGTTGGTTTTTTGTTCCACCTTTCCCAGGATATCCCTGGCTTGTCAACAGGTTTCCTCCTGGAGCCAGCTCTACATCCATCCCCCCAAGGTTGCTTGATTTCCTGGTTCACTATAATCCTTGGGTTTTTTCCCCCTGGTTGCTTCCATTTTGCCTACTGGCTCTCTCCCATCAATTCCTACAGGGCTGGCTAGGGTCATGCTCTGTCGGGGAATACTACAAGCTTCTGTCACTGGATGGCCCTCTCCCTTCCTGGGTACGAGACCCTCCCTCCCAATCTCCCTGCCCCGGAAATTCAAATGCACTGCGAAATTGGTTTTAACAGTGTCGCGGGAGGTTCTGTTTTCCTTTTTTACAGACTTATGCATGTTCCATTTCAGATATCCTATTTTCCTACTGTAAATAATCCTGAGCCTAGCAGGGATGGGGAGCGTAGGAACTACATACCAACTTTCCGGTCTGTTGCCTCTTTCGTCCGCCGTCTGATTCTTCGCTCTTTGGCCACCTTCCCTCTCACCAACTCTTCTCACCTTCATCTGCATGCATTTTTCTATATTCTGATTTCCGTTAAGTTTTATTCCTCTCTCCCTTTGATCCCTTGCCTTTACTGCCACTTATCTGGCATTATTACTGCACGGATCCCTACACCATCCTCTCAAAATGTTGCCCCTCTGTCCTAACTGCCATCTCCTCTCATTAATCTGCACTTTCTCCCTGCTGCTCTTGTTATGTACCTACTATCCTTGTCCTGCCACTTGTTATCATTCTTTTGCTCGCCTTCCTGCTCACTGCCATACCCTCCTCTCTGTCATTCTCTTCCGTCACCACCCTCACATTCTCGGGAGTTGTACCTTCTCTGCCCTGCTTCGTCACTTGCCAGATTACTTGTCTACTCACTTCATTCTCTGCATCTGTCCTTTCCCCCACCTGTCCTCTTCCTCCCCCTTCCTGACCACGTCTCCCCAGTCTCTCTAGATTTCCTATGATGTTCCCTGATCTGGGGTTCCTCTCTCCTCCTTTGTCTTGTGTGAGGAGTTGCACTAAGTTTTCCATCTCCTCCATCTGGACTGGCTCTACCTCGCTTCCATCTAGAGTTCTTCCACCATTCTTGCACCCCCAGTTTTCCAGATTGTCTACTAGGTCGTTGCCTTTCCTTCTCACATGGGTGGGAAGGATGTAGGCTACTTGTCTTATGATTTTGCTAATCTCCTGCACCAGCCAGGTGGTTCTCCAGCTACGGCTGATTTTCTCCACTTGGGTTCCTTGTTGTAGCTGTTTGACTATATCAACTACCATTTTCGAATCTCCTTCAACCTATAGATTTTGGTATTCCTCCCTTATGGAAATTTCCAACCCTTTTTTCAATGCATGGAGCTCTGCTTCATTGTTTGTAGCATTATCGCAGTCCATCGCGTAGATTCTGAGAGTCCTTCCCCTGTCGTCTCTGAATACTCTGCCAGTCCCTGCCTCGCTTGGGTTTCCTTTCGCAGCCCCATCGAAATTCAACTTAATAAACCCCTGTTGAGGATTTCTGTAGTGATTGGCCACCTCCACCTCGTTTTTTTGGTGTATCCTTACTGTCTTGTGCATCATACTTGGATTTAGTTTCAAGCATATCATTATTCTTGTTTCTGTTGGGTTAGTTTTCCAATCCTCCTCGTACCACCTCTCTATAAGAATGGTCTCTCTGATATTCTGTATGATTTGGTTCCATATCTTTGTTTTTTCTCTACCAACTTCCTTGAAAATCAGACGGTTTCGCTCTTTCTAGATATTCCACAAAAAAATCCTATCGAGAGTCTCCATGCCCTGTTTAGGATCGTAGTCTGGAAAGGTTTTTTTCTGCAATTCTCTACCGTTGTTTTCAGGCTGTTTATATCTCTGTCACTAATTTAAAATATTTGCTGATGTTGTTTCCACAGGTTTACGCTAACTTTTTATATGTTGGTTAAATGCTCCATGGTTTCTTCCTGTTCTCTATAGAGGCCACATCTCGATGGGCCTTGCGTTCCTTTTTTCCTCAGTTGGTCCCATGTTAGTGCTCTCCCGTGGCTCAGGATCCAGGTAAAGAATGCTACCTTTGGCCATGTTTTTGTTTTCCATATGCTTTCCCATTTTTTTGTTTCTGGATGTCTGTTGTATCCTGCTTTTAGATGGTATCCTTCTGCTATTGTGAACATACCTTTGATTCTATGTCCCCATCTTAGAGTGTCTGTCCCATCTTTGATCACTACTTTCCTTGTTTCCATTTCCTTTTCATAGATTTCCCATTGGGTTGTTGTAGGCACTTCTGGCCAGTTTTCCTTTTGTTTCCACTTTCTCCAATATCCATTAGATTTCAAGCACCAATAGTTTCATAATGTGTCTCCCTCATTTAGGCTGGTGAATTGGTGGATCTCTTGGAGCTGCAACTGATTGTTGAGTTTTTCTCTCTATTGCCACGCTTCTTCCCAGAAGTTAGCTTTGTCCCCTCCTCTGACTTCCTAGAAGTTGTGCTCCCTGATCAAATTCCTATTGGCACTTCCCAAATTCCAGATTGTAGAGCCTTTCTTCTCAGTTTGACTTCTCAGCTTTCCTTCTGGAGACCTGGGCATCTCATATTTTCTCTCCCATAGTTTTTTCCACAGGTCTTCCCCTCCCTGTGTCCATCGCCACCACAACTTTGCCCCCATTACCTGGTTCAGGATGTATGGGTCTCTCAGACCTAATCCTCCTTCTTTTAGGGATTTACTTAGCCAACTCCAAGATAGAAGCACCCATTTTTTTTATCTTACTAGACCCTTGCCATAGGAATTTTTTAAACATATCTACCATTTTCTGGCAGATTGTTTTAGGTGTGGCTTGGCTGGTAAGTTGATAGATCGGGATGGATTGGAGCACCGATTTTAGCAGAATGATGCGACTTGGGATATTCAGCACCCTGAATGTCCAGTTTTTCATTCTCCGTTGAATCTTTCCCATCAGGGTACTCCAATTGGCCACTTTGTTTTGCTTGTCATTTAACAGGATGCCTAAGTACTTAGTAGGGAAATTCCCAATTCTAAATCCCATGGTTCTTGCCAGGAAGGCTTGGGAGGAAGCTTGGGTATTGAAGAAATAAATTTCTGATTTCTCTTTGCTTATCTCTGTCCTAGAGGCCCCTATGAAATCTGTGAGAATTTCCATTATTTTTTTTGCTTCTTTGAATGTTTCTTGTCCATATAGCATAACGTCATCAACAAATTGTTGGTGGGATAGAGGTAGGTCATTTCCCCAAAGTCTTAATCCCTTCAATTGTTCGTTATTAACTTTAGCTTTTATCAGTCTTCCTAGTCCATCCGTTGCGAGGATAAACAAGAATGAGGATATTGGGTCGCCCTGCCTGAGCCCTCTAGATGAATTGAAAGCTTCTGTAGGTGACCCATTTAGTAGTACTGACATAACTGGCATAGTTATCATTGACATTACCCAGTTTATCCACCTATCGTCAAAGCCATATGCCTTTAATATTTTTGGAGGTATCCCAAATTAAGTCTGTCATAAGCTTTTCCTAAGTCTAATTTTATCAGCATCCCTTTGGTTTTTGAATTTTTCAATGAGTGAATTGCTTCTTGTGCTACCACTATGCCATCTATTATTTGTCTGCCTTTGACAAACCCCGTCTGCTCCTGGGATATCAACTCTGGTAGTATTGGTTTTAGTCGATTCACCATAATTATAGCTAATATTTTGTATATAATGTTGTAGAGTGCTATAGGTTGGAATCCTTGAGGTTCTTTTGAGTTTTCCATCTTTGGTATCAAGGCTACGAATGTAGCATTCAAGGCTGGATGCATTCTTTGGTGCATCTGGATTCTTCTATTGCATTCACTATGTCTTGGCTCATGAAGTTCCACGTAGCTTGATAAAATTCTGAAGTGAATCCATCAGGCCTAGGTGCTTTATTCTTTGCCATCTTTTTGATTACCTCCTCCACCTTCGCTTTCGTTATGACCCTTAGGAGAGCCAAGTTCTGATCTCTAGTCACTATTTTAGGGATATATTGACTAATTTTTCCAATGTCATCCTCCCTTCTGATATTGGGTTCTGTTGGGAGCTCTTTAAAATGTTGTACTCTCATATTCTCCATTTCAACTTTCTGTGTTAGCCTGTTTCCTTGGTGGTCTCTTAGGGAGAATATTCTGTTTTGCTGTCAATGTTGTACCATTGCCTTATGGAAGAATTTTGTGTTTCTTTCTCATTCTTTTAGCCATTGGATTCTCAATTTTTGTTTCCATAATATTTCCTCTTGTTTTCTTCTTTCTTCCAGTTTATTTATCACCAATTCTTCTTCTTATGCTAGCTCTTCATTTATTCCTTCATCTATGATTTTCTGTTGTATTCGTTTCATATTTATTTGGGTGTTCCTTTTGAATGTTTCAAAATTCTTCTTTGTTCCACTTCTTTATCCTTCCTTTTAAGTCTTTTAATTTGAGTTGGAGGGTGTGCATTTTGTTTCTTCCTTCCATTCTAGTCTCAGTCTCCTTCCACCAATTCTTCATTTTATCTATGAAGGTGGCTTCTATTAACCAGAATGCCTCAAACCTAAAGGGTCTATTCTGGTTCTGCTAATTCATAGCTATTTATAATTTAATGGGTCAGTGATCCAACCCTAAACACAGGAGGATTGTTGCTTCATAGAAGATATTTTTTACAATGAAGTGTTCTATTGCTAGGAATCTGTCTAACCTGGATGCTATTTGTCTGCTCCCTCCTCTTTGATTGTTCCACGTATATTTTCCATTTATGGTTGGGATATCTACCATTTTCAGTTCTGCTTTAAGATCCTTGAACCTCTCCATCTCTGGCTCTTCTCTTTACAGTCCACCTTTCTTCTCATCTTTTGATGTTGTCATGTTAAAATCTCTTGCTATCATCCACAGTTTCTCCTCATGAAGGTTTCCAAGCTGCTGAAGTTGGAGGAGAAAGCTTCCTCTTTCCACTGGTGTATGAGGGCTATATATTGCCAAAACTAGAAACCATTCTCTGTTTCCGATTAACCGGAACTTCCCCGTGAGTATTCTTTTCATGCCTATCCAGTAATCTGTTGTGATTTCTGTAGGGTTCCATAGTATTGTTATGCCTCCCGCACTGACTTCGCATCTATGGTCATGCATTCATATTTCGGTTTTATTTTATTTAGGATTTCCTCCATTTTCCTTCCTGAGATTTTTAGTTCTTGTAACAACATTAATTGGGGTTTTTCTTTTCTTAGCCTTTTCGCTAAGTGTCTCTGTTTGCCTTTACTATTAAGGCCTCTTATATTCCAGGATGTAATTATCATTGGGGTGCTTGGCTTGTCTGGTGGAATACCGCCGATAGCAGTACTACTCTCCCGGTGTTCACTAACATTTCTCCCATGATCTGTATCGATTCCTGTAGATTTCTTCGACCTCTTTTCTTCCCGCCTTTTGCTTTGCTTTGATGGTCTTGAGTATTATCCTATTGAAGGCCTAGTTGTTCTACCATTTCCATTTTTCCCTGTCCCTGTTTCTCTTGGTACTGTTGAAAAGTTTCTCTGTATAATCTTTTTTGCTCTTCTAGAATGAATCTTTCATCCAGGTGTCTCCATTCATTTAGTAGTTTCCGCAATACTTCTTCTTCTGAGCTTAGTTCTTCTCCTCTGCTTGTGTCAATTTCCATTATTGCATTGTCCATCTTCTCCCTCACTTCCTTTTCCTCCTTCTCTGTTGGTTCACTTTGTGCCTTCCTCTTGGTTTCTGATTTGACTTGGCTTGTGCTACTTTCCTTCCTTTTTCTCCCTGATAGTCCATTGTTTAGGTCTCGTTGTTATCTTCTTCTTCTTCTTGTAGGATTTAAAAGCTATTTGTGTTACTTGGCTGGGTTTGTTGTTCTTTCTTTCCTTCACTAGGGTTCTCTCTTGCTTTTCTTCTTTTTCTTTTTACTTCTTGAAACCCTTCCTTGTCTTCTTTGTTTTTTCTCTGTTGTTTGTTCCTACACTCCTCTTCTTCTGTATTGAGTGGGCATTCCTTAAATAGATATCCATACTCATGATATCTTCTGCATCTGAATGGAATATGTTTGTAGTCAAGGGTTTGCTTCCATACCTCCTCGTGATACTCTAGCTCGACTGTGTCTGGAATAGGGTCAGCTATATTCATGTAAACACAAATTCTAGCATATGAGGTGTATCTTCCTTTTTTTGTAGTTTCTGCTATTTTAACAAAACTTCCTATTGTGTTTCCTATTCCCTCTAGGATCTCCAGATCCCAGAAGTCCATTGGTAGCCCGAATAACCTAACCCATATCGGGGTTGCCAAGAATTTTTCCTTATTGGGGTTATAACATTCTTCCCAGTATCTCATGAACAGTCCAGCATTATAATGAAAGTAAGGACCATTTTCAAACACTTTTTCTTTATCTTGCAGGTTCGAGAAGATTACCATGAAGAAGCCTCTTTCTCCCAACTTTAGCTTGATGTGGCCTCGGGGTTGCCATTTTTGTTGGATCCATCTGGTGAGGTCCTTTTCCGTTGGCCATACTCCGATGAACTTGCAAATGAGTGCATGGTCTTTCATGTAGCTTCTATATCGCTCCAGTTTGTTCATCGGGATTATAAATCTTGGTTTCTCTATCGCACATGGTAAAGACTTGCCTCTGCTACCTACCTCACATCGTGCTCAAGGACAAGTCTCGGTTTTCTTGTTTCTTCCGCCTGGTTGCTGGTGTTTTGGCCTTCTCCTACCGCTGCGTCTCGATAGGAGGGGATCTCTCCCCTCCTCTCCTCCTCTATCATTTCTTCTAGTTCTTGGTTTCTATGTCTGTCACTTGCTGCAGTCTGTGGTTTTTCCCCATGCCGCCTAACTCATGGCCGCCTATTATTTCTTGATTATTATTTTATATTAATTTTGGTAGATAAATTTAGGATATTGAAATTTAGTCGATTTTATTTGGAATTATAAATTAATATAGTTACATAAATTAAATGGCTTGTAAATATTCATAGGTATCAAGTTATATTTGAGCATCAAAATATTTATTCTCACTTTATCAAGGAGATTCTTAATTTATGAATAGATTTTGTTACAACACCATAATATTTGAATATTATTTTAAATATTTTATTAAAATAGAACTTATGATTTTAATTTTTGTTTTTAAATTTGGTATATCAAATTTTTTTATCTATATCTAAAATTTATTTGAAATATTTTATTTTCTATTTTTATTATGTAATATATATATGTAATATTATATTATGTCATATATAAATTTTATTATGTAATTAAAAGTTCATCGAAATAGTTAAACACTTATGTAATTATCCAAATTTGTAGAATGTTCTTTTCACGATTGTGTACTAATTATCTAGCAATGTATCATATTTTATTATTTCATTAGATTGTATTAATCTAAGTTCTTGAATATATTCTAATGTTTCTAGTATCAGATTTGACAATTTTTGTATATATATATATATATATATATATATATATATATATATATATATATATATATATAGGCAGTGATGTAGCAGTGTATCATATTGCATTACTATAAGTTTTTGAATATATTCTAATGTTTTTGGTATGAGATTTCACAATTTTTGTTTCACTTTTGCTTATTTATTCATATATAGTTAAAGGAATGATGTCACTTCTTATTCTTATTCTTAATTTTATGTTCTAAAATTATTAACACTATAATTTATAGGAACAATATTATTTTTTTATATTATTTACTACTACAACAACATTATAATTTTAATATTATAAATTAATAATATTATTATTATGTTTTGAAAATTATTCACATTAATGTTATTATTCATGATATTAACATTAATAATAGTAGTAATAGTATTATTATTAGTAAGAAAACTTTATGTAAAAAGAACATCATTAGAGTTTTGTCGACGTGTTTCAAACCATCCAATGTGGTTCATCATCAGGACAAGATGAATAACTAGATATTGGCATCAATTTAAATAGAGGAAGATAATATGAGGCCATTGGGGTCATCAATCGCATTACAGATCCTGATATTGCTAAATTAGTTGAAATTTGTCTTATGTCTACTCTCCTAAGCTTTGAAGGGAAACTCTATGAACAAACATGTGGTGTTGCCATGAGTTCTCCCCTTTTCCATGTAGTAGCTAATTTTTTCATGGAGGACTTTGAAGTTAAATCTTTGTCCTAAGCTCAATACAAACCAAAGCTTTGGAATAGATTTGTGGATGACACCTGCATCATCTAGCCTCATGATTAGGATAAGTTGGATCTCTTTCTCCAACATCTTAATAATCAGTCTAGCTCCATAAAATTTACTATGGAATGTGAAATCAATGGAAGCTTGCCTTTTCTTAACGTCCTTATTTCAAAGAAGGATGATGGATCATTCTCACACCAGGCCTTTCGGAAGAAAACTCACACAGAGTAGTATCTTCACGCTAAGTCCCATCATTTCAAAGTCAACAGCTGGGTGTTCTCAACACTTTAGCCACTTGGGACTTTAGAGTTTCTGGTGAAATTCACCTCGATGATGAGAAAACCCATCTCCTCAAGGTTTTCAAAAGTAATGGTTATAATAAGCTCCAATGTCTTAAGGTTTTACTTAAAGATGGTAGCAGTTCCAAGATTAAAAAAGAACCCAAAGATCAGTTTTCTGGGATGCACCTTCGTTTATACAAGGGATCATTGACAGGATTGCAAGAATACTAAGTAGGCACAAGGTTCCCTCAACCTTTAGGCCCCTTAACACCATTCAAAGTTCCCTAAGCTTTGTAAAAGACCCGATGGACCCTAAGAATATCAAATGAGTTTTTGTTCATGAGGGACACCCTACGTTGGTGAAACTAGTCATTCAATAAATCAAAGGATTCAGGAACATGCAGAAGACATAAAAAATTGGAGGACCCGCTCCTCAACATTTTCAGAACATGCGGAAAATGCAAAACGCCACATCTTCATTGAAGATGCCTAGGTCATTGGAAGGATAGATCATTTCCATCACCATAGGTTTAGGGAGGCTATAGCTATTGAAAGGAGGTCAAGCAATCTGAATAGTGACTATGGCTGGAAAATTAGCAGTTGTTGGATCCCTACCATTTCTTCTTGAGTTTTTATTTATTTCATTGAATTAGTTTTATTTTTTTATCTATCTATTTTCTTAATTTTTATTATTTATTTATTTACTCTTAATTTTTTTAATTTTTTTAAACTATGCCCTTAAATCTTGATCTTCACTATTAATAAATGATTAACTACTTTATTTTCTTCATTAATGATTGGTTTTTTTAGTTGTGTATTTTATTTTATTATTTATTTTTAAGTTTTTAGAATTAATTATTTTATTGTTTTTATTATTTAAGTTCGTCTTGAATATACTTTCTATCTTTGATATTTATTTCATTAGTGTTTTCCTTTGGATTATTTATTTTCCTTAATTCAATATTAAAAACTATATTCTAACAATAATTTCCTTATATTAAAATATTATCTATTAATAAATAATATTTATTTAATCACCCGAACGCGGGTGATTATAATGAATTTAAAGCAGATTAGACAGAAGGACGGCAAGCGGCCAAGCCACATGGCCACCCGCATCCCCTTCCATGCCAATTTATGGCAAGCTACAGATGGTCTGCAGGCACCATTACTCTGGTGCGCTAGTCGAGGTATTCACAGCAGGCATAAGGCCATGGCTCCCACAAGACATAATTCATTCACCCCTTCACTGCTAAACTGCTCTTGCCCCCCTCATGCTGCGAAGCCGAGCTCTCGCGCAATTACTGGGAGGCGATGTTGGATTCTCAGCTATGTTGATTTTGGGAATGGTTTCCATTACTCTCAATCAACTCACTGTGTGCTAAATTCTACCCAGAATTCCTCTGTTTCTCTTCTGAATAGCTCCACCATATCTAGAGTTACCTCTGCCTCCCCAATTGCTCTCACTGTTCACAACACAGCCATTTTGGCCCAGCTCAACAGAAGACATTCAACCATGGCACGTACTCACCATCGAATGTGTAGCCACAGAGGTGGTAGTCGTAGCGGAAGCACTTGCCTCCCTTCGATGCCCAACCATGATTTCGCTACTCCTTCCTCTTCCCCATCTACTACTCTCTCCAGAGACCATTTCTCTGGTAGTTACCCTTACACTCACAATGGCAGAGGTTAGGAACAGGCCCATGGAGTCAGAAGAATGAATGCTGCGACCCAAACTGCCAATCTCCCTTTCCCCCTTCATCCCTCTAACCACACGACCCAATTTCAGTTCCACAGTACGCTGAATCACCCTGACATATTAGCCACCGTCACTGTTACATTTAGCGAGGAAATCAGCCCACAAAATTAATAGAATGCTCAGCTCCGTGTTTTTTTACTAGAGGAGAAGAATAACGGGGAGTAGCAGCAGACAGATAAGAAGAACAAGGAGGACTGTGAACCAGAGAAACGAAACAATAGCAAGCAACAAACGATAGAGAAAACAAGTAAGGCTGGTAGTGACAGCATTCTGCATGGCGAGGAGCTGGCTGGAGGTAAGCATGCAATTGAAGACAGTGCGGGCGACATGTCAGGAAAGCATGCAGGCGCAGGAAGCTCAGCAAACACACAAGCAATTAGTGGCCTCCCGCACGGCACGTCAGCAGAGGATGATGACTGGTATGAGTACGCGTGTCGTATTGTGGAAGAGCCTCCACCAGATGAGACTCAGGGGGTTCATTTTGACAGCTGATCCATTCACCAGATGTTGGCCTGCCACTCTTTGGATGTTTCACGGGTTCATTTTCATGGGTTTTTTCTCTATTGTCTTTTTTTCTTAAACCATTTGGCTAGTTTTGATTGGTTTTGGTTCGGGACCCCTATGTGGGCCTTTTTAAGTTTTGTTCTGAGACCCCTGCGTGGGCCTTTTACATTGGGTTCTCTTGGACTGGTTTCCCCTCGGTGGGCAGTCGAGTATAGTCTTTTGATTAATTTTGACATAACTCTGTTCAGCACCGCAGAGGCTAGCACCTCGCTGTATTTTTAATTTTTCCCTTATAAATAGATTAGTATTACTTAGAATATATATATATATATATATATATATATATATAATCAAAACTAGCAGTTTTATTATAACGACTAAATTTTTTTCTCTTCTCTATTTAATTTGATGCCAAGATCGGGTTCTTCATCTTGTCCTAATGATGAAATACACTCAATGGTTTGAAACACATCAAAAAAACTCTAATGATGTGATTTTTATCGAAACGTTTCTTACTATTCATGATATGGATTACAAAATCCTAAATTCAATTATTACAACCTTGCATGGAAGGGACATTGCGATAAAGGTTCGCCAATTTGAGAGGGCATGCTTATAGGTTTCAAAGATGAAGTGAGAAATGGCATTCCTTAAATGATGTGGAGATTCATCTATCATTCCTTTATTTGCACACATTAAACATTGAATTAATAATTCCATAAACTATTGTGTATTTTTTAATGTGATTTTGGCCCTGGTTTGGTCATAGATTTACAGGGTTAGAAAAGGTCTTGATTTTATTTCTCGAAAGGTGTTATCTTTTCACCTAGAACTTTCTCATGTGATGTCCACAACTATTTGGACGAGCATAGAAGCCCATTCAGCTTTAAAGTCTCTTCTCTTTGAATAAATTTGGAAGGATAAATAGTCATTCTCAAGCTCACCAGAATATCCTCTTCTCTTGGGAGTCCTTCCTATTTTTCAGGTTGTTCTTCCTCTATAAAAGTTGATGGTAGTCAAATATCCATGCTTCACTCATAAATCAACAATGTCGCTCTTCAAGAATCTAGATCTAGGTCTTCCCTATTGAACGAAAATGTGGTTTCAGATTCTTTATGCCGACCGGGTCGCAACAATAATTCAGTATTTGATGATGCTTGTAGAGACACTGTGAATTCCAAGGCTCCACTTCTTATACCTCATCTCGCCTCTATAGGTCATGGCCATGCCTAATTCTCCAGCGTTGTTGTCTCCGATGAAGTTTCCTACTCAGGATCTTTATGTTCCGAGGATCACTCCTTAACCTTTACCTCTCATCCTCACCTGTATTCCATCACTATTACTATTCCTCAGATCTCACTTCCCTCCAATGTATCTACAAGCTTTGATAAGAAATCCTCACCTTTCCCTCCTTGTCGTAACCATTCATCTTAGTCATTTGATTCAGGAATCGACTCGAATCGCCACCCTTCCTCCTCCAATCGTTTCCCTCCGACACCATCATTACATTCTTTAGTGAGCACTAACTTTTCCAACCAAGGGAGGGGATCTGCCGAGATAGGCCATGGTATTAACCTCCTCGGTAATCCTGCAGTTGATTGTTGGTCGTTGGGGTCCAATATTCCCCTCTTGTTCGATTTTGGGCCTTTTAATAATAACATTAACTGTAATCATAATTATAATAAATATTACTATAATAATAACAATAATAATAATGTTGTTAATAATAATAATAATATTATTATTATTATTATTATTATTATTATTATTATTATTACTATTATTATTATTATTATTATTATTATTATTGATGTTAATAATAATAATTATATTTTGTTGTTATTAATAATAATAACACCAATACTAATGATAATAATGATAATAAGTTTTATACCATTTATTATAGTAATAGGGTGGTTAATATTTCTAACTTTTCTTTTGACCCTCATGTCTTCAGTCTTCTAGAGAAAGGATTAAATTTTTCCCTTTCTCCTAGAAAAAATCTCATGGAAGAAATTATTTGTGACATCGAATTTGGGACTAGGGGTTTTCTGAACAACACTAAGGATATCATTAGACAAGAATGTGCAATTTTCCTTAGAAAGGCAAAGCCCCCTAAGAGTAACATTAGCAAGCTTGAATTTGATGCCCTCAAAACTTTAAACAATGACAAGGACATTGTTATTCTCAAAGTGGACAAGGGTGGAGGTGTGGTTATCTTTGATAAGGAAGATTACAGGAGAAAAATGTTGGACCACCTTTGTAACAGCGGGAGCTATAGAAAAATCAATAAGAATTCTTAAAGAAGCTCTTTAAAAAAGTGGCTCTAGCTATAAAATCCAGTAGCACTGTTGGCTCATTGAGCCATAAACTCATCAAGAGTAACCCTATCACTCCTAGGATCTATAGTCTTCCCAAGATCCATAAGGAGAGGGTTCCCTTGAGACCCATTGTAAACACTATAAGAGGGCCAACCAATCTTCTGGCAAAGTATTTATCTCAAAAGCTAAAACCCATTATTGGCCTTACAGAGTCCTTTGTCAAGGAATCTTCATCATTTGTCAATGAATTAAAGGGTATAAGGTTTGATCCTAGGGATTTTCTTGTGAGTTTCAACATTCTCTCCCTTTACACTAATATCCCTATTAATGGGGCCATTGAGGTCATCAATCACATCACGAATCCTAATACTGCTAAATTGGTTGAAATTTGTCTTACCTCTACTTTCTTCAACTTTGAAGGGAATTCTGTGAACAAACATGTGGTGTTGCCATGGGTACCCCCCTGTCCCCTATAGTAGCTAATATGTTCATGGAGGACTTTGAATCTAAAGCTTTGTCCTCATCTCAATACAAACCAAAGCTTTGGAAGAGATTTGTGGATGAAACTTACATCATCTGGCCTCATGGTCTGGATAAGTTGGACCTTTTTCTCCAACATATTAATAATTAGTATATCTCCATAAAGCTTACAATGGAATGTAAAATTAGTGGGAGTTTGCCTTTTCTTGAAATCCTTATCTCAAAGAAGGATAATGGATCATTCTCACACTAGATATTTTGGAAGAAAAATCACATGGAGTAGTATTTTCATGCTAAGTCCCATCATTTCCTTGCTCAAAAGTTGGGTATTCTCGACACTTTAGCCACTTGGGCATTTAGAGTTTCTGATGAAAGTCCCCTTGATGATGAGAAAAGCCATCTCCTCAAGGTTTTCAAAAATGATGTTATAATAAGCTCCAAAGTCTTAATGATTTCCTTAAATATGACAATGGTTCCAAGATTAAAAAAGAACCTAAAGATCAGTTTTCTAGGGTGCACCTTCCTTTTATACAAGGGACCACTCACAGGATTGCAGGGATCCTAAGGAGGCACAAGGTTCTGTCAACATTTAGGCCCCTTAACACCATTCAAAGTTCCCTAAGATTTATAAAAGACCTGGTGGACCCTAAGAATATGAAAGGTGTTTATGTAATCCCTTGATCATGCAGGACATCCTGTGTTGGTGAAATTGGCTGGTCAAGAAATCAAATGATTCAGGAACATGTGAAAAACATCAAACATGGGAGGAGTCATTCCTTAGCATTGACAAAACATGCGGAAAAAACAAAACACCACATATTCATTGAAGACGCTCGAGTCATTGCAAGGATAGATCATTTCCATCGCGATAAGTTTAGGGAGGTTTTAGAGATTGAAAGGAGACCAAACAACCTAAATAGAGACGATGGATGGAAAATTTACAGTTGTTGAATCCCTGCCATTTCTTCTTGACTTTTTATTTATTTCATTTATCTTTTATCTATCTATCTTCTTAATTTTTATTATTTGTTTATATATATATATATATATATATATATATATATATATATATATATATATATTTTAAACTATGACTTTAAATCTTGATTTTAACTAATAAACTATTAATTAATTTATTTTCTTCATTATTGATTTATTTATTTATTTGTGTATTTTATTTTATTTTATTATTTTTATTTATTTTTAAATTTTTAGAATTAATTGTTTATTGTTTTGATTATTTAAGTTTGACCCAAATATCTTTATTTTATTTTTTGGAATTAGTTGCTTTATTGTTTTAGTTTTTTTAAGTTTGACCTAAATATTATTTTTATCTTAGATATTCTTTTCATTATAATTTTCCTTTTAATTAATTATTTTCCTTAATTCAATATTAATGACTATATTATAAGAGTAATTTCCTTGTATTAAAATATTTTTTATTAATAAATAATATTTATTTAGTCAAAACTAACACTTATATTATAACAACTATTTTTTTTTTTTTGTCTTCATCTCTTTAAGTTAATGCCAAGATCTGGTTGTTCATCTTGTCCTAGCGATGAGTTATACTGGATGGTTCAAAACATAAAACTCTAATGATGTGATTTTTACCGAAAGTTTGGTTACTATTCATGATATGGATCACAAAAGCCTAAATTCAATTATTATTATTGTTTATAATATTAATATTGATGCTAATATTATATTATAATAAGCAGATTTATTAGATATTATAAATGGTTTAAGATAATTTATTAATGAAAAGTAAGAAAACTTTCAGTAAAAATCACATCATCAAAGTTTTGTCGACGCATTTCGAACCATCCAATGCGGCTCACCGTTAGGACAAGATGAAGAACCCAATCTTGGCATCCAATTCAATAGATGAAGAGAAATGTTTTTAGCCATTACAATATAACGATTAGATTTGACTAAATAAATAACATTATTAATAAATAATATTTTTGTATAAAGAAATGATTAGATTTGACTCAATAAATAATATTTAAATATAAAGAAATAATTGTTATAATATAATTAAATTAAAGAAAATAATTAATCAAAAAGAAACTTTTAATGAAATGAATATCTAAAAATAAAAACAATATTTAGGTCAGACCTAAATAATCAAAACAATAAAACAATTAATAAAAATAATATAATAATATAATAAAATAAAATTAATATCTGGGTCAAACTTAAATAATCAAAACAATTAATTTTAAAAACTTAAAAATAAATAAAAATAATAAATGGTCAAACTTAAATAAAAATATTTGGGTCAAACATAAATAATCAAAACATTAAAATGAAAATAATACTTAGCGCAAAATTAAATAATCGAAACAATTAATTATAAAAACTTAAAAATAAATAAAAATAATGAATCATCAAACTTAAGAGAAAAAAAATAAAAAACAAAAAAACATTAAATAAATAATAATAATAATAATAATTAACTAAATAAATAAATCAATAATGAAAAAAATAATTAATCATTCATTAGTAGTCAAGATAAAAATAAAAATATATAAAAACTTAAGAAGAAATTATAGGGATCCAACAACTGCTAATTCTCCAGCCATCGTCTCTATTCAGATTGTTTGGCCTCCTTTCAATTTATATAGCTTCCTTAAACTTACGGTGATGGAAATGATCTATCTTAGCAATGACTCGGGAATCTTCAATGTAGATGTGGTGTTTTGTATTTTCCGCATGTTCTGCTAATGCTAAGGAGCGGGTCCTCCCATGTTTGATATATGTCGCATGTTCTTGAATCCTCTGATTTATTGAGCGACCGGTTTCACCAATATAGGGTGTTACACATGAACAAGGGATTACATAAACACGTTTCATATTCTTAGGCTCCATCGGGTCTTTTATAGATCTTAGGGAACTTTAAATAGTGTTAAGGGGCCTAAAGGTTGATGGAATCTTGTGCTTTCTTAGGATCCTTGCAATCT
The DNA here is from genome assembly GCA_031772625.1 of Pinus tabuliformis. Lineage (NCBI taxonomy): Eukaryota > Viridiplantae > Streptophyta > Pinopsida > Pinales > Pinaceae > Pinus > Pinus tabuliformis. Next base: position 1,387,246,292 of record CM062819.1, on the reverse strand, counting down.
TGTCAGTGCTCCCTTCTATAAAAGGAAGTTGTACCCTAGAAAACCGATCATTGGTTTCTTTTCTAATCTTGGAACCCTTTCCAACCTTAAGGAAAGCCCTAAGACATTGGATCTTATTATAACCATTATTTTCTAAAACTTTGAGGATATGGGTTTTCTCATCTTCAAGATGACTTTCACGAGAAACTCTAAATGCACAAGTGGCTAAAGTGTTGAGAACACCCAAATTTTGAGCAGGGAAATGATGGGACTTAGCGTGACGATACTGCTTCGTGTGAGTTTTCTTTTGAAACGCTTGGTGTGAGAATGATCCATTGTCCTTCTTTGAAATAAGGACGTCAAGAAAAGGAAGGATCTTATTGATTTCACATTCCATAGTAAATTTTATGGAGCTAGGCTAATTATTAAGATGATGGAGAAAGGGATCTAACTTATTGTGACCATGAGACCGGATGACGCATGTGTCATCCACAAATCTCTTTCAAAGCTTTGGTTTGTATTGAGCCAAGGAAAAAGCTTTGGACTCAAAGTCCTCCATGAACATATTAGCTACAATAGGGGAAAGGAGCAAGCCCATGGAAACACCACACGTTTGTTCATAGAATTCCCCATCAAAGCTAAAGAAAGTAGAGGTAAGACATATCTCAACCAATTAGCAGTATCAGGATCCATGATACATTTGATGACCTCACTGGCCTCATTGATGGGGACATTAGTGTAAAGGGAAACACGTTGAAAAAACTCTAATGATGTGATTTTTATTGAAAATTTTCTTACTTTTAATAACATGGATCATAGAAACCTAAATTCAATAATTTATTAATATTATATTTTTCATATCATGTAAAAATTGTAATACTATAATTCAATATAAAAATATTCATTAGTCCTAAAATTTGAAATTAATAATAAACTAATAATTTAATATTAATATTAATACAATAAATAAAATAATTTAATACTAAAACACTATAAAATAATTTAATAAACTATTCTACTATATATAATTAAAATAATTTAATAAATAATTATCAAAATAATCGACATGAATTAAATAAATTAATAAAATAATTACCAAATGATTGATGTGAGTTAAATATTCAATTGAATAATTATTATTCTTTAAAAATTAAATCACGCTAGGGCACCTATCATTCATTACTCCACTTACCTTGGGCTAACCCTGAAAAGTAATGTTCCAAAATTTAATTCATGTTTTGTTTTTTGTTTTTTGTTTTTTTTTTCTAATTCATTTTTCATGTGGGAAGCATGATTGGGTAAACTTTTATTTTAAATAAGGTTTAAATATTTAATTTAGATATGAAAGGAAATTATTATTAAAACCTTCATAAGAAAAAATGACAACATTTTTCATTAATTTGTAATGAACCATAAATAAATAAATGAATTCCAATAGGAGGACGATCGGCATAAAAATGAAAAAATAAGAAAGAGCAACCCAAAGACTGAATCTATAATGAATATGAAGGGAAAGAAAAGCAACCCCCACTAGAATCGATTTGAGATATGCTAACGAGATAAAAGGAGACTCCCCTCCCAATGAACTTGCTAAGATCGTCTAGGATGTCTACAATGAAATCGTTAAAGTCTAAAACATTTCTCTCATGCAATACTATGAACCCTTCAATCCTCTTTTGTTGTCCGGACATAGACTTGCAATGGGGGTTGTTATATCTATTTCTTGAAAGTAGTGCTTGGCTGCAAAACTGCACCAAAAAACCAACTCGACCAATATTTGGGTTCAAGTTGGCCCTCGAACTAGAGGGGGATCCCTCAAGTGTTACGAATATTTTTAATGTTGTTCACTGCCACTAGACAACATTCTATGAAGCATAATGACCAGATCTAGGATTTTTTGTATAGGTGGTTGCTAATGAGTCACAAATCCATGCTCACAAACAAATCCCTCTCTTGCAGAGGCCTTATCAAAGTGCCAGTGTTCAACTATGCTAGAAAAAATATATCTTGAAAGGTTTTGATGGAGGAATGAAGGAGAAATTAAACAATTACATATCCATCCTAGATGTCTAATTAACTAACTAAGAACAAAAGCCTGTAAAAGGATCTTTACAACAAACAATAGTACGTTTAAGAAATTGTATAGAAGCATCAATTTATTTATTTAGAGGGATCAACAGTGACACATTGTCACCATGATATACTTAGTAAAGAACATAACACTGTGGTAGACTATTAGGGAGGTTGATACTCAACCTAGCCTTGCCTACTGCCCTATACAACCTTAAATATATGCAGAAAAAATATATATGTATTACAGGAAAAGACATACATGAGGAAAATTATGTCAAAGGCCTAAGCCAAGAAATTTTGACTAAAAATTATGTAACATGAGACTTTACAAAAAAAACTCAAATTTTTGGCATCAAAACCCAACCCTCTTCCCATAAAAATTAAAAAATACATCAAACCAATTACATAATTGTAGGAACAAAATTTTAATAATAATTAAAAAATAAACTAAATATGGAATCACTGCCAAATGTCTCAATCTGTTAAGCTTATTTATCAAATTTTTTCCTTCAACTGCTTGATCTACCACTTTTCCTTCTCTATCATATCTCAACTTTGACCATTAAGTGTCATTGCCAATTTTATCCTTTTGAATGCAAAACATGCTCTTATGTTGATTTTATGCAAGAAAAGATTCATTTGTTGATTGGATGCCTGAAATTGCTCAATGGATCCCTCAAATATTATATTTTTCAAATACCTTACCATTGAATCTTGAATAATATTTTATCTGTTGAATATAATGCCATTTGTTTGAACTGTCTGCTTAGAAATCTACAATTTGACCTTCAATTTGTTCATTTAGAAATGTAGTCACTTACTTAAATTGCGACATGTTCCATTACTACTAAAATGTGCTTGAAAATGGGGGATTTGATCCTTAATTGCCTACTTAGAAAATTGAACTTGGAGATGACTCATCTTTTTACCAGCACCTGTCTTTTTTAGATGTCTAAGTATTGATATTTTTCTTTTTGTTTCCTCTCTTAATTTCAATGGCCTCTTGAATTGTTGTAGGAAAATTCTCAATAATGAGAAATGTTATAATGGAATCACTTGCATGAACTGCTAAATTTGTTTTTTCATTTTGTATCTAGGTTCCAGCACATGAAATAGCCATACATTGTTGCAAGTGCTCAAATGATTCTTGAACATTGTGATTAAATATATGAAAATATGGAAATGACTTTTATTGACTACCACCTTGCTATCCAGTTGTCATGAAACATTTTTTCCTTTGTTGATATCACCACCAGCCCTATTCTTGATTGATTCTTCCATGAACAAAACAACAATCAACATGCTAAAGAGATTTAAAAAAAAAATTGAAAACTTGTTTATGATCAAAGAGGCACTAAAAGTAGCTATATGAAAACAGTAAGTGTTGTAGCTCATTATCGTGCCAAAAAAAAGAGCAAGTACACTCAAAATTATTATTTTCCATCTAGCATGAGGTCTTTATTTATACTTAAGAGATTAACATGTCTCTTCTTTAAATAACTTGGAAATTTTAAAGTCAAGAGTCAGAAGTGTGTATTCCTTTGTGAAGTCCAATAAGAAATATCCTTGTTCTCCCCTAAACTCTAGTTCAACAAAGTCATTTTCTAGTTAGGAGCTCAAGAAAAACCACACCAAAAATGTACACAATTATCTTCTTTATGGAATTTAAGGTATATGCATATACTGACAAAAGAGAGGAAAAACTTTCTAGGAGCAATATGACCGTGAATGCCTAAAAAAATGTGTTGTTGAATCCCCTCCTCTATTGCAATCTTGAAGAAATTTTACAAATATGTAATAAAAAAATACTTGAAGCCAAGTTGCTTCACAAGAAGCGGAGAAATAAGGAAATAGTTATTGTGTGTCTTCCATCCATTCCAATTGTAATAAGAAACCATAATTGTGGAGACTCCTTTGGCAAGGACATCAAGATAGGATTCCATGTGGATGTGCATTGATCCTTTATAATTGATTACATAATTATTTGCATTGATACCTTTGTTTGTTCTACCATCATGCAGAAAATGTTTAGCACAGGCTAGAATATTTGACTATCCAACTATGTAAGGCAACTAATTCGTGGAATTGGCAACAAGTTGTCCCTAATGGCCAAATATTATATTTGTCCATGCATATGTAGTTCTCTGGTAGCAACCTAGGTTGAATATAGAGCTTTGTTAATAAAGAAAAATAAGAAAACTAAACCCAAGTCCATGCCGAATGAATCTGAAACTGAAATCGATACGAGCTTCATGGCCTCCACGAAGGCCCATGTTGAGCCACTCCCAACTGTGGATCCAATGATCTATATGAAATATTTGATTTCCCTTTTGCAGCTTGGATTTTTGTAGACCCAAGATAACCTATGCTAGCGAGCACCAAAAAAATATGTATAATTAACACAATGAGACTCAACATTTTTGTAAGCGTTTGAATATATAGCTATATTTCCTTTCACTTCAATGGCCTTGACAATCACTTGAAAAGAAACAACCCGTTGTAATGTTGGATGGTAAAAAAAGAAATGGATTGTGGGGGGTGACTCTGGTAAGTGGATTTTTACGATGAAGTGCCGCAATATTTCCCAAGTTGCCACATGCCTAAAGTTGTTTTACAAAACCACAAATTGCGGCAGACCGCTCTCTATTAAATGTCAAACGACCATGGGGGTACACAATTTAAATCTCAACCATTGATTTTTGAACACTAACATCCATCGTTGAAAGTTCCAAAATATTTATATCTATGAAATTTCACCACCTATCGAAACTTGGAGAAAACCCAAATCTCTTCCTTCATTTTTCCAGCTGCTTAATGACACCCTTGACATTCCTATAAATTTTTTGGTAACTGGATGTTGTTAATTTCTTCTCGGTGCCCCACGTGAGAAGAGTATATTGATTATAACAACTTTTGAGCATTTGGCACTAAAATTTCCCTAAAATGTAAGAGATTAACTTTAATTTCCTCCATCAACATTTATTTTCTTTCATATTTTCACATAAATATTTTTTTGCAATCAACACTTGACATTTATATTTTTTTAATGACAGCATTCATCTCAATTATTTCTCTTGTTTCCTAAACAACTATGCATGTCTACAACATTACTTTCATCCCATATAGGAATTTACATTCACAAATCCTGAAGAACCATGAAAATACCTTAAGAAACAAAAGTACAATTATTGCATGTTTGAAGACTTATAACCAAGAGGGGACACACCACTTCCAAAGTGATAGTTGTTGTAGTTTGCAAAGGTATTGTAAGACCCAAAACCTCTCAAAGATGCCCCTAAATCATCTGATGGATTTGGATATAGGTAACCTTTTGATAGAGATATTGGGCTTCTGCTTCCACTTCCATAAGATGAACCATAGATGGCTTAGCTCAACCAATCGTAATTTCTTTGGCCAAGTAAATTGTATGAAGCCATTGCACCAACGGGATATTGAACCATATATAAAGGTCAATCGAAACTCCTATCAAAAATATTAGATGAAGTATAAGCATTAGGATCCTTTCCCACTTTAATTGGAGGCATATGTGCTCCAAAGCCCCCAACATTTGATTGAGAAATCTTATTCTGAGACATTGAAGGACCACAATATTTTTTCCTTTATGCTCTTTTCTTCTCTAGATCAACCACAGGGTTTTGGAGGTTATTAGTAGGAAAAAGTGATTCAAGGTTGTGTTCTTCAATGCACATAACAATAGTTTTCATGGAAGTGAGTTCTTTTGTGTTTGCTTCATTCACAGCAACAAAATTATTTCCACTTTTCAATGTTTCTAGTGTAGCTTTCATTGAATTCTTTAGATATGCCTTCAGTAAAGGCACTAGAGGAAACTTTTCAAAGATTATTGCCACATGTGCAAAATACACATCCTCAACCTTTTTTCCCTTGTTTATTAATTCCTCTACAATATCTGGCATTTTCTCTAAAAGCCCAAGAGCACCACAGAGCTTCGAATTCTTCACTTGGAATTTATCTTGCACCTGGTGTTCTCTTCGTTTCACAGATAAAAATGATCTTTGATAATAATTATCTTAGTGGAATCATATAAATGGACATTCATTTTCTTTTATACCTAAACTCTCGACACGTTTGGACGTTTGGAGCCTTTGACAACTAGACATTTTGATGACTTAACACTTATATGAATGCTACTTTTCATTTTCTATGAATAGGAATTTGAGTGAAGACAATAATGAATGTGACTGACATCTCAAACTAGTGGAATCAGTTCCCCACAGGAACCGCCATATAGACAAGGTGGAGCCACCAAGTGAAATAAATGCAACCAAAATCAGATGTCTAATCCTTGTTCACCAGCAAGGACTAGAACTAGTCAACTATCGTTCTCTGGGAAAATATATCTCCGTTACTTCGCTCCCCGACAACGACGTCAAATGTTGTATCTATTTCTTGAAGGTAGTTCTTGGTTTCGAAACTACACTGAGAAACCAACTCGACCAATCTTTAGGTTCAAGCTAGCCCTTGAATCTGAGGGGGCTCCCTTAAGTGTTATAACGCCTTTCAATGTTTTTCATTGTCATTGGACATCAACCTATGAAGCACAACAAATAGATATAATATTTGTTTTAATGGTGGTTGTTGATGAGTCACAAATCCCTACGCACTAACAAATCCCTCTCTTCCAAAGTCCTTATGAAAGAGCTAGCATTCAACTATGGTAGAAAAACATATCTTGAAAGGTTTTGATGGGGGGATGGAGGAGAAATTAAAAAAATAAATATCCTTCCTCGATGTCTAATTATATAACTAAGAACAAAGTCATGTAAAAGGATCTCTACAATAATCAATAGTACATTTAAGAATTTGTATAGAAGTAACAATTTATTGATTTAGAGGGCTCAACAGTGACACATTGTCACCATGATTTACTCAGTAAAGAACATAACATTGCGGTAGGTTTAGGGAGGTTGATACTAAACCTAGCCTAGCCTAGTGTCCTATACAACCTTAAATATATGCAGAAAATGATATGTATCACAGGAAAAGAAATAAATAAGACAAATTTTGTCAAATTCCTAAGCCAAGAACCTTTGATTAAAAATTTTGCAACAGGAGACTTTACAAAAAAAACTCAAGGTTTTGGCATCAAAATCCAACCCTCTTCCCATAAAAATTCAAGAATAGATAAGGACATACATCAAACCCATTACATAATTCTAGGAACATAACTATAATAAAAAATAAAAAATAAACTAAATCTGAAATCACTACCAGATGTCTCAATTTGTTAAGTCACTTTATCATTTTTTTCCTTCAACTACTCGATCTACCTATTTTACTTCTTTATAATATCTCAACTTTGACCATTGAGTGTCATTGCCAATTTTATCCTTTCGAATGCAAAAGATGATCTTATGTTGATTTTCTGCCAGAAAAGATTCATTTGTTGATTGTATGCCTAAAAGTGCTCAGCTGAGCCCTCAAATATTATAGATGCCAAATACCTTACCACCAAATCTGGAATAATATTTAATCTGTTGAATTTAACTCCGATTGTTTGAATTGTCTATTTAGAAATCTTCAATTTGTTGATCTAAAAATGTAGTCACTTACTTAAATTTCCACTTGTTCCATCACTACTGAAATGTACTTGAAAATAGGGGATTCAATCCTTAAATGCCTTCTCAGAAAACTGAACTTCGAGATGACTCATCTTTTTACCATCATCTGTCTTCTTTAGATGTCCGAGTATTGACCTTTTGCTATTTTTTTCCTCTCTTAATTTCAATGGCCTCTTGAATTTGTTGGTAGGAACATTCTCAATAATGAGAAATTTTATAATGGCATCACCTGCATGAACTACTAACTTTGTTTTTCCATTTGGTATCTAGGTTCCAACACATGAAATATCCATACATTGTTGCAGGTGCTCAAATGATGCCTGAACATTGTGATAAAATATCTGCAAATCTCGAAATGACTTTTATTGACTGCCATCTTTCTATCCAGTTGTCATATAACATTTTTTCCTTTGTTGATATCACCACCAGCCCTATTTTTTATTTCTTCTTCCATGAACAAAACAACAATCAACATGTTAATGAGATTTTCAACAATTTTGTAGACTTGTTGATGATCAAATAGGTACCAAAAGTAGCTATATGAAAATATCAAGTGTTTAGCTCATCATTACACCAAAAGAAAGTGCAAGTGCACTCTAAATCATTAATTTCCATCTGACATGAGTTATTTTTTTCTACTCAAGATATTAACATGTCTCCTCTTTAAATGACGGGGAAATTTTAAAGTCAAGAATCACAAGTGTGTCTTCCTTTGTGAAGTCCAATAAGCAATATCCTTGTTCTCCCCCAAACTCTAGTTCAACAGGGTCATTTTCTAGTTAGGAGCTCAATAAAAACCACACCAAAATTGTACACATTTCTCTTCTCTGTGGCCTTCAAGGTATATGCATATACTGAAAAAAGAGAGCAAAAACTTTCTAGGAGTGACGTGACCGTGGATTCCTAAAAAAAGGCATTGTTGAATCCCCTCCTTTGTTGCGATATTGAAGAACTTTTGCAAATCTGAAACAACAAAACCCTTGAAGCCAGTTTGCTTCTCAAGAACGTGAGAAACAAGGAAATAGTTATTGTGAATCTTCTGGCCATTCCAACTGGAATAAGAAACCACAATGGTGGAGACTCGTTTGGAAAGTAGATCAAGATAGGCTTCCATATGGATGTGCACTAATCCTTTATAATTTCTTACAAGATTATTCTCGTTGATACCTTTGTTTGTTCTTCCATCACCCAAAAAATGTTTGGCACAGGTTGGAATATTTTATTGTCCAACTACGTAAGGCACCTAGTTTATGGAATTGGAAGCAGATTGTCCATGCTGCCCAAATATTATCTCTGTCCCTACATATTTGGTTCTTTGGTAGCAACCTAGCTTGAATACAAACATTTGGTAATAAAGAAAAATAAGAAAACTATTTTTGATATTAATGGGCTTGATCCAACTTAGTAATTATGTAGTGGGTTTGATGTATTTCCTATTCTATTCTGATTTGATGATATCTTGAACAAAGATCCAACTTGGTGAAGTAAATTGATCCATGCAATTCATCCAATAATTCATCAATGACAGAAATGGGAAATTCATACTTAATTGTGAGCTTGTTGAGCTCCCTATAATCTAGACACATGCGCCATGATCCATTCTTCTTATGCACCAATACTACTAGAGCAGACAAAGAACTTTGACTAGGTTGAATTATACCAGCCTCTAGCATTTCTATAACCATACGTTCAATTTCACTCTTTTGGGCATAGGGATATCTGTAAGGTCTGATGTTTGGAGGAACACTTCATGGAATCAAATGAATAACGTGATCATGATCATGAATAGGTGGGAGGCTTTTGGGAGTCTCAAATAACTTGGAATGATTGTCCAAGATTTTTTGGAGATCTGGAGAAATAGATGATTTCGATGTGGGAACCTCTAACGAACATAATTGTGCAATTACGCCTTGTTGTTCTTTCTTTAGAAGCTTCATCATTCCATTAGATCTTATTATCTTTCTCGTTTTCCTTGCAATACCCCTTAATTCAACTTCCTTTCTTTCCGAAATAAAATTTCAAGAAAAGTTCTTGAAAATTAAAAGTTATTGTACCCAAAGATTGTAGCCATTGGACTCCTAGTAGAACATCAATGCCACCCATTGGAATGGAAAGAATTGGGCTATTCAATACATATTATCCCATGGATAGCTTGATATTATGGCTCTTTCCAGATAAATTTATGGTTCCTCCACTTGCAACCATCACTTGACACTCTGGTGCTGGATATAGGAAGCAATTCAATTCCTTGGCTATCTTACAATGAACAAAATTATGGGTACTGCTCGAATCAATCAACACTATTACCTTTTTCTTCTTGATATGTCCCTTTATCTTCATAGTTTGAGGAGTGGTAATTCCGGCCAATGCATTACAATATATTATCAAATTCATTTCTTCTTTCTCCGGGGTTTGTTCCTGGTGTATATCTTCTTCTTTTGACGTTTCTTGTTCCTTTTATTCCTCCTCTTGACAATCTAAGTAAAATAATTTCTTCTCAGCACACTTATGACCTTTAGTGTATTTGCTATCACAATTGTAACAAAGCCCTTTTGCTCTTTTTTCTTCCAACTGTTGTGGTGTCAACCTTGTAGGTTGTGGAAGGCTAAGGGCAACAACACTTCCATCTTTATAGTTGTGAGTGGTAGGCTTCCTTGTTGCCATAATTTTGCTTTCCATTTTTCTTGCCAACCTGAATGCCTTCTCCAATGAATCAGGTTCCCAAAGGCAAACCTCATGTTGGATGTTATCCTTTAAAGCCCCTATGAACACATCAATCCTATGCTCTGTTGGAATATATTTTACCCTTATATTCAATTTTTGGAAGTCCTCAATGTGCTCCATCATTGAACCCTTTTGTTTGAGATTTATCAATTGGCTAAGAAAGGTGTTTCTTTTTCTTTTTGTATCCTTATAATGTGCTACCATTTCTTCCGTAAAAATTGCCCAAGTGACAATTTGTTTACGAGAGAAAAGCCATCGATACCATACAAATTGATTTGGTTCCAAATATAAAGTTGCAATGCGTACCTTTTGTGTGTTTTGCACATTATGGAGGTCGAAATATTGCTCCAACTGTAGTATGCATGTTACAAGATCCTTGCCATCAAAATTCCTCATATCGGTCTTGGGAACATGGTGGGTCTTCAATCCAACGTTAGAGTCTATGAAATCATGATTAACATTTATTTTATTGTCATCATGAGTTTCCTTTACTACCCTTTCGCCATTAGTAAAAATTTCTTGTAGCAACTTTATCAAATCTATCTTCAAATTTTCCATGTTTCCTTTCAGTTTTTCTTCTATACCATCCATCTTAGCATCCACACCATTCATCTTAGCTTCCATGCCATCCATCTTAGCTTCCACGCCATCCATATTAACTTGCACACCATTCATCTTAGCCTCCATGCCATCCATCTTAGCTTCCATGACATTCATCTTAGATTCCACGCCTTTCTTTAAACCATACATCTTAGCTTATGTTACCTTTTGTGAGAGTGAAATTTTTTTCACTTGGTCTCGTAATTTTGATATATCATGTTGCATTTCTTCCTCTTATTCATGATTCATGCTAGATCTTTCGGTTTTCTTACTAGGTGTTTCCATTTTCTTTCTTCGCTGCATCAATTAATGATAATTATGCTTCACTATGCCCTTTGAATCACTTCAAACTAATTCTTCAACCTAAACTTCTGCAAAATTTTAAAATGACTACACACATTTTTTCGTTTTGTAGGAGCTCTATATTGAATCTGTTGTATCTCTGTAATTGTGGATCTCCAAGGTCTATAATTTCCTCCTACAGTAGCCCTCCGAGTCCTCTTTCCAATGCCACCAATCTGAACGAAATTGGATTCTCCAAGAAAGAGTTATACCCAATCTCCCAACATGACCTCATTATATACTTTTTTAGCAGAGAAAACTTGTACAAAGTCCCACGTATCCCTGTTTCGACCTTTGGCTCTGAAAAAAAATACAAAAAACTACATTCTGTCCTCTTTCTGTGACTTCTTACGAAATTTCAATCTTATGCTCAGAGAGAAAGTTATGACGATGTTTCCAAGGTCACCTATTTGGGATGTAATTCAGTAGCCTGCAAAATCCCTAACATCCTTGGATCATGTATCCAAAAATATAGCAAAAGGGTCTAAAATACGAACCCAAGTTTCATTGCTATTTCGGCTGAAATGGGTTTTAATTTTAGCTTCTGCATCTTTGTAGACAAAACGTTATAGAAAAAACACTGCGATGACCTGTTTGGAGCATCGAAACCCTAGAATCCAAAGCTCTGATACCAAATGTTAAGAAACTAGCTCACAAAAAGATAGAAAAGAATATCAACGACTTCAAAATCAGCCTCTTCGAGGGGGAAACCCCCTTTACATTACAAAAATGAACAATTCTTGGATGATACAAATGACAAAACCTTCTTTCTATATATAGGAGTCTGAGGAGTCACATAACAATAATAATAAAAGGGCACAATAATAACAATATGAGGATAACATGGACAAAACAATAACAATAAGGGATACAATGCCAATAGTAATGGGGGAATCACTAGTATTAGAGTGACCTAACAAAGTCCATGCTAAATGAATCTGAAACTTAAATCAATACGAGCTTCGTGGCCTCCATGAAGGCACATGTTGAGCAGCTTGCAACTATGGATACCAATGCTCTATATGAAATCTTTGATTGCCCTTCTGCAACTTGGATTTATGTAAACCCAAAATAAACTATGCCAATAAGCACCAACATAATATGTAGAATGAAGACAATGAGACTCAACATTTCTATAAGCCTCTGAATATACTACTATATTTGCTTTCACTTCAATGGCCTTGACAATCACTAACAAAGAAACAACCCACGTAATGTTGCCTCGTGAAACTAGAAGTGGATTGCGGGGGGGAGGGGTCACTCTCGTAAGTGATTTTTAACTGGGGGAGCCGCAACTTTTCCCAAGTTTCCATCTACCTAAAGTGGTTTTACAAAACCACAAATTGCAAAGGCCTCCTCTCTATTAAATTTCAAACAGCCCTAGGGGTTCCCAATTTAAATCTCAACCATAAACTTTTGAACACCAACATCCGACTTTGAAAGTTTCAAAAAGTTTATATCTATGAAATTTCACCACCTATCAAAATTTGAAGAAAACCTATATCTCTTCCTTTAGTTTCTTAGCTGCTTAATGACACCCTTGACATTCCTATAAATTTGTTGCTAATTGGATATTGTTCATTTCTTCTTGGTGCCCCGTGTGACAAGAGTATATTGACTATAATAATTTCTCAGCATTTAACACTAAAAGTTTCCTAAATTGTAAGATATTAACCTTAATTGCCTCCATCTACATCGATTTTCTTTCATGTTTTTAGATCAATATTTGTTTGCAATCGACACTTGGCATTTAGCTTTTTTTAACGACAATAGTCATCTCAGGTCATTCTCTTGTTTCCTAAACAACTATGCATGTCTACAGCACTAATTTCATCCCATACAGGCATTTACGTTCACAAATTCTAAAGAGCCATGAAAATGCCTTAACAAACAAAAGTACAATTATTGCATGTATGAACACTGATAACCGGGAGGGGGAACATGACTGCCAAAGTGATAGTTGTTGTAGTTTGAAAAGGTATTGTAAGACCAAGAACCTCTCAAAGATGCCCCTAAATCATCTGATAGATTTGGATATGTGTAACCTTTTGATAGAGTTGTTGGGCTTCTGATTCTAGTGCCATAGGATGAGCCATAGATGGCTTAGCTCGACCTATCATAATTGCTTTGGCTAAGTAAATTATAGGAAGCAATTGCACCAACGGGATATTGAACCATATTTGAAGGTCCATAGAAACTCTTGCTAGAAATATTAGATGAAGCATAAGAATTATGAGCCTTTCTTGCTTTAGCTAGAGGCATATGTGCTCAAGAGCCCCCAACATTTGATCGAGAATGCTTATTATAAGAATTTCAAGGACCAGCAGATTTTTTTCCTTTCTGCTCTTTTCTTCTCGAGATCAGCCACATAGTTTTGGAAGTTATTAGGAGGAAAGAGTGATTCAATATTTTATTCTTCAATGCACTTAATAACAATTTTCAAGGCAGTGAGTTCTTTTGTGTTTGCTTCATTCACAACAACAGAATTATTTCTACTTTTCAATGTTGCCAATGTAGCTTTCTTTGAATTCTTCAGTTATTCCTTCAGTGAAGGCCCCAGAGGAAACTTTTCAAAGAGCCTTTCTGCATGTGCAAAATACATAGCCTCAACTTGTTTTCCCTTGTCGATTAATCCCTCTACAATATTTTGGAATTTTCTCTACAAGCCCGAGAGCACCACAAAGCTTTGGAATCTGCACTTGGCATTTAGCTTGCACTTGGTGTTCTCTTCGTTTGACAGATAAAAATGATCTTTGGCAACAATTATCTTAGTGGACTCGTAGAGATGGGCACTCATTTTCCTTTATACCTGAACTCTCTGCGCATTTGGACATTTGGAACCTTTGACAGCTAGACATTTTGATGACTTAACACTTATATGAATGTTGCTTTTTTTTTTTATATATGAATCAAAATAATCCCATATGTGTAAGTTGGCATGATAATATATTCTTTATAATGACAAAAATTTTAAAAATGCCTAATAAATACATATATAATAAATAGTATATATATATGTATAAAATAAACATTTTTAAATATTATATAATATTTTTAAATTAAATAATTTTAATTGTAGGATAGTTGTATTTATTTTGGAATAAAGTGTTTATATAGTTTTAATTTAATTATAAATTATTATTAGGTAGATCATAGGAATTTAACTTTTTTGGAATATTTTAAAATATTCATAATAGTATGTATAAATCAAAAGTTGATAATTATCTTCAAAGTAAGAATCGACCATTGGGATTTCCTCTTATTTGTGTGACATAAAGTCAATTATGACAGCAACCACTATAATCTCCTATGTGAACCACTTAGCCACATCAATCACTAACCATAACTCCTATGTGAACCACTTAGCCACATCAATCACTAACCATAACTCCTATGTGAACCACTTAGCCACATCAATCACTAACCATAAATAGATTTGAATATCAGAGCATTCACTTACATTTACTTTACATTTTCATGGGCTTGCCAAGTGAGCTCCCCTGGGTTGCCATTTTTAGTCTTTTAATTAAATTGATCAAAAAAATGTGTTATGAACAAGTCTTATTTGAAGTAAGTTATGGTTTTTTGGACATGTCATATTCATAAACCATGGTATTGGCCCACGATATTGTAACAAAGTATAGTTATTGAGCCGAGAGGTTCATTCTACAACCTAGTATGAGGGGATGTGTAAGTTCCCCGTCATTAAAATTGGCACATTCCCCTATAAAATAAAAATAATTATGCTCTAAATAGAAAATTAATGTCGCTATAATAATATAAAAAAAATGTTGCAAATTAATTAGAAGTAAAAAAAATGTGTGAGTAAGATGTTTAAACCTTATACTTTTCAAAATTTTATACTTTTTAAAATTATTTCAACAACAAATCTAAATAAGATATTTTTTAAAAAATATTTCAATCGATTATTTAAATAAACTATTTGAAGATCTATGTTAATTAATTTATGTCCATATCAACTTCATATATATATATATATATATATATATATATATAGATATATATATATATATATATATATATATATATATATATATATATAGATATATATATATATATATATATATATATATATATATATATATATATATATATATATATGGGCCTAATGGTTAAGAGCACGTGTTTCCTCCTAAGAGGTCACAGGTTCAAAACCAGAGGGGGATAGAGTATGTATGCCTTCGTAGACTTAACAGTCAAATCACTGCACGGAGGTGGGTCCCTTGTCCCACAAACAAGGGGGTCTCATACACCAATTTGGTGTCTGGCTTGGCTGTGACCTTAAAAATGGATATTATTATTATTATTATTATACAAAAACAAATTGTTAAAATAAAATATTTTCATGATTAATATTTAAAAGTATATTAATAATAAAAATATCATTTTAATTTGGGCTCATAAAATGTTTGGATGTACATGTTATACAAAATATTCTAATGTCAACTATGTATATATTATATATCATTTTTTTTTGTATATATCTTCAAAAAATATATACTTTATATAGCATTCAAAAATACAATTTAAACAATGAAAAATTACACATTGTATTTTTCATTCTAAAGAAACTTGCATGTGAAAAAATTTGATCCCACTCGGGCACATGTTCGATCCATACTTAAGATGGACCTATGCTGGTAGAATAAGAACCTCCATCATTAAAAATTTTCTTCTATTTCTGAGTTTAAAGATGTGACATGCATAATTTAGATATAAGACTTCAGGATCCATCACATTTTTTCTTTTATTCGACTTTTCTAGTCAACTAGTGTGAATCATCATCAAAACACTCTGATGAAAAATATGACTAACTTCTAATAAAGAAATAACTGAGAAATACAGATTAAAAAATTGGAAAACATAAAAAACTAATAAAAATAAATAAATGTTGAAATTGAATCAAATGAAAATTAAAAAATAAAACAAATTAGAATAAAATAAATCAAATAATTTTTAATGATAAAAAAATTATAATATTATAAAGATAACATAACCTTAATAGTTAAAAAAATTCTTATAATAATATAATCAAAACAAAATAACTAAATTATAATTACTTATATATATATATATATATATATATATATATATATATATATATATATATATATATATATATATATATATATATATATATATATATAAAGAATAACTATAATATTAAAATAATAAAACTCTAACACCAAAGAAATATAAATGGTAAGATTTATAAAAATATTAATATATAAATAAAATATAAGAATATGAAAAAATGTGATAGATAGAGAAGTTTTATATCTAAATTTTGTTTCATATTTTTTTAAAATGTAAATATGTTTAAATTATATATTAATTCTTTTAATAATAATAAAGATATAACTTAGTTGTTATGATTTTATTTTTAATTTATAGCCACATGAGATGAGATGTATAATAAAGTGTTTTGGTACTTATTACATTTTATTGTTTTTAATCACTTTTAAAATAATTTTATTTTTTAGTTTATTTGGGTGGTAGTATAATTGGCAAAAAACATGGGTGGTAGCAAAATTGGCAAAATCCTTGTGCATCCAAGTGATGGCAAGTTCAATCCCCTTCTAACCTTGAGGCCATTGAGGAGAATTGAACCCATGAACTCCTAATGGCAAGGTGTTTTAGCAACGGGACCTCAACCAAACTAGCTAACTCTTAAGGCTATAAGAGATGTGTCCCATAACTTTATATTTTAAAATAATAAAATAATACTTACATTAACAAATAAAAAAATACTAATAACAAAAAAACCAATGTTATTAATAAATAAAACATTTCATTTTCCACCTTAAGTTTACATCTTTATATAGAGAATAATTGAAAGTAAAAAAAGAATATATATATATATAAATAATGGAATATATAATTCCTTATATTTTTTTTTCAAACAGAAAAAACACTTTCAATTGATTGAAAAAGAGAAAGCACACTGATCAAAGAATAGAGATTCTTAATGTCATCATATGATGAACTTATAAACTTAAACCAATTAGCTCTCTACAAAAAAACATAGAGCTACCTTCATGCAAAAAATAGGACCAAGATACAACAGGTATTCAAAAAACAAAGGAAAGTATTCCCAGAAAACATAGTAGGAAAGGAGTCCTCTAATGAAACCGATCTAGAGAAATAGAGGAAGTCTCATCTCTTGCAGAGAAGCCAAAGAAAATTCGTTGCTCCAAAAAAATACAACAGGTCAAAGATAGATGGAAAAGAAAGCATGAAATCACTGCATGGAATTATTCAATTAGATCAGAATGTCTCTTGACCCATGCAAAATGCCATTATCATAAAATTGAAAATTGATCCGGTTGGACTCCAAGCTACCTCCATCCTTGGAGATCTCGTCAACATCGTTGTTTTGGGATCGATAGATGTGCGAGATGGAGATGATGTGAAGCATTTTGAACAAGGCCTTTGTACTATTTTTCCAAGATTCGTTAGCAAGAGAGTTTAAGGATCCTCTTTAATTTTCCTAATTGATGATAGATTTTGATTCTCCAAAGATAGTAATATCCTTTAAGCCAAGTTAAGAGGCACATGACAGAACACCTCATAGAGCAAGTAATTCAGTTTGAGTGTTGGTACCATAGCCACAGTGCCAATGAAATATTTAGGAACACTCAGGCCCTGGGAAAATGATCATATCACATTCATATAGGCCAAAAGATGATGCCCCATTAATATGGGGTTTGTAGATGGCATGCCAAATAATATTATTGATGTTATATGATGTGTAATTCTTTTTATTTTCAATTAAATTGTAATACTTAAAACAAAAATATATAAATAATAGAAAAATAATGTCAACCATAAATAAAATATTTCCATGCTCATATTGAATAACATAATTTTATATAGAAAAAACAAAGTAATTTAAATTTTTCAAAAAATATATTTTGACATTTCATTATAAAATAGATGTGTATCTTAACATGAAATTGATATATAAGGCTCACATACTTTGTTAATGAATATGCAACATTCTTGCTTGATCTAGTGGATGAGAATTGGAAGCTTTGAGGTACTAGGGTTTTGAACAGGGGGTGACAAGAGTGAGTTGGTAACGATGGAGGGGCTTGGAGGAGGGAGCTCCACTCCCTCCTACAGTAACGTGGTTTCAAACAGAAGCAAAGAGGCGAGTCTGAACAATTTCCGGAAACCACTAGAGGCAGAGACAAAGACAACTGGCACTCACAAGCCGAGAAGCAGCAATTCCCATGAAAAGGAAGGGACCCACAAGGAAGCTAGGCGGGAAACGAATCCTGGCAACAGCAGTTAGAGAACTGAGAAAATGTCTGCGACGGGACCCTGCAAGCCAAAGGCTAACATTAAACCCCGGGTGGTCTTAAATGATCCTGCACTACAGGTGCACAGAGACCATATGGCGACTTATGCAGTCATTTGCAAGTTCATGGGCATATGGCCCATGGAGAAAGCATTGTATACATGGATAAGAAACAACTAGAAACCAAAGGGAGAAATAAATCTACATCTTGGCTCCAAGGGTTTCTTCACAGTGGTTTTCACTAACCTAGAGGACAAAGATAGTGTTTTCAAAGCAGAACCCTACTTCTATGCTACTGCAGGCCTTTACATGTGACCTTGGGTGATGAACTTTGCTCCGGAGTGAGAAACGTTCACATCAGTCCTAGTATGGATTAGATTATACTCCTTACCTTTAGATTACTGGCTGCCGGAATCTTTAAAAGCTATAGGTAACAAATTAGGGCATTTCATAAAGATATCAGAGGTGACTCTGTGAGGGAAATATACCTCCTTTGCCCACATATGTGTAGAGATGGACTTATCAGGAGCACTCCTGGATGAAGTCATCCTAGAAGTTTATGACAAGGAATGGGTCCAAGCAGTCGACTATGAACACATCCCGTTCAGATGTCGTAAATGTCATGAACATGGGAACCTCTTCAGAGACTGCCCACTCAACAAAAGGGAGGGATACCCAAAAACCAACAAAGGAAAAGACCCTGAAGGTTTTACCAAAGTGGGAGGTAGAGGAAAGGGAGGGGGAAAAAGGTCCCAAAAGAAACCTAGTGAAAGCAAGATACCAAGTCATAACAGTTTCGAAATTTTAGAAGAAGAAGGAGGAGAAAATGGAATGCACAAGAAACCAGAGGACTATCATATAGAGAAGGAAAAAGAGGATAGCATGGAAATCATACAGGAATACAATGGACAAAAGGAGGACCCACCGAGCATCATGGAACCTGGAAGGGACCATGAGATGACCCCAAGCAAAGGAGGTACGGAGGACCAAGACCTACAGGAGATCCTTGAGAGGGAGAACCTTGAACTAGAAAAGTTTCTAGAGCAGGGAATCAACAAAGGAATTGACTCTCTACCACAAGAGGAGTTTGACAGAGTACAACAACTATTCCTCTGAAGGTCTCATACAAAGGCTGTAGGAGTCAAAAGGAACCACGATAGCCAGGAGAACAAAGGGGTTAAATCAATGGAGATAATAACAGGACACTCCACCAAGAACCCAGGCAAGAAAAGAGGAAGAAAGAGACATAATGAACTACTGACAGAGTGTGGAAAACTCATGATTAATTCAGGTAAGATGAAAGATCTCACCAGTTACTCTTTTACAAACCCATCATTATGAAGCTTACAACCTAGAATATTAGAGGACTAGGGAGTAAAAGGAAACAAAGAAATCTTAGTAACAGAATAAAAGAAGAAAAATTAGATATGGCATTTATCCAGGAAACAAAATGCTCAGTAGACAAAATTAGAGAAATTCATAGTAAATGGCTTATTAAGTATGAGTACCTAGAAGTTAAAGAAAATAATTCAACAGGAGGAATTCTCACTCTATGGAATCCTGGATGCTGAGGCATCCAAAAACCACCTTTCAATGGTCATCCAACCTTTGGGGGACAAGGATTGTTACATGATCACAAATGTCTATGGTCCTGTTGTGGCCAGCAACAACCCCCCTTGTTATTTAGTGTTATTCCTAATACTAAATAAGTGGGGACCCTTAGTTAAAAATTAAAAAATCAAAGTAGTGTTTAAATTTCCTTTTTCGAATAAACTTACCATCATAAGCTTAGGAAGCCCACCTTAAAAAATCCAAAAAATCTAAGTTTTATGATAAGGTAAGACACTAATCTTTCCTTAGGAATATCACATCGAAAAAAGATAGCGGGATACCTCCTTATGAGCTAAATTTTAAACATTGCGAAGATTGCAATGTGTGATAATGAAATATCGCATCGCATATAGCACAATTTACAAACAAACAATTGGTGATGACGTTGATCGCAAAATCACATTTCGCAGAAAACATGTTAACAAAGATTGTCATACATAATATTCATGCGATCTGCGATATGCGATATTGCGATATGGCGATTTCGCGATGCAGCGACAATGCGATAATACGATGTTATGATTTTGCGATTTTTTGATGTTGTGATCTACGATGTTGCGAAGCAAATCACAAAATCGCTTCATCGCAAATCTTTCGAGCGAGTTATTCAAGAAAAACCATTTCCATAAGCTGACACCTAGTTATGCGCTTTAATGCTAATAAATGAGGTAGTTTCCATTTATTAATGGAATATGGGTTCGTGCTTATCGAAAAAATCATCTCATGTAAGGTGGTATACTTGATGTGTTTGCGGCATTTAAAAATTTCCCATCACCCTTCCTTGTCATTCATTTTCACTTCACTTGTGAATTGCCGAAGCGGAGAACAGAGAACGATACAAAGCAATACACAGGTTAAAATGGGAAAGAAAAGCAAAGCCCCGAGCTGAGAAGAAAAGGAAATGGCGCCCCTGTATACACACACTGCCTGTAACAGAGATGCGGGAATTGCTACGTGGGAAGGCATGTATAATCTGCTCGAAGAGGAGCATCCCAGAGTAATGGAAGTTGTTGCTATTGCAGGCTCAAATGGTTCTTTTGAAGCATCCCTTACAGAGCTAGCCTGCTCATTCTTACATCATATAGCAGGAAGGCCCAAAATTCTCCCATACACAGACATGGTGAAGTGGATACTGGACATCGCAGATATCAGAAATAGGTAGTTTAAAACTCAAGGTCAAGAGCTTACAGAATCATTATTTTCACAAAATCTGAATTTTATATCTGCTAGAAGAAAAAAGCGCAAAAGGCAAAAAACGCATCAAGGAAATCTGGATCAAGAAATGGAGGTAGTTTCCGATGCGCGATTAGCACCTGCAAGCCCTGAAAATTGCAAGAAAGTAACGATACAGGCAGATTGGAAGCAGAGAGCTCAAGAAAAGGCAAAAGCAATCCAAGGGTTAACCATGTTGAAGTAGGATTATTACTGGGCATACTTGGTAAAGCCACATAGCCAGTGGATGAATGTTAAGTGTATCATCAATGCGGCTGAAAAGATGGCGCCAACTCTTGTTGATTCTATTTTCTTAGCTCAGCTAAAAGTAAAAGTTGGCCAGCCGACTCTTCTCAAACAGATGCTGCATCCATGCGATTTCAAGGACCAAATACAGAAGTAGTTTAATTTTAGATTTAATTTTAGCTTTAATTTTGTTTTATTTTCCTGAAAAAAGGACGGCCATTTAAACCGCATCCTATATTTTTGTAATAATTTATTTTTAGATTTAGTTAGTAGTATTTAAACCCTTCTCATGCATTTAGAGAAGGGTCCTGAAATTTATCAAAAACTTATCCCCAGAACATGCACTTCTGTACCCTCTGAGGAGGTTTTGATGAATGAATGGAACGAGATTTAGTGATGTTTGCATTTGATATCTGCTACTGATGTTGCAATTTTGTACTCTTAGTGGATATTTGATCAAGAAGAGATAAATTGCTATCGCTTGAAGCTCATGAGTAGGACTAGTTATAAATGGTATTTCTATCTCTTAACTATTCTGCCTTGTGTTAGAGTGATGTTCACTTCAGTTATTTATATATTGATGTATGAATGCCTAAGTTATCATTTGGCACTTTTGTACGGTGATAGCTATCTATTTATGCTTAGTGTATGAATAGCTCATGATGCGATATGTTTGTCACAACTATTTCGTCTAACTTTTTATACGAAGTGGTTCATCTTTATTCAATTCTTTTCTCATAACGGTTGAATGATCTTTATTACCAGTTGTTGTCTGAAATCATTTTAGATAGCATAGAAGAAAGATTACACCTCGGGTTAGTGTAGATTTAGATATTTCTGCTTATTAGAATATAATTTCCTTAGTATTAGATTAAAATTAGAATAGAAGTATTCCATTTAGAAACTGTCAGAAACAGAAATATCAATCTTTCTCACACACACACAAATTGGGAAACTGGTCCCATATCCCCAGTCGGACCTACTATACCAAACGGAAAAGGAGTTTCCAACCAAGGTCCGGACCGGGCGGGTATCCCCCTTGTTGTAGACCCGATTTTTGGGGTTTCAACATATTTGGCGCTAGAAGGAGGGCCACGAAATGGCAAGCAAATCCAAATCTAAATACCATTCTAAGAGTAAATCATGCTCACCATCTCCTCTGACTTCTCCATTGCATTCAGAAAACATAATCCAGAATTAGAAGTCGCTGGATCAACAGCCGCTGCTACAAACCCTGATATTTCAAAACAATCTACTATTTAACCTCCTGAAGTTGAATCTTTGATTCACAAACTTCAGCGATTTTCAATATCTCCTCAAAAATCTGATAAATCTCAAGGCAGCGTGACTTCGCAATATAATCCTGCTCATCCTCTTACCAGATTAAAGAGTGAAAAGTTTGGTGTTCAGCCAACCGAATTACCTCTACCTACTAGGAAGAGAGCAAGGAAGTCTCCTAAAGGATCCGATAGTGAGACTCTTTCATCATCATCATCCATCTCAACCTCTTCACCGCGAAGTCAACCATCCACTCCTCCACTTCAGATCATTGTCGATCAGCCTATTGCAACTTCCTCAACTCCTTCTCAACCATCTGGAGTCAAAATATCCTCATCTTCTCAACCATAAGGATCATCTTCTGCGCTTTCCTATGTTAGTAGTTTAGCAATGGCCCAAACTCCATGGAATAACCCAGGGGTAGTCTTAATGCCTACACCCTTGAGTCAGATACCGACCCATCCTGAAAAATGGCTGCCTAAGTTTAATCCTGAGGCAGGCATGCTAGCAGAAGAACATATAAATGACTTTATGCTATCCATAAATCTCAATGGAGTTGTTAATGAGGATTTTTTTGTTCGACGTTTTCCTTATACTCTGTAAGGAACAGACGGATCATGGTATTTCTCATTACCATCTAGATCTATTACTAGTTGGGACATCTTCCAAGAACAATTCCTGACCAAGTTTGGTGATGACAGGTCTACAGCGACACTGATCAATGACTTGTCTAACTTTAGGGCTGAATCAAGAGAACCTATCAAAGATTTCAATTTACATTTCAATAAAATTTTAAACAAAATTCCTACTGCTTCTGAACCTAGTGAAGAAGTGCGAAGTGAATGGTACATTACTGCTTTACCATCAAACTTAGCAATATTTTTTGATAGGGCTAACAAAACAAACTTAGTTGAAAATATGAAAGAAGCAATAGCAGTAGAGAAACGTATTACGGCCCTAGAAAATAAAAGCGCAATGGAAGAACGAAAATCTAAGAAGGTCTCTTTCAAAGAAGATCCCAAGAAAAAACAACCGAAAGATTCATTCGATTTAGAAGGATTACAAAAGGTTTTGAAGACCATGTCTAACGAAATGGTCTACATCAAGAAACAAGTGGCAAAAACTTCTTCTAAAAAGCCATACAGACCTTTTAAAAGAAATCCTTCAACTAATTCCAAAGCCCCTAACACTATTTCAAATGCTGAATCAGAAGAAGAAGAAGAAAATGCTACTGAAGAGCATACTGATGAAGAAGAAGTTGTAGAGTTACAAGGTATGTGGGATTTCATCCTCCCAAATGAAGAAGATCAAGAGGCATTCCTGGTTAGTACTCGTAGCAGAAATCATCTTGATCCTCCTCAACTTACACCTAAGCCAAAGAGCGCAAGCTCGATGACTAAGGATAAAGTCGCAACCAAGAAAACCTCACCTAAAGCGACTCAAACCAGCCCAGTCCAAACAGACACATCTACTCCATCTAAAACGCTAATCGTTTCGGATGAAATGGAGTATAACATCATAGAAGATATGAAAAGGACTAGGGCCAATATTACTCTCTTTGAATTGAGCAAGTTAAAACACCAACAGAAAGTGTCAGGCCAGGCAGTAACTCCACTAGGCAAAAAAACTGATTCGTGTATTATTCCATTAGGCAGGTCCTTATTATATACAATAGGGAGTGACTGTTCAGTTCATCTCCCAATGACTATTCACATTCCTAATTTAATTATTTACATAATTTCACCCAATCATGAAGATTAGGTTTCAACATTCCCCCCCTTAATATGAAGGGATGTTGGTGAGTCCAAGCATCGTTTTGAATCGTTCAAGCTTTTCTCTTCCAAGCGCTTTGGTGAAGATGTCTGCAATTTTCTCTTTTGTGGAACAGTGATGGAGATGGATTGTTTTGGCCTCAACATGATGTCGAATCAGATGATATTTAGTATTGATGTGCTTCGTTCGATCATGGAACTTTGGGTTCTTGGCCAACTTTATTGCAGAGGTATTTTCAATCATGAGTGGAGTTGATTGTACTTGTTTTACCTGCAAATCTTCAAGAATTTTCCCGAGCCACACAATTTCTTTTGTTGCTTCAACTGCTGCCATGTATTCTGCTTCTGTCATGGAATCTGTTGGAACTGATTGTTTGCGTGATCTCTAGGAGACAGCTGTTGATCCAAGACTCATAGCATATCTTGAAGTTGATACCCCAGTTTCTTTGTCTCCATCGAAGTCTGAATCAGAGTATCCAATCAAACTGAAGTCGTCCACCTGTGTATACTTGATTCCAAAGTCTCGAGTTCCCTTCAAGTACCTTAGAACTCTTTTAGCAACATACCAATGTCCCTCACAAGGCTTTTGCATAAACCTGGAGAGGATTCCAACAACAAACGAAATGTCTGGTCTGGTTGTAGTTAGGTAGTTGAGACTTCCTACAAGCTGTCTATACTTTGTTGCATCCTCAAATTCTTTTCCTTCAATAGATGTGAGCTTTAAGTTTTGTTCCATTGGAGTAGCGAGAGGATTACACTCTGTCATGCCAAACCTGTTCAACAGATCTCCAATGTATTTCTTTTGAGAAAGAAATATGGACTTTGGATGTTGGGTTACTTCAATGCGAAGATAGTAATGAACATAGCCCAAATCAGTCATTTCAAAACTTTTCCAAAATTCCTTCTTTATGGATGCAATGTAGCTTTCATTTTTCCCTATCATCAAAAGATCATCTACATATACCACAAGATATACAACTGTTTTGCCAACTTTCTTGACAAATAAAGTTGCATCATCAAGATCAAAATGTTTGAAATTGAGTTTCAGAAGATGCTCAGTTAGTTTTTCATACCAGGCTCGCGGTGCTTATTTGAGGCCATACAAGGAATTCACAAGTTTTCATACTTTATGTTCATGTCCTTTCACAGCAAAACCTTCAGGCTGGGACATAAAAAAATTCTCTTTTAGATCTCCGTTCAAGAAAGCAGTTTTTACATCCATTTGATGGACTTTCCAATCGTTCTGAGCTGCTAGTGCAAAGAGTGTCCAGATGGTAGCCCATTTTGCTGTGGGGGCAAAAGTCTCCTCATAATCGACCCCTTCCTTCTGTGCAAAACCTTTTGCCACAAGCCTAGCTTTGTGCTTGTCAAGTGAGCCATCAGCTTTATATTTGTTCTTGTAGACCCACTTGCAGCCAATTGGTTTGGTTCCAAATGGAGGATCAACCAGCTTCCAAGTGTCGTTCTTTATGAGGGAATCATACTCCTTTTGCATCGCTTCTTTCCATTCATCATGAGAAGTAGCTTCTTTGAAGGAAGTTGGTTCAAAATCTGTAGACAAGTTCAATTCACAATCATAAGAAACATCCATATCAACAAGTGAATTCGAGTCATCTACATCACCTCCATTTTGCCGTTTGAATTTCTGGTTCCTGTCTTTCCAACTTCATCAGGATGAACACTTTCAAGTGTCTTTGTTAGCCACTTTGGGGGACCTTTCTTAGATGGTCCAGGCTGCTCCGTTGATTAAGTTGGGACTGAGTCAAGATTGAGTCTCCCAATTCTATCAATTACATCACTTAAAGCATCATTCGTTGTTGGAGTTTCATGCGGGGGAGAGTGTTCTTCAGAAGAAGATTCCACATGTTGATCTAGTATACGAATCCCCCCTTCAAGATGTGGAATCTGATTATCAAATTCTTGAAATGATTTTTCTTTTGTGAATCTATCTAAGCGATCAAGTTGCCGCTCAACAACATTGTCAGTTTTGGATGATTCAAGAAAAATTACATCTCGAGATACAACAAACCTTTTATTTACTTCATCATAGAGATGGTATGCTTTGGAGGTGTTTAAGTACCCTAGGAAGATACATTTACGACTTCTAGCACCAAGTTTGTTTCTATGTACCTTTGGTATCAAAGCATAACAGGTGGAACCAAAGACCCTGAGATGTTTTACCGAAGGAACATGTCCATACCACAATTCATAAGGAGTCTTGTTTCTTATAGCATTAGATGGACATCTATTCTTTATATATGCAGCACATAGAACAGCATCAGCCCAAAAAATTATCTTTACATTTTTGAAGAAAGGCATGGATCGTAACATATTTAAGATTGTTCTATTCATTCTTTCAACTACACCATTCTGTTGGGGATTATAAGGCACAGTTGTTTGATGTTTGATCCCATGTTGGCGAAGATAGTTTTCAAATTCATTCGATGTGTATTCTTTTCCATTATCAGTGCGAATAGACCCAATATGAGATTGTTCATCATTTTCAATCCATTTATGAAAATTCTTGAATGTTTGAAAAGCATCAGATTTGTTCTTCAATAAATAAACACAACACATTCTGATGTAGTCATCAATAAACGTCATGACATATTTATTTCCATTTGCAGAAGGAACAGGGATTGGACCACATAAATATGAATGAATGAGTTCAAGTTTCCTATGTGCTCTTGAATGTGAATCATGAAAAGACTGTTTGCTATGCTTTCCTAGAATGCAAGCATCACATTGCTTAAGTTTCCTAGGATTTGTAGGCAAACCAGCAACACCATTTTTCTTCAACAAGCGAAGACTGTCATAGTTCAAATGTCCAAATCTAGCATGCCATAATAAACTTTATGGAAGTGTACCTTCTTCATGATGAGAAATGTATGAGAAATGTTGTGCATGAGCAAAGGTTCCTTGCAGTTTGAGAAGCCTTTCTTCTTCTATTCCCCTCATGACAAGTGAGTGGTCAGATGCTTTTCTTACCTCAAGCTTGCCATCAAACATATGAATGGAGTGACCTTGCTAGCGGATGTGGACCAAGGACAGCAAGTTTTTCTTGAGCTGTGGGAGATATAGAACATGATCCAGAATAAAGTCTGGAAGACCAGGCAGTTTAAGCCTGATTGTGCCAAGCCCTGATGGCTTGATTTTTGATTGATCTGCAAAGTATATTGCTCCATCAACATTGTCAATAAAATCTTCAAAAAAACCTTTTCTATAAGTCATGTGACAGGTTGTTCCTGAATCAAGCAACCAATCATTTTTCTAGGAAGCAAGTGAAGCATTAAACAAATCTTCATTTACTCCAATGTTACATTGTGCCTCAACATAGTGAGCGGATTCAGGTGCTTTACCTTTGTCTATATCATCAGTTTTACCTTTCTGTTGATTTCTTTTCTGCTCAATTTTGTCCCATGGTAGCTTGCATGTAGAGGCATCATGTGATCCATTTCTTTTGCAGCGAATGCAGTGCAAATCTGCCTTTTCTCCTTGAGAATGTCTACCCCCCTGCCTCTGAAATATCTTCCTCTTCCTCTTCGTCCACCTCTTCCTCTTGTAGAATATTGAGCAAGATTCTTTTCTTTATGAGCAAGGCACACAGTCTCTTCAGAAGATTCAGGGGTTGTCTTCTTTCCAAAATCTTTCTCTCTTTCAGTGAACTTTTTCACAAGAGAGTCAAAGGTTATATCTTTGAGATTTCCATTTGCTTGCAATGACTCAAGATAATTGGAGTAAGTAGGATAAAGTGCCTTGAGAAAAGCAATAAGAGGAATATCCAGCTCAACCTTAGTGGAATTGATATCATGCATTATAGACTTTACTTCAGATGCAAGAGCAAGAGGATCATTATTTTGCAATTCAAGAGTGAAGAGTTTAATCATGAGTTGAACAACTTCAAGTGCAGAATGTGAGT
Source organism: Pinus tabuliformis (assembly GCA_031772625.1). NCBI lineage: Eukaryota > Viridiplantae > Streptophyta > Pinopsida > Pinales > Pinaceae > Pinus > Pinus tabuliformis. The sequence goes on along the minus strand of CM062819.1, from coordinate 1,387,217,612 downwards.
CATAGAGTTCTTTCAGCTTTTGTAAGGCTTCAAAGGTAGTAGAATATGATGAAATATGGCGACTCACCTCTTCATTTACAGATGCTGCGATTAATGCATAGGCTTTGCTATTCTTGTTTTCCCAAATGATGAGCTCTTTATCTGAGGTAGGCTGTACTGGGTCATTGTCTCCTTCTCCGACACACACTCCTTTCCACAACTCATTGAAGATGAGGGTGTGTTTTATCATCCGGGGCCATTCAGGATAGTTCTCCTTGCCAGTGAGAACTATTCCTACCATGGATATGATTGAATTCATTCTGTAAAAAAAAAACTTTTGCTGATAGAAAAGAATACTTCTGCGAATATACAATAAAAATGTACTCAAAAGGGAATTCTCAAAGGGTATTATCATCCATTAAAACTTCTAACATAAGGTTTTCATGTACCCATTGAATCACTGCCATCACAACTTCAATACACAGAGAGAAAATGACTTTCAAAATGTACACGGATACCAATAAAAAAATTCAATGCATACGCAGTATACGGCCTCTTTTAAAAGGGCTCAACGCATCATGGACGTTCTGCCTCCGCCAAATATTCTACTACAGATTTTTTTCATCGTTCAAATGTTTGGTTTCAACTATTTGAAAGGGTATTACTATGACCAGCGTTTAATTATTTGAAAGGATATACTATGACCAGCGTTCAAATATTATAACAGTCAGACCAGCGTTTAAATATTACAACAGCAGCGTTTAAATATTACAACAGGCAGTGTTCAAATATTACAACAGGCCAGCGTTCAATTATATGAAAGAATATTAGAACAGTCAGAAACAAGTCCGCTTGCAGTTCATGTAACCCATGCATCCATGTGTATGGTAGCGGCCAAGGGATGTCTGCATGTGGCAAAGGAAGGGCGAGGCTCCTCAAACCGCCTTCCTCTAGTGATGGTCTCCAGTTATGGTGGTAGTCTCCTCTGACTGGAACAGAACTCTCAACGGTCCTCCTCCAGATTCAATCACTTATGTTTACAACCTTCAATTGACAATCCATAAAAAATCAACATAGAGGGAAATCCAGCGCCAAATATGATTGTGAAAACTAGAGACTAATGGTACGATGATGGCGTGATTTGCAACATAATGGTGTGCTAGCAATGATAAACCAATGCAGGTTGGAAACCCACTGAAACGCACTAGCGAAATATGAAGAAACACACTTTAGAAAAATATGAAACACATGTCCGGATGGAAACCACTGAAACGCAACAGCGTTGAAGGGTATACACAGCGTTCAGGACAGCGCAAACGTTTCAAACCAGGTCAGGATGACAGCGCAAATGTTCCCATGTCAGGGCCATTCACAAAAAAATTTTAACGTACAGCGCTTCTGTCTGGACAATATGGACAGCGCTGGACAGGACAGCGCTTCAGAAGAGCAGGGCGCAGGTTTTATAAATGGAATTTGGTAAATCATCAAACATTCATGGATAGACACCTTCTAGCTGACAGAGAGCCGGGTAAAAGGAATATGGCAGACAGACAGAGGAGTTATAAGGAGCATGAGAGCTAAAAAAGGAGCTGGCTCTGATACCATGTTAGGCTAGGCAGAAAAACTGATTCGTGTATTATTCCATTAGATAGGTCTTTGTTATATGCAATATGGAGTGACTATTCAGTTCATCTCCCGATGACTGTTCACATTCCTAATTTAATTATTTACATAATTTCACCCAATCATGAAGATTAGGTGTCAACAGAAAGTACTTTTGAAAGAATTACATGCTATACCAGTTGCACCTTTACCAGCTGCTGTAATCTCTCAAGCTTCCCATGATATGGGAAGACCTCCAACTATTACGATGAATAAAGTTGATCCAAATGATATCACATTAATTAGAGGAAGATCGAGATCGCATACTCCCCCATTTCTCCTTACTTATGAAATTTCCAATAAAAATGTGCATAATTGCTTAGTGGATTTTGGTGCTTCATCGAATATTTTACCAAGATCAATTTTTGTAAAATTGAATGTTCAACCACAGAAATCTGTTGTGCGCATAGTTCAGCTTGATCAATCGTAAGTCGAAGTGATTAGCGAGTTAAATCAGGTTACCATAAGGCTATCATCCAACCCAAAGGTATGTCAAGTTATCGACATTTTAGTTGCTAATATTCCTGAATTTTATGGATTAATTCTTAGCAGAGATTGGTTAGAAAAACTTCATGGATACTTTGCAACTGACTGGTCGCACATGTGGCTCCCTTATAATGGTAAACCAAACCAAATAAAAGTTGAACAGGAAAAACATCAGAAATACATAGTAACAGAACTTGAGGGAGAAAACGAACCAATAGCATATAATTCTAACATCATAGGCAACTATTCAGTAGATTCTTTCCTAGGAAATTTTAATGCTCATACTTCACCTTACTTAGAACATTCTTTTTTATCTCAAGTAGAAAATTTCTCTCAAACAGATAGTTCTAAATGCATTAATTTTATAGATAGTCCTGTAAATAAATCTTTGTTTTGGAAATTATTTTTTGATGGTTCTAAGTCTAACGAAAGAGCAGGAGCAGGGTGCGTGTTAGTAAGCCTAGAGGGAGATAAAACCATGCTAACTTCCAGACTCAAATTTGAGTGCACAAACAATACCAACGAATATGAAGCTCTAGTCCAAGGGTTGTACAAGGCAATCGGATTAGACGTCAAATACCTGCAAGTTTTCAGAGATTCTGAAATTGTAATCAGACAGGTAAGTAATACTATACACTATTTATCAGGTCATTTAAAGCATTATCATTCTTTAGTTCAAGATCTAACTGAACATTTTATATAATTTAATATTTCATCAATTCCCAGACTCCAGAACGCTAGCGCAGACCTCTTTGCCAACGTAGCTTCCAAGCTCATTCCTTCAGAAGATTTTAGCCCTGACCGATTTTCAATTGAGTTAATTTTTAGACCATATATTCCTGATAACATCACAAATTGGAGGATTTTCAACGACGATCTTGATATCATGAGTTTCCTCACCTCTGAAGGATCCTACACCAATCAAATAATTGACGAAGACTAACATGACCAACAATTGCAACGTGATAGTACTAACAATGCTATACCTAAATCAGTAGTCAAGTTAGAATACCTTTATGATTTGAAAGATCGATTCAAAATATCTACCAATTCAAAACTCCAAAGTTCAACTTTGAATTATGAATTAGTAAATCTAGGAACTGATGCCAAACCACAGAATATCAACCTAGGCCTTGGCCTAGCCCCTGAAGAGAAATTAGCCTATATCCGTCTCTTGAAACAATAAAAAAGTGTATTTGCTTGTAATTACGATGAACTCAAAACATATGACACCTCCATCATCCAGCATACCATCCCAATGATCGATAATGAAAAACCTGTCCAACAAAAATTGAGAAAGATCCATCCCAATTTGGAAAATCAGATCAAAACTGAACTCAATAAGTTATTAAAAGCCAAAATAATCTTTCCTGTTAGACATTCTAAATGGGTTTCCAATATGGTACCTGTTAGAAAGAAAAACGCAGATATCAGAATCTGCATTGACTTTTTAAACCTTAACAAGGCCTGCCAAAAGGATAATTTTCCTTTACCTCCCATGGAACAAATACTGCAGGCAATTGTGGGCTCAGAATTAATGTCATTCTTGGATGGATTCTTAGGATACAACCAAGTGCTGGTACATCTCGACGATCAATTAAAAACAACATTCAGAACTAAGTGGGCCAAATACGCATATCAAAAGATGCCATTTGGTTTGATTAATGCGGGTGCCACATTTCAGAGAGCCATGGACATTGCATTCAGAGGGCTAGTTAATAATTCAGTGGTCATCTATTTGGATGAAATTACATTTTATTCCAAGAGACGAAACAACCATCTCAGGGATTTAAAACAAATCTTCCAATGTTGTTTAAGGTATGGAATTTCACTTAACCAGAAAAAATCTTTTTTCGAATTAAGTGAAGGAAAACTTCTAGGATTCATAGTGTCAAAATCTGGAATTCACATTGATCTTGACAGAATCAAAGAAATTTCCACAGTTCCCCTACCTCACAACAAAAAGCCATGCAATCTTTCCTTGGCCAGATTAACTTTGTAAAGAGATTCGTTCCATATTTTTCAAGAATCGTGTCTCCTTTACAATCCATGATTAAAAAGAACACAAATTTTAAATGGGGCCAAGATGAACATGAGGAATTCAATCTGATCAAACAAGCCATTATCAATGCTCCATCTTTAGCAACTCCAATTTTTTTCGATACTTTTATTTGTACACATTTGCCTCAGATAAATCATATGCTGCGATACTCACTCAAGCAAATCAAGAGAAGACGGAAGCCCCAATTGCTTTTTTCCGTTCTAATTTACAAGGAGCTGAATTGAATTATTCAGATGTGGAAAAACAAGCTTATGCTGTTTTTAAAGCAATTAAATATTTTAGACCTTTTTTACTCAAAACATATACCAAGATCATAGTACCATTTCTAGCAGTAAGAAATCTTCTAGTACAGAAGGATGTGGGTGAGAAAAGGGCAAATTGGGTTACTGCCTTGCAAGAATACGACGTAGAAATCAAACCAACAAATATTATAAAAGGTCAAGGCTTTTGCAAAATGCTGGCAAGAGCATCGCTAATGTCCAAAAATCCACCTGAAGAGGTACAAGTATACGAGGTAAGCCTAAACAATGCTGAGTCATTATACGTTGATATTATTTATTATTTAAAGAATGGATATGCTCCTCCAAACCTCGATCATACCAAGAAAAGAGCTCTAAGATTAAAAGCCAAATAATATCAACTTGTGAATGTCGTTCTTTTTAGGATAAATTATGATCCTGTACTACTTAGATGTCTTGAGAAATCTGAAGCTGAAAAAAGTCTTGCAGGAACTCCACGATGGGCCAGCAGGCGGACACTACGCTAGAGATGCAACTGCTCACAAAATTTTATGCGCAGGCTATTACTGGCCCACAATATTCAAAGACGCACACAAATACGTAAGGAAATGCCAAGTCTATCAAACTTCTACTGGGAGACAAAAGAAACCATCCTTGCCTCTGCAACCAGTTACCATTGAACAACCTTTCTATCAGTGGGGATTGGACATAATAGGTGAGATCGTTCCTCACTCTTCTAAACATCATAGATACATCCTTACAACAAAAGATTACTTTACCAAATGGGTAAAAGCAGTTTCACTCAAGACAACTAATGCTGAAAATATCATTGAATTTATAGATCAGTTCATAATCACCAAGTTTGGATTGCCTTCCGCTTTAATGTTTGATAACGCATCATACTTTTCTGGAAATGCAATGACTGAATTCGCACTCAAAAGGGGTTTCAAACTTAAATACTCGGCCAATTATTATCCACAAGGGAATGGGTTAGCTGAATCTACAAATAAGAACTTAATTAGGATTATCAAGTGAACCATTGACCAAAATCATAAAAATTGGCATAAGTCTTTAATATATGCTTTATGGGCAGATCGAATAACACAGAAAGCCTCTATCGACACTTCTCCCTTTAATTTAGTTTATGGGAAAGAAGTGGTTCTTCCAACACATCTGGCAATTCCCTCTTTAGCCTTAGTTCAGTACATTGATGAAGTACCAACTTCTTCTTTACAACTTAGGCAGCTGGAATTAATTAAACTAGAAGAACAATGAGAACAGGCTAAGATAACTCACGCCCATCATCAAGCATTGGTGAAAGCCTCTTTTGATTCCAATATGGTATCCAGAAAATATTTTCAGATGGGAGATCTAGTTTTAAAATGGGACAAGGCTCATGAGGAAAAGGGAAAACATACAAAATTTCAAAGAATGTGGCTTGGTCCTTTTCAGATCATAGAAGTCATAGGTCCGTCTACCTTCATGTTACAAGATTTAACAGGGAAAAGAGAATCTCTACCTGTTAATGGTCAGACACTTAAGAAATATTTTCCATAGAAGAACATTCTTTTATTTTGTAGAGTAGTTGTTTTTCTTTTCATAATAAAACCAGTTGTAAATGGTTACAATAGGCATTTACGAAAAGGACACCAATTCTCTTTCAAATTTTGATCTTTCGCTTGTATAAATATCAAATCTTTTAGAAATTTGATCTTTATTATTGAAAGATAGAGTTAAAAACTCTAGCCTAGATATGATACTAGTTTCAACTTCATAAAATTTGATGAAAACAACCTTTAGTGAGAAATTGTTTTATATCAGTACAATGAAAGGTATCAATAACAAAATAAAGATTCTTTGTAGAACAGCTATTTCCAAAAACTCTACTATTGTCGTCCAGAGCTATCTTAAGGAAACAATGACTTCCTCCCTACTAAGGAAATCACAACTTTCAAAGGAACAATCCAAGGATACACTTTATCTTAAAGAGTGAGAGGTCTCATCACGAGCTGGCTTATCATGATCATAGATGCTATAACTTGTTGACTTTGCCAATACTGCATACCACAACAGGGCAATGACTCAAGATTGTTGCAATCAAAAGACAAGGGGTCTCATCATGAGCCAACTTGTTCAGTAAAGTTATAAATCAGTGAATCACTTGTTGGAAATAATACTGAGAGGGGGGGGTGAATCAGTATTATCACATCAATAAAACTTTTTCATTTCCATATTCAGATTCATATATGCGACTTCCACAACTTCTTATGATTCAGTTAGTTGATCCTTAATGAGTGCATTAGAACATTATCAACCATATTAATAGTAAACAGGTGTAGTAAAATAGAACAGATCATCACACATAAGCCACACACATGAACACCATGATATAAGGTGGAAACCCAATGTAGGAGAAAACCACCTGCTGCAAGTTATCTCAATCTTCTTCTTAATAAGAAAATCCTTTTACAATATTTCTGTACTGGTGCAGTCTTATACCAGTACGCAGGCTTCTACCTGCAGAGAGCTACAACCCTCTCTCATTCTCCAGTCTGTCCTGGAAGGGAGCTACAACCCCCATAGTTCTTGTACTAGCCGATCCATTTACTAGTACGCAGGCTGCTACCTGCTACAATGCTCCAAAGTTTTCAACTGCTACTGGAAGGGAGCTACCACCCCCTTAGCACTTGTACTAGCTAAGATACTAGTACGTAGGCGCCGGCCTACAATCTTCTCTCCTCCAGGTACCATGTTTCATACATTTTCAGATTGGATACTCCTGAAGAACAACACATAATCTAAAAGGCCACGTTTCATCCAATTTTCATACTGGACCCATTAATATCATTGAAGCACATAATCAATCAATCTTCTGAATCACCCAAACACCATATCAATACATATACAAGGATAATATATGTGTTAGCACCCAGATCTAGTCCATCAGATCACATAAATATGAGTCATTATGATCCTGATCCAATATTAGTTCTCATCCATCAATACTGAAGCTAAACACAATCAACCAAACAGGATATGCAGAATACTGACACCTTTAAACTGTCATCAGAACCCATCAACAACCAGAACCACCTGTGACTTCAAATATCATAGCTCAAATTGTATACGCTACTACAATGAACCAAACCTGCATACATACACGCTTACACCAAAGCCAACCCGCGTACAGATCTATAAATATTCAAACATGACTTGCAGCGATTTCAAACTTAAGTTATACCCAGTTCAGATCATTACAAGCGTCAGTATACAGATCTAGAATAAGAATAATCAAATATATAGAGATAGTTCATTTCAAACCATTTGATCCCGATCTATCCTTAGATCTTGTTCTCCATCAACCGGTGAGATCCCTCTTTAGCTCAGATCCAGATCTGCACCATAACCCAATCACAGTATTCCAGATCTAGCACTTTATCAGATATTCAATAATTTAGAAGATGCTTTGCCAAATGATCACCTTCCTCTTTTATAGCCTTAGTCCTTTCTCAATACCACGGTCCAAAACCATAGGATCAAAAAACTATTGGACTAATACCATGAACCAACCATGAAAGTGCGTGAGATCAACACTTTTGGATGCAATACCACGGACCAAAACCATAGGATCAAAAACTGTTGGACTAATACCATGAACCAACCGTGAAAGTGCGTGAGATCAACACTTTTGGATGCAATACCACAGACCAAAACCATAGGATCAAAAACTGTCGGACTAATACCATGAACCAACCATGAAAGTGCGTGAGATTTTTCTCTTGCATGAAGGGAACTTTTCTCTGCATGAAGGTGCGTAAACTTTTCTCTACATGAAATAAACTTTTCTTTGCATAAAAGTGCGTGAACATTTCTCTACATGAAATAAACTCTTCTCTGCATAAAAGTGCGTGAACTTTTCTCTACATGAAATAAACTTTTCTCTGCATAAAAGTGCGTGAACTTTTCTCTACATGGAGTAAAATTTTCTCTGCATAAAAGTGCGTGAACGTTTCTCTACATGGAATAAACTTTTCTCTGCATAAAAGTGCGTGAACGTTTCTCTACATGGAATAAACTTTTCTCTGCATAAAAGTGCGTGAACGTTTCTCTACATGAGGGAAACTTTGTTGCACTATAATTTATCAAATAAATTTGCTGCACTATAATTTATCATTTGTGTGATTTGCCATCAAGGACAACACTTGTCTCATAATGCCAACAATCTCCCCCTTTGGACTTGATGGCAACAACACCAAATCACTCTCCCCCTTTGACATCAAGGGCAAAGGGCGGACCAAGATATTCTCTTCCTTTGCTGAACATTCCGCTGTCCATACTCCCCTGAGTGCCTGCTGAAATTTCTGAATGAGCTCCCCCTTTGTATATGCCAAGGTGTACCTATCTGTCCATGCTCCCCCTGAGTACATGCTGAGTCTCTGCTCTGCTGAAGTGTGCTGTTCATGCTCCCCCTGTCTATAAGCAAGGTCTGCAAAAAGATGTTTTACAAGAAGAACATGACTCTATCATAAATGACCTTCCTATCACCAAGGACTCATACATACATCCATTTCCCAACCAAGTGGGGATATACTAGAATTGACTCATCCACCCAACCAAGTGGGGATACATCAAAAGATAAAACAAGAACATTACATCTTCATCCCAGGCATAGTGGGGAAACCAATATAGGCCGTTACATGACCTTGACACCATAAAAGAGATACATGACATAGAGACAAAATATCTAGAGCAAGACTTATGAAAGTCACCAATAACTGATAGGAGCAGCATCTGTCAAACACTTTTCAGATCAGCAACCATGATCTCCTTCTGTTCTCCTTCTGCACCTGTTTTAACCAAAACAGCTTGTGTACACGAACCAAGAGCTTCTAAGGTAATGCCAACAATGCATTATTAGAAGTTAATCTGCTCCCCCTGAACCTGTGCCAGATGGTCTCTCTCAGACCCATATCAGACTCTTCTCACCCAGAGTCTGGCCTACTGATTTTATTCAAACCAACATATACGCGATTGTATCCATAGAAACTTGCATATATACGCGGATACTCCTTATGAAACTCGCGTATAGCCAATTCCAGATCACCAACCTGTAAATGTCCTGTAAGTCATCAACCTATAACAAGGTATGTCTGCATCAATTCATCCTTTTGAACATAATTCTATCATCATATAGGTAAGAACTCATCATCATCATGTCTCCAACAATGCAACTTTGAATAATCATCCATGTATCCAGCCAACAATCCTCATCCATATATGTGCCAAGAACAATAAGAATCCTGCATCATAACTGTAATATATGATCTTTATGCATATGATGGCAACAACATATGAGTGACTCATCATCAAGTAAAGAAGATGTGAATTCAAGCTTTGTACTTCTGAAGATCACCATGTAAGCATCATATATGCACCATCTAAGAATCAATTCACAAATACAATCTGAACATCAACTATGTAACCCCAAGAATCATATGAGATTTTATCATGGACAACTCATAACCACATCATAGCAAGATATATCATTTAGCCATATAAACATCATCATCAAGGACTATTAACCATAATGCCAACAATGCATTATTAAAGGCATATGCTCCCCCTCAACCTGTGCCATCTGTTCACTGTTAGATCTGAACATGCATATATCAGCATCAAGACATCATCATCATCAAGTTAGGATCCTTCTAAACATCTTTACAAGTATCAAGACATTTCCACACATCCTCAGCAGACTGTAAACATTATCAAACAGAGAAAATAATGGACTGAATCATAACAAATCCTTTTCCTGAACCTGTCCCTACTGCATTTCTTCAGATAATCATATACGCTACTGTGCAGTATCCAACTCGCGTATATACGCGACTTCCCTTTATGGAACCTGCGTATAAGATTCAGGACACTGAAGTTTTATGCTTTCAGCTCCCTCTGAGTCTGTTATGTCTGTGTTGTGCTGTGTCTGAGTACATTGTGTTGTGCCACATCTTTCTGACTGTACTTCCTTCTTCTTCCATATCTTCAAGTGTGATGTTGTTTTCTCCTTTTGGTGTGATGTCCGTGCTTTGTTCCTGCATTCCTTTGCTATATGTCCAAGCTTGTTACATGCATAACATCTTACATGTTTCATATTTCTCCTATAGCAATCAGCAGCTTTGTGACCAAACATATTGCAAGCAAAGCAATATCCATTAAAGTACCTTGAATGTGATGATGTTTCTGCATGATGGTCTTGAACCCTTCTTCTTCCACATCTAGCTGCAACATGTCCAAGATTATGACATACATAACATTCAACATTATTCATAGGAGGAGTAAAAGGTTTTCTTTGAGGAGTCTCTTTCCTTGATTGTTGATGGGGTTGACCTTTCATCTCCTTGTTGATCATTTTAGATTTCTCTTTAGAGTTCCTTGCCTCACCTTGTGAACTAGATTCACCTTCAACAGATTCATGAAAACCAAGACCAGTCTTGATAGCAGGAGACCTTTGACTACTAAGAATATCATCCAAGTCTTTAGTACTATCTTGAAATTTCAACAGTTTATCCTTTTCTTCTAATTTACCTTTCAAGATATTTACCTCAACTTGAAGTTGTTCCTCCTTTTCTAGACATTGCTTTTTCATGTCTTCTTCAGCTTTCCCTCCTTCTTCCAACTGATGCCTTAGTTTGAGAATCTCCTTTTCTTGTTCTTCATTCAGATCCTGCTGCATTTGACGAATTCTGAAGGCACATTCCAGTTGAGATTTTAAGCTGATAACTTCGTTTACCTGTTTTTCAATAGCTTGGAGTAGATCTTTATTCTGCTTCTTTGATTCTTCAAGATCTTCCTTTAGCGAGCGGATCGTGGCTTCAAGACTTTCATAGTAACTGGATCTATCTCTGAGTTTCTTGATGGTTGTGCTTCTTTCATTGACTTCATCTCTTAATGATGTCACTTCACCCTGCAACTTTTGACATTGATTTTCCTTGTCCTTGAGTAACTTTCTTACCTTGTTTCCTTCCTCTGATTGAGCTTTTAGTTTGGTAACTTCTTCTTTGAAAGCACATTCCCTTTTGTTCAATAGATCTTGTTGATCTTTAATTTTGTCTGTAAGCCTTCTAAATACTGTCTCTATTTGATATCCTTCTTCCTCACCCATAAGAGCACATTCAGTTGTTTCGTTATCACTTCCATCCTTTCCAAATGGATAGATAGCTGGAACATCAGAGGATAGCAAATTCGTACCTGATAGTTCATCTTCATTCTGAAATGATTCTGAATCTGATTCTGAATCTGAAGAGCTTCTTATACCTAATCCCCAATCGATTCTCCCACTGTCATAGTTCTTCTGAAATGTCTTCTTCTTCTTAGGTGCTTTCTTCTTAAGCTTCTTTCCCATAGTTCCACGGATCTCCTTCAAGCGATCAAGCTTCTACCAAAGGACCTACTCTGATACCAATTGTTGGAAATAATACTGAGAGGGGGGGTGAATCAGTATTATCACATCAATAAAACTTTTTCATTTCTATATTCAGATTCATATATGCGACTTCCACAACTTCTTATGATTCAGTTAGTTGATCCTTAATGAGTGCATTATAACATTATCAACCATATTAACAGTAAACAGGTGCAGTAAAATAGAACAGATCATCACACATAAGCCACACACATGAACACCATGATATAAGGTGGAAACCCAATGTGGGAGAAAACCACCTGCTGCAAGTCATCTCAATCTTCTTCTTAATAAGAAAATCCTTTTACAGTATTTCTGTACTGGTGCAGTCTTATACCAGTACGCAGGCTTCTACCTGCAGAGAGCTACAACCCTCTCTCGTTCTCCAGTCTCTCTTGGAAGGGAGCTACAACCCCCATAGTTCTTGTACTAGCCGATCCATTTACTAGTACGCAGGCTGCTACCTGCTACAATGCTCCAAAGTTTTCAAGGGAGCTACCACCCCCTTAGCTCTTGTACTAGCTAAGATACTAGTACGTAGGTGCCGGCCTACAATCTTCTCTCCTCCAGGTACCACGTTTCATACATTTGCAGACTGGATACTCCTGAAGCACAACACATAATCTAAAAGACCACGTTTCATCCAATTTTCATACTGGACCCATTAATATCATTGAAGCACATAATCAATCAATCTTCTGAATCACCCAAACACCATATCAATACATATACAAGGATAATATATGTGTTAGCACCCAGATCTAGTCCATCAGATCACATAAATATGAGTCATTATGATCCTGATCCAATATTAGTACTCATCCATCAATACTGAAGCTAAACACAATCAACCAAACAGGATATGCAGAATACTGACACCTTTAAACTGTCATCAGAACCCATCAACAACCAGAACCACCTGTGACTTCAAATATCATAGCTCAAATTGTATACGCTACTACAATGAACCAAACCTGCATACATACACGCTTACACCAAAGCCAACCCGCGTACAGATCTATAAATATTCAAACATGACTTGCAGTGATTTCAAACTTAAGTTATACCCAGTTCAGATCATTACAAGCGTCAGTATACAGATCTAGAATAAGCATAATCAAATATATAGAGATAGTTCATTTCAAACCATTTGATCCCTATCTATCCTTAGATCTTGTTCTCCATCAACCGGTGAGATCCCTCTTTAGCTCAGATCCAGATCTACACCATAACCCAATCATAGTATTCCAGATCTAGCACTTTATCAGATATTCAATAATTCAGAAGATGCTTTGCCAAATGATCTCCTTCCTCTTTTATAGCCTTAGTCCTTTCTCAATACCACGGTCCAAAACCATAGGATCAAAAAATTGTTGGACTAATACCATGAACCAACCATGAAAGTGTGTGAGATCAACACTTTTGGATGCAATACCACGGACCAAAACCATAGGATCAAAAACTGTCAGACTAATACCATGAACCAACCATGAAAGTGCGTGAGATCAACACTTTTGGATGCAATACCACGGACCAAAACCATAGGATCAAAAACTGTCAGGCTAATACCATGAACCAACCATGAAAGTGTGTGAGATTTTTCTCTTGCATGAAGAGAACTTTTCTCTGCATGAAAGTGCGTAAACTTTTCTCTGCACGAAATAAACTTTTCTCTACATAAAAGTGCATGAACATTTCTCTACATGAAATAAAATCTTCTCTGCATAAAAGTGCGTGAACTTTTCTCTACATGAAATAAACGTTTCTCTGCATAAAAGTGCGTGAACTTTTCTCTACATGGAGTAAACTATTCTCTGCATAAAAGTGCGTGAACTTTTCTCTACATGGAATAAACTTTTCTCTGCATAAAAGTGCGTGAAATTTTCTCTACATGGAATAAACTTTTCTCTGCATAAAAGTGCGTGAACTTTTCTCTACATGAGGGAAACTTTGTTGCACTATAATTTATCAAATAAATTTGTTGCACTATAATTTATCATTTGTGTGATTTGCCATCAAGCACAACACTTGTCTCATAATGCCAACATCACTGTGTCATGAATTGGCTACCAAACCAAGACATTGCTCTTTAAGAATAAAAAAAATAAAAAAGAAAATGAAAGCAATAAGTGTGGATGTAGATTCTTCTTTGGGAATTGTAGGTTTCTTTAAGTAGGATACAGGATCATTGCTAGGTAATAGGTAACCCTGTCGAGGCTATAAACGCCTGCTGGTAGCAGAGGCTCTACCTATGACAAATGAGCATATTTAAAATTGGTTTACAGAGAAGACTTTGTTTTATCTTTACAAGCTAAGTAATGACTGATGTAAATACAAGGACTAGCTTGAGGCAGAAAATAATCAAAGTTGAAAATAGTTGAAACAAAATGTCATTGACAAGTTAAAGCATAATGTACTTTATCTTTCTATAATAAAGTTTAACTTTCTGGAAAATTTTCTGTTTTGGAAGTTTTGAAAATTCAAAAAGCAGCAGAGATAACTGGTTCTTCCAAGTGAATCGCCAATTGTTGTGGCCAGCAACAACCCCCCTTCTTATTTAGTGTTATTCGTAATACTAAATAAGTGGGGACCCTTAGTTAAAAATTAAAAAATCAAAGTAGTGTTTAAATTTCCTTTTTCGAATAAAATTACCATCATAAGCTTAGGAAGCTCCCTTAAAAAATCCAAAAAATCTAAGTTTTATGATAAGGTAAGACACTAATCTTTCCTTAGGAATATCGCATCGCAAAAAGATAGAGGGATACCTACTTATGAGCTGAATTTTAAACATTGCGAATATTGCAATGTGTGATAATGAAATATCGCATCACATACAACACAATTTACAAAGAAACACTTTAATTGCCGATATGCGATGACGCCAATCACAAAATTGCATTTCACAGAAAACAGGTTAACAAAGATTGTCATACATAATATTCTTGCGATCTGCGATATGCAATACTGCGATATGGAAATTTCGTGATGCAGCGACAATGCGATAATGCGATGTTATGATTTTGCGATTTTGCGATGTTGCGAAGAAAATCACAAAATCGCTTCATCGCAGATCTTTCGAGTGTGTTATTCAAGAAAAGCCATTTCCATAAGCTGACACATAGTTATGCGCTTTAATGCTGATAAATGAGGTAGTTGCCAGTTATTAATGGAATATGGTTTCGTGCTTATCGAAAAAATCATCTCACGTAAGGTGGTATACTTGATGTGTTTGCAGCATTTAAAACTTTCCCATCACCCTTCCTTGCCATTCATTTTCACTTCACTTGTGAATTGCAGCAGCGGAGAACAGAGGACGATACAAAGCAATATGCAGGTTAAAATGGGAAAGAAAAGCAAAGCCCCAAGATCAGAAGAAAAGGAAATGGCACCCCTGTATACAGACACTACCTATAACAGAGACACGGGAATTGTTACGTGGGAAGGCATGTATAATCTTCTCGAAGAGGAGCATCCCAGAGTAATGGAAGTTTTTGCTACTGCAGGCTCAAATGGTTCTTCTGAAGCATCCCTTACAGAGCTAGCCTACTCATTCTTACATCGTATAGCAGCAAGGCCCAAAATTCTCCCATACACAGACATGGTGAAGTGGATACTGGACAGCGCAGATATCAAAAATAGGCAGTTTAAAGCTCAGGGTCAAGAGCTTACAGAATCATTATTTTCACAAAATCTGAATTTTATATCTGCTGGAAGAAAAAACCGCAAAATGCAAAAAACGCATCGAGGAAATTTGGATCAAGAAACGGAGGTAGTTTCCGATGCACGATTAGCACCTGCAAGCCCCGAAAGTTGCAAGAAAGTAATGATACAGGCATATTGGAAGCAGAGAGCTCAAGAAAAGGCAAAAGCAATCCAAGGGTTAACCAAGTTGAACTGGGATTATTACTGGGCATACTTGGTAAAGCCACATAGGCAGTGGATGAATGTTAAGTGTATCATCAATGCGGCCGAAAAGATGGCACCAGCTCTTGTCGATTCCGTTTTCTCAGCTCAGCTAAAAGTGGAAGTCAGCTAGCCGAGTCTTCTCAAACAGATGCTGCATGCATGCGATTTCAAGGACCAAATACAGAAGTAGTTTAATTTTAGATTTAATTTTGTTTTATTGTCCTGAAAAAAGGACGGTCATTTAAACCGCATCCTATATTTTTGTAATAATTTATTTTTAGATTTAGTTAGTAGTATTTAAACCCTTCTCATGCATTTAGAGAAAGGTCCTGAAATTTATCAAAAACTTATCCCCAGAACATGCACTTCTATACCCTCTAAGGATGTTTTGATGAATGAATGGAACAAGATTTATTGATGTTTGCATTTGATATCTGCTACTGATGTTGCACTTTTGTACTCTTAGTGGATATTTGATTAAGAAGAGATAAATCATTATCGCTTGAAGATCATGAGTAGGACTAGTTATAAATGGTATTTCTATCTCTTAACTATTTTTGCCTTGTGTTAGAGTGATGTTCATTTCAGTTATTTATATATTGATGTATGAATGCCTGAGTTATCATTTGGCACTTTTGTAAGGTGATAGCTATTTATTTATGCTTAGTGTATGAATAGCTCATGATGCGATATGTTTGTCACAACTATTTCGTCTAACTTTTTATACAAAGTGGTTCATCTTTATTGAATTCTTTTCTCATAACGGCTGAATGATCTTTATTACTAGTTGTTTTCTGGAATCCTTTTAGATCGCATAGAAGAAAGATTACACCCCGGTTAGTGTAGATTTAGATATTTCTACTTATTAGAATATAATTTCCTTAGTATTATATTAAAATTAGAATAGAAGTATTCCATTTAGAAACTGTTAGAAACAAAAATATCAATCTTTCTCACACACACACAAATTGGGAAACTGGTCCCATATCCCCAGTCGGACCCGCTATACCAAATGGAAAAGGAGTTGCCAACCAAGGTCTGGAACGGGCGGGTATCCCCCTTGTTGTAGACCTGATTTTCGGGGCTTCAACATGTTTGGTGCTAGAAGGAGGGCCACAAGCTGTGAATGGCAAGCAAATCCAAATCTAAATACCATTCTAAGAGTAAATAGCCCTCACCATCTCCTCCGACTTCTCCATTGCATTCAGAAACCTTAAATCTAGAATTAGAAGTCGCTGGATCAACAGCCGCTGCTACAAACCCTAATATTTCAGAACAATCTACTATTGAACCTCCTGAAGTTGAATCTTTGATTCACAAACTTCAGTGATTTTCAATATCTCCTCAAAATCCTGATAAATCTCAAGGCATCGTGACTTCACAATATAATCCTGCTCATCCTCTTACCAGATTAAAGAGTGAAAAGTTTGGTATTCAGCCAACCGAATTACCTCTACTGACTAGGAAGAGAGCAAGGAAGTCTCCTAAAGGATCTGATAGTGAGACTCTTTCATCATCATCATCCATCTCAACCTCTTCACCGCGAAGTCAACCATCCGCTCCTCCACTTCAGATCATCGTCCATTAGCCTATTGCAACTTCCTCAACTCCTTCTCAACCACCTGGAGTCATAATATCCTCATCTTCTCAACCACAAGGATCATCTTCTGCGCTTCTGTTAGTAGTTCAGTAGTGGCCCAAACTCCATGGAATAAGCCAGGGGCAGTCTTAATGCCTGCACCCTTGAGTCAGATACCGACCCATCCTGAAAAATGGTTGCCTAAGTTTAATCCTGAGGCAGGCATGCTAGCAGAAGAACATATAAATAACTTTATGCTATCCATAAATCTCAATGGAGTTGTTAATGAGGATGTTGTTGTTCGACTTTTTCCTTATACTCTGCAAGGAACAGCCGGATCATGGTATTTCTCATTACCATCTGGATCTATTACTAGTTGGGACATCTTCCAAGAACAATTCCTGACCAAGTTTGGTGATGACAGGTCTACAACGACACTGATCAATGACTTGTCTAACCTTAGGGCTGAATCAAGAGAACCTATCAAAGATTTCAATTTACGTTTCAATAAAATTTTAAACAAAATTCCTACTGCTTCTGAAGCTAGTGAAGAAGTGCGAAGTGAATGGTACATTACTGCTTTACCACCAAACTTAGCAATCTTTGTTGATAGGGCTAACAAAACAACCTTAGTTGAAAATACAAAAGAAGCAATAGCAGCAGAGAAACGTATTACGGCCCTAGAAAAGAAAAACGCAATGGAAGAAGGAAAATCTAAGAAGGTCCCTGTAGAGCCTCTACTTTACACTTGATTATCCACCATTACCTACAGTTTTCCCTCATTCATCTCTCACTTTTGCCTCATTTTCCTTGCAAACCAACCCAGATCATTACATTATATGACTTTAAGCATGATTAAGGAATTTTGCTAATGTGTGACTGTTTTGTTTAGATTTTGACATATTTACAGGCATTCCGCAGCCATCTGCTGATTCCGTAGCCATCTGCTGATTCCGCAGCCATCTGATGATCCCACAGCCTTTTTGTTAATCTCAAGGTTCCACGTGTCATTTTGCCAAACCAGCCACATGGGTACTTAGGAATCAAGGTGCTCGAGGTTCCTGTGCTATTAGTTCACCCAACCACGTCATCTGTACCTCCGGTCAACGAGGGTCAAGTTACGGTCAACAAAGGCAGCTTAACGGTGATACGTAAGCTATTGGGTCACGTCAGTTCAAACGGTGATTTGTCCGTGTTACGCAGGTTGTGGGGGACATAATCCAACTCTGGATTCAATGCCCATAACGACCAGAACCTCCAGCTCATCCACGCAGGCTTATGACGTGTTATTGAACCTTAATTACGCATGACAGTTAGTTTATTTTTCAGTTTTAGCTGTACGCATTAGGCCATCTTTCAGATGCCTATAAAAACTTGCGTCTGCGTACACTTATGTTACTTTTTAGTTGCTGTGTTTTATGAACTCGTTATCATTTTAGTGCATTCCAAAAATCTGTTTTAATAGTGCTGTTCTAGCACTCTTGACTGTAATTTTCTGCACATGGAGTAATAGAAGCAGTGCTGTTCTGAAGTTTTCAATACCTTGAGTCTTCTTTGGGTTATATGAATGGAGGGCCCCTGTTCATGTTAGCCTTGTATAGTATTTTATGTTCAGCATTTCCTTATTTCCATTCAGCATTTCCTTTTCTTGACACATGTACAGCGTAATTTACTTTCATGTTATTTCATTTCCAGCCTTTATTTTAAGCTGATCAGCATTGTTCTTTTGTAGGATTTTAACCCGAGATTGCTTGTGTGTTTGTGTATTTGCTTTATATCTAGTGGTAGTTTCAGTTGACAAATTCAAAGTTGCTGCCTTTACTTTATTTTCATAGCTGATTTTTAGTTTTATTTCTCAAATCTGTCTGCTAACATATGAATGGTCTCTTTATTATAAATTGTCTATCTTTTGGAGATCAGAATACTAATAACTTGCAGCTGGCTTTGGGTACCTTTTAGACCAATCTTTAACTACTTTCTAATCGTGCTTTACACAGTACTATGTGTTAGAGGCAGAGAGTTAGAAAGAGCAAAACATTATAACTAGTCTTTAAAGTAGATTTTTCTCATTTTTATCATTTCTTAGACTTATCTTTAGCTACTTCCTAATCGTGTCTTACACAGTACTATGTGTTAGAGGCAGGGAGTTAGGAAGAGATAAACATTATCATTGGTCTTTTAAGTGATTTTCTTACCTTTTATTTGCAGTAGCATGAATGGTGTCTAATGCCATTAGAAAGTGGTTCTTTGCTTTCAGTTCATTTTAATTTATTTATTTCCTTCAAGCTTTTTCCTTTTCAGCAAGTAGTTAGAAACCACTAATCACACACCTTCACTCATCTAGAATTCACCTTACACACACCATCACTCATCTGTTTATAAATACATCACTCCATCTTAAGAAGATAGATTAACTACAAACAACACCCCAAACGACAAAAAGCCCTAAGAGGTTGCTTAAGTACATATAGTACACCTTCACTTCATCAGCTTACGAGCCCCGGGTTGACAATTAATGACATCAATTTAGGAACACTAAATTGACTAAACATTTTGGCGCCGTTGCCGGGGAAGTGAAATTAAGTAGCCATATTCTTAGAAAAAAAAAACATAAAAATTTCAAGGAAAGAAGTTGATAACCTATCAAAGTATGCTCTCCTCTTGCACTGCAAGGTGATCTGGAGGATCAGAAAAGAGAAAGTTATTGATTTGGTAGTTTCTTGAGTATGCTCTCTTCTTGCACCTAGAGTGAACTGGAAGATCAGAAAAAGAACTATTAACTTGAATTGAAGAAAAAATAATAAAAAATGACATGCATAGAGCTAGAGATTCTAGAGGAAGGTTTTTAGCTAGAGCTCGAAGTTCAATTTTTACAAGTCCATCTGCTTCAAGGGATAGACAAGAGACACCCCCCTTATCTCCAACCGAAACTCCTAGTCCTAGAATTCCTGAAATTCAAGAGCCAAGAGTTGACTCTCCTACACCTTCTATTGAATTTGAACCAGGAAGAGACTCTTCTCTTTCTCCTACAGGAAGACCAATTGTAATTGAGGAATTGGAATCATCTGAAGAAGAAGGAGAAATCTCTTCTCATTCACCTTTTGTAGAGGAACCAGAAGATTTTGAAATCCCTAGGAGAATCATCATGGCAGAAGAAGAAGGAGGTGGTAGGGGTAGAGGTAGAGGTAGAGGAGGAGGAGGAAACAACAATAACAATAATGGAGGAAGAGGTCCCCTTGGAGGAGGAAATAGAGATGGGGATAATTCATTTGGGTTTCCCATTGTTAATGAGGATTCCCGAGCCACTATGAAAAACATATCACCATCTGTCCTCCCTAATTTCCATGGGTTAAGGACTGAGGACCCTGAAACATTCTTATTCGAGTTTGAAGTGGTGTGTCGAACTTATGACTACCTGGATGACTCTCAGAAACTCAAATTGTTCCCTTCAACACTGAAGGATCAAGCCTTGAAATGGTTCATGGGGTTACTCACTCAATCCATTAGGACTTGGGATGAAATGAAACAGACATTTTTGGATAGGTATTTGGACTATTGTATGCCTACTAATCACAAGGACGAGGTTTTTAAAATGATACAAAGAGAAGATGAGAGCTTAGAAGATTTACTTGAGAGATTTCAATATAACTTGAAAAGAGCAAAAATGAGTACCTTGGATGAAGAGACCTTAAAAGCCCTCTTATTAAAAGCCATTAGGGATGAATGGATAGACATCTTAAACATGATGGGGAAAGGGGATATTTCTCAACTTTCTCTCAATGATATAGCAGAACTTTGTATCCATCTCTCAAGGGGCAAATCAAAAACTCAAAAAGGGCCTAGAGATCCTTCTCTCCTTAGGGCAAATAAATCTGCAACAGGATTAGTAAGTAGGGCTGAAATCGGCAATATGCTTGATGAATTTAAAACTGACATCTTAGGGAGTCTTAGTGAACAACTTGATACCCTTAAGATTCACAATAAACAACAAGCAGAAGCTGAGGCTTTGGCTATCTTTTGCCCGAAATGTAGAAAGAAACATGCTTTAAGGGAATGTCCCTTAGATGCACACGTTGTAGAAACATGTGTAATTTGCTCAGAAACTCATGAGACCAAGGATTGTCCTTCAATTCCTGGCCTCAAAGCAGTCTTTCAAGAGGATCCAGATACACTTGAATCTCTCTGTTTTATTGCAAGGAGACCTTGGCAAGGACAACAGAATCAAGGGTTTAACAACTCTATGAATTCTCAATCCCAACCAAATTGGAATCCTTGGCAACAACCTTGGCCTCAACCTCAAAATGCTTTTCAAGCATGGATGCAAAGCATGCAAAATCCTTATGGGAGATTTGCTCAATTCTATCAATATCCTCCATCATTTCAGAATCAGCAAGCTCCACAACTTCCAAACCAAGGTCAACAACTATCATTGCCATACCCTCAACAACAACAACCTCCTCCACAAAATCAAAATTCTCAACTATCGCTTCAATCCCAGCAGAAATCAAATCAACTTCCCTCTCAGCCATTACCAAATCCAAATAATACGAACCCTCAAAATGCTTACATGATGGAAGGTCAACCATTCCCTACCTATATGGTTGTTCCTCTCAATGAAGTACAACTCAGATCAGGTAGAATCTTAGATCAACCTTCCACAAGTGGTCAACAACCAAGCATTTCTGAGGAAGAATCTCTCAAAGTCAATAAAGGTTCTGAAGTATCACTTCAAAACCAAAATATCCAAAAAGAAAAAGAAAAAGAATCAACCTCTACAACTCCCATAGTTGAGCAACCTACACCTGTAGCTACGCCTCCTTTTCCTAAAAGATTGCAAATTGACAAAGGAGTGGAAAAGCAGATATGGGTGCCTGACTATAGTTTCCTAGATGAATTGAAGAATGTCTGTATCAAGATCCCCTTGTTACAAGCCATTAAAGAAATTCCCATTCTAGCGAAGACAATAAAGGAGTTGAGTTTGAAGAAAACAGGAAAGAGAACCAGAGATACAAAAAGGATACATCTAGTTGGAAAAATTGCAGACATAATGATGGGTAAGATTACCATGCAAAAATATGTGGATCCCGGTAGCCCTATTGTCAAAACTCATATTAATGGGGTTGAAATCCCAAATACTTTGATTGACTTAGGAGCCGCGATCAACATCATGAGTAGACAGACCATGGATCAGTTAAAGCTTCCTAACCTTCTCTTTACACCTACTTTACTGCAACTTGCAGATAGATCAATCATTAAACCTGATGGTGTATTGGAAGATATTTCAGTCTCTCTAGATTCTTGGGAATATCCAGTTGATTTTATGATTTTAACTCCCAAGAACAATCTAGGAGGACATCCTCTTATTTTAGGAAGACCTTGGCTGGCCACAGCTGATGCTTTCATAAGTTGTAGGTCTGGGGACATGTATATATCAGATGGTAATTCCACCAAGAAATTCAACTTGTATCCTCCAGCAAAGGCAATAACAGAAATAGGAGAAGATGAATGGGTAGAGGATGAAGATACTATTCAACCTGTTCTAACCATCTCTGAGATCAGTGAGGATAGTCAAATTCTAAATACATTAGAAAATTTTGAAATACCTTTAGAATATGACTCTACACAGTTTCAGTTAGATGCAGACATTGAATATCTTTCCTCTAGATAGATGTCTCTCTTCTCAATGGAAGAGTTTGGTAGTTCTACAGTTGAAATCCTTCCAGGAAAAACATTGAACATTAACAAAAACTTGGGAAGACCACAACAAGAAGAATTAACTAAACTGTTGCAAAAACATTCCACTGCCTTTGCATGGGAATACACTGACATGAAAGGAATCGATCCTAAGACTTGTATTCATCACATCTATATTGAAGAAAACAACAGACCTATTAGGCAACCACAAAGAAGGATGAATCCAAACCTTAGGGAAATCGTGAAAGAAGAACTCCAGAAATTGCTCAAGGTAAACTTCATTTACCCCATTTCAGATAGCCAATGGGTTTCCCCCTTGGTTATAGTGCCCAAAAAGAATGGTAAGTGGAGAGTTTGCATTGATTATCGAGAATTGAACAAGGCAACCTTAAAGGATCATTTCCCTCTACCTTTTATTGATCAGGTACTAGACACTTTAGCAGGTAAAAAGTATTTCTCATTCTTGGATGGTTTTAGTGGGTATAATCAAATTCAGGTAGCACCTGAAGATCAAGACAAAACCACATTTACTTGTCCTTGGGGAACTTTTGCCTACCGAGTACTCCCTTTTGGATTGTGCAATGCACCCGCTACATTTCAAAGGGCTATATTAGGAATCTTTTCAGATCTGATTCATGATTGTGTAGAGGTATACATGGACGATTTCACAGTTTATGGTAATACATTTGAAGAAGCTTTAGAAAATTTGGAAAAAGTACTGGTAAGATGTAAGGAAACAAATCTTTCTTTAAGTCATGAAAAGTGTTTTATGATGTTTACTGAAGGGATTGTTTTAGGACATCATATTTCAGGAGATGGGATTAAGGTTGATAGATCCAAAGTTGAAGTCATCTTTAAGTTACCTGTTCCAAATTGCCAGAAGGATGTTAGAAGTTTTCTTGGGTTTACTGGGTATTACAGAAGATTTATTGAAAACTTCACTAAGATAGCATCCCCTCTTTTCAAATTGCTTACCAAGGACTGTGAGTTCAAATGGGATCCTGAGTGTCAATCTGCCTTTGAAGCTTTAAAGACTAGAATATCTGAAGCACCCATCTTAAGGGGGCCAAATTGGAAACTCCCTTTCCACATTTCTACTGATGCTTCAGATACAGCTCTAGGAGCTGTTTTGGGACAAAAGGATTTGATCCCTTATGCCATTTATTACACAAGTAAGAATTTGACTCCTACTGAGTTAAATTATACTGTTACAGAAAAAGAGTTCTTAGTTGTGGTACATGCAATCAACAAGTTTAGACACTACATAACCGGCTATGAAACCTTTGTCCATACTGATCACTCTGCCATAAGATATTTAATGAACAAACCTGTCACTAATGGTAGAGTTACAAGATGGCTTTTACTTTTACAAGAATTCAACATTACTGTGTTAGATAGACCTGGAAAACAAAACACAGTAGCTGATTTCTTGTCTAGAATCCAAAACACTAATGAAGATTCTCCAGTAGAAGATAAGTTTCCAGATGAATACTTGTTTGCAGTGACTACCAAGACTCCTTGGTATGCAGATATGGCTAATTATCTTGTTACAGGGAAGCTTCCTCTACACTTATTTCCTAATGAGAAAAGGAAAATCATTCAGGAGAGTGCACATTATTCTTGGATTTCTAATGAATTGTTCAAAACAGGGCCAGATTGTATAATCAGAAGGTGTGTCCGGGAAGATGAAATGCCTGACATCCTTAAGGCATGTCATGATGAACCATGCGGCGGGTACTTTGCTGACAAGAGGACAGCCTATAAAATCCTTTCTCTAGGATATTATTGGCCTTCTCTCTTTAAAGATGCAAAGCAGTATGTTAGAAGGTGTGACAGCTGCCAAAGAGTTGGGAAACCAACTCCTTCAAATGAAATGCCTCTACAGCCTCAGGTATGCATCGAACCCTTTGAGAAATGGGCTCTAGATTTCGTTGGACCAATTAATCCTCCATCAAAGCAAAAGAAGTATATACTGGTTTGTACTGATTATGTTACTAAGTGGGTAGAAGCAAAAGCATTGCCTTCTGCCACTGAAAATTCAGTTGTTCAATTTCTTTTTGAGGATATTTTCACTCGTTTTGGTGTCCCAAGGGAAATTGTGACAGATCAGGGCAGCCAATTTATATCTAAATTGATGGAGAAGCTGATGGAGGAATATAAGATCAAGCACAGAACATCTACTCCATACCATCCACAATCCAATGGCCAAGTGGAATCTACCAATAAAGTTCTTGAAGGCATTATCACCAAGACTGTTCATCTTCATAGAAGAGATTGGGCGAAAAGGCTCCCTGAAGCCTTATGGGCCTATAGGACTACATGGAAGAACACAACAGGACATTCTCCCTATGAACTTGTTTATGGGAAGGAAGTCCTGCTCCCCATTGAGTTCCAAATCAAGACCTTCAAGATGGCAGTCCAATTGGGAATGAGCCTCTCAGAAGCTCAAAGACACAGAATGGACCAGCTAAATGAGCTAGATGAAATAAGACAAGATGCAATTCTAAGGACCGATCTAGTTCAACACCAAAGATCTAAATGGCATGATCGTCATATCAAAGAAAGAAAGTTTCAGAAAGGAGATTGGGCTCTATTGTTTGATTCAAAGTTCAAAGACTTCAAAGGAAAGTTTCAAACTCATTGGCTTGGGCCATATGAGATTGATGAAGTCTTTAGCAATGGAGCAGTTCGAGTGAAAACTATTGATGAATTTCATACTCCTCTTATTGTGAATGGCCATCGCTTGAAAATCTACCAAAAGCCATTCTCAAAAGAAGAGTTTGTCAAGTTGTTTAGAGAAGATTCTGTAATCAGGTTGGTGGAGAAGGATTCTTCTCCTCCATCAGCCTAATCTTTGGTTTTTGAAAAATAAATAAATAAATAAATAAATAAATGTATGAGCCTGAAAACCAATCTCTGATTGGCAGTCTCATGCTGAAAAACCTGAGGTGAAAATCAGGGTCACCTGACACCTCATGTTTTCCAAAAAAAAAATCTCTCTCTCTCTTCCATCTCATTTCGCCATTTCATCCACCTCAGTCACCATCTCATTCATTTAATCACTTTCACTTCACCTCATTTCTTTTCATCCATCCATCCATTCATTACATTTCATTCCATCAATAAAGTTATTTTTTTAGAAAACTAAAGTTATTTTGTGCAGCCGGAGGGTACCACTGCAGATTCCGCAGCCATCTGGAGATTCTGCAGCCATCTAACGATTCCGCAGCTCTCTGCACCTGCATAAAAAAAAAACACAGTCTGTTTAAAAAAATTTACAGTTCAGAAGTCATCAACAATAAATGGAAAAGAGTCATGCAACAGCAATAAAACAATGAAGGGTTAGTGGAAAATGATCAAAGGCAATCCAAGCGTGAATCTGAGGTATGATCTAAATCTTAAACTTACGGTTATCTCATTTTGCAAAGTTTCTGAGGTTATGTTTCTTGCCATTTAATGTAATGATTACCAGTTTTCCCATCATACGACAAAAAAAAATCCACGTATCCCCCACACTTATCGGTCATGATCCTCACGATTTTGAAACTCAACTGCGGCTGCTCCTCCATTAAGATTTTCGTACCTAAGTGACGTAGACTACTGTACTACGTCTCTCTAAGTCATAATCCCGCAGCCAAGTGTGAACCTATGACCGAAACCTAAGGACCTAACCGTTTCTACCCATCATTTCATAACCCTCATACTCTCGTATCATTCCATTCACGCTGTTTCATTTCCACAGTTCTTATTCCGCTGTGCTCACTACGCTGCTACCTTAGCCATACTCTGTTTTACGTTTTCCTCTCTGCTAATTCTGGGTATCAGTGACCGTATGTTACGGCTGTTACAGTAGAGCCGTAAATTTACTGTGTTAGGGCCACTGTTGAAGCCGTGTAACCTTTTGATTTAGAACAGAGCCGTAAATTTACTGTGTTAGGGCCACTGTTGAAGCCGTGTAACCTTTTTTCCAAAAGTTTTAAGAACAGAGCCGTAGAGCCAATGGGTAAACTCTTAAGGGCAGAACCCGAGGGTTCAAAATTTCTGGAGGGATATCCTCAAGTTAAAGAGGCTTTGCAAAAAGAAAACTGGCTCCAATGCATCCAGAAATTCAGAGGTTACCACAAAGAGGTTACGAAGGCCTTTGCACGTTCCTTCAGAGACAAAGACAATCAAGTGGAGATAGGGGACCTGAAGTTTACAGTCACTGAGAGCAGTATAGCACAAGCCACTTCACTCCCACAAACTGGAGAAAGATGGTTTAAAAACCGATCAGTACAAGACCAACAGTGGAAGAAAATCTTAAAGAACCCAGGTATGGATACCAGCATTTTTACAAAAGGGATTCCTGTTACTTATGTCAAGGAAGAATGGACAACTTTACTGTTATTAGTGCAAAAATTCTTTACTTGTGAGGGAAGGTTTGGAGTTTTATATGTTTACCATGCCAAAGTCATGATGCATTTCTTAGGAGATGATATTAACCTTCCATATTTTCTACTCTCAAGTCTTAGAAAAATGTGTTCAATTGTCCAAAGGAACCCAAGAAACATTGAATCACATCTGTATCATCATGGTCTTGTTAAGATGCTAGTTGAGGAACAGTTGAAAGCAAAAAGAGATACCTGGGAGAAATTTCTTGTGAGAAACCATTTTGAAGAAGCAGGAGAAACCTCTGTGCCTAGAAAGAGTAGAAGAAAAAGAAAAGAGGCTACCCCTAAAACTGTTGTCCAAGAGGAAACTGTCCAAGAACAGATTGAAGAAGAAACTGATGTACATCATTCTAAACATGAAATTGATCCTGAGCCTACTGTGGACACTGATCAAATAGCTCAAGGAATCATCACAGAAACCCTTTCATAACTTGCCCAAGAAGTTGCTCAAAAGAGAAAAGGGAGTAGGATGAAACAAAAGAAAGATAAAGGCAAAGCTGTAGCTCAAGAAACTTACGCTACTCCTGAGAACTCTAGTGAAGAAGATACTCAGCCCTTAGCACAAAGAATGGCCAAACTCCATGAAACTGCCCTTTCAAAGAAGGTGGAAAAACAAAAGCAAAAAGCACAAAAAGAAAAACAGAGCACCACCACCGTGAGAAGGAGCAGCAGGTTACAAAGAAAAGTGGGGGCCACAAAGGGTAAATCACTCATCATTGACTTGAGCACACCTGAAAAGGTTGCTACGAGTCCTGACTTTGAGAAAAGCTCTCCACACGCTGAGTATGTTGACACCAGTCCTCCACGTGAGGAAAGTCCTTTTGAGCATGAACCGGAATATGAACATGGATCCGAATTTCAGTATGAGCCTAGCCCAAAGCATTCACCAGAGGTTGACCCTGATCAGCAGAAAGTTTATAATTACCTGGAGACGCTAGAACAAGCAGTTGCTGGGCCAAGTACTGCTCAACCTTTGGAGCAGCAAGTCCAATCACTGAAGCAGGAAATATTTGAGCTAGAAGTACTAAATCGCCACATCAAACAAGAAAATGAAAAACTGAAGATACAGAGCAATGTGGACAAGATGGTTCAAGATAACACCATGCTTCATATGGGCCTGTGGCAGAAGGAAAACAAAAAGCTCAAGAAGAGATGCAGGAAATTAAATAGAGCTTTGATCAATCTGAAATTCAGGTGTTTGATGAAAAGACCAAGAGTCAATGTGGCCACGCAGAGAAAGAAGAGAAGGCTGGATGTCTTAGCAGAGGCATCCCAGTAGGTGAATTGAACCATGTTTTTGATTGCATGAGGACATGCAATGCCCTCGTAGTGGGGGTATGTAGAGCCTCTACTTTACACTTGATTATCCACCATTACCTACAGTTTTCCCTCATTCATCTCTCACTTTTGCCTCATTTTCCTTGCAAACCAACCCAGATCATTACATTATATGACTTTAAGCATGATTAAGGAATTTTGCTAATGTGTGACTGTTTTGTTTAGATTTTGACATATTTACAGGCATTCCGCAGCCATCTGCTGATTCCGCAGCCATCTGATGATCCCGCAGCCTTTTTGTTAATCTCAAGGTTCCACGTGTCATTTTTCCAAACCAGCCACATGGGTACTTAGGAATCAAGGTGCTCGAGGTTCCTGTGCTATTAGTTCACCCAGCCACGTCATCTGTACCTCCGGTCAACGAGGGTCAAGTTACGGTCAACAAAGGTAGCTTAATGGTGATATGTAAGCTGTTGGGTCACGTCAGTTCAAACGGTGATTTGTCCGTGTTACGCAGGTTGTGGGGGACATAATCCAACTCTGGATTCAATGCCCATAACGACCAGAACCTCCAGCTCATCCATGCAGGCTTATGACGTGTTATTGAACCTTAATTACGCATGACAGTTAGTTTATTTTTCAGTTTTAGTTGTACGCATTAGGCCATCTTTCAGATGCCTATAAAAACTTGCATCTGTGTACGCTTATGTTACTTTTTAGTTGCTGTGTTTTATGAACTCGTTATCATTTTAGTGCATTCCAAAACTCTGTTTTAATAGTGCTGTTCTAGCACTCTTGACTGTAATTTTCTGCACATGGAGTAATAGAAGCAGTGCTGTTCTGAAGTTTTCAATACCTTGAGTCTTCTTTGGGTTATATGAATGGAGGGCCCCTGTTCATGTTAGCCTTGTATAGTATTTTATGTTCAGCATTTCCTTATTTCCATTCAGCATTTCCTTTTCTTGACACATGTACAGCGTAATTTACTTTCATGTTATTTCATTTCCAGCCTTTATTTTAAGCTGATTAGCATTGTTCTTTTGCAGGTTTTTAACCCGGGATTGCTTGTGTGTTTGTGTATTTGCTTTATATCTAGTGGTAGTTTCAGTTGACAGATTCAAAGTTGCTGCCTTTACTTTATTTTCATAGCTGATTTTTAGTTTTATTTCTCAAATTTGTCTGCTATCATATGAATGGTCTCTTTATTATAAATTGTCTATCTTTTGGAGATCAGAATACTAATAACTTGCAGCTGGCTTTGGGTACTTTTTAGACTAATCTTTAAGTACTTTCTAATCGTGCTTTACACAGTACTATGTGTTAGAGGCAGAGAGTTAGAAAGAGCAAAACATTATAACTAGTCTTTAAAGTAGATTTTTCTCATTTTTATCATTTCTTAGACTTATCTTTAGCTACTTCCTAATCGTGTCTTACACAGTACTATGTGTTAGAGGCAGGGAGTTAGGAAGAGATAAACATTATCATTGGTCTTTTAAGTGATTTTCTTACCTTTTATTTGCAGCAGCATGAATGGTGTCTAATGCCATTAGAAAGTGGTTCTTTGCTTTCAGTTCATTTTAATTTATTTATTTCCTTCAAGCTTTTTCCTTTTCAGCAAGTAGTTAGAAACCACTAATCACACACCTTCACTCATCTAGAATTCACCTTACACACACCATCACTCATCTGTTTATAAATACATCACTCCATCTTAGGAAGATAGATTAACTACAAACAACACCCCAAACGACAAAAAGCCCTAAGAGGTTGCTTAAGTACATATAGTACACCTTCACTTCATCAGCTTATGAGCCCCGGGTTGACAATTAATGACATCAATTTAGGAACACTAAATTGACTAAACAGTCCCTTTCAAGGAAGATCCCAAGAAAAACAACTGAAAGATCCATTCAATTTAGAAGGATTACAAAAAGTTCTGAAGACCATCTCTAACGAAATGGTAGACATCAAGAAACAAGTGGTAGAAACTTCTTCTAAAAAGACATACAAGCCTTTTAAAAGAAATCCTTCAACTAATTCCAAACCCCCTAACACTATTTCAAATGCTGAATCAGAAGAAGAAGAAGAAGAAAATGCTACTGAAGAGCATACTGATGAAGAAGAAGTTGTAGAGTTACAAGGTATGTGGGATTTCATCCTCCCAAATGAAGAAGATCAAGAGGCATTCCCGGTTAGTACTCGTAGCAGAAATCAGCTTGATCCTCCTCAACTTACACCTAAGCCAAAGAGCGCAAGCTCGATGACTAAGGATAAAGTCACAACCAAGAAAATATCACCTAAAGCGACTCAAACCAACCCAATCCAAACAGACACATCTACTCCATCTAAAATGCTAATCGTTTCGGATGAAATGGAGTATAACATCATAGAAGATATGAAAAAACTAGGGCCAATATTACTCTCTTTGAATTGAGCAAGTTAAAACACCAGCAGAAAGTATTTTTGAAAGAATTATATGCTGTACCAATTGCACCTTTACCAGCTGCTATAATCTCTCAAGCTTCCCACGATATGGGAAGACCTCCAACTAGTACGATGAATAAATTTGATCCAAACGATATCCATTAATTGGAGGAAGATCGAGATCGCATACTCCCCCATTTCTCCTTATGAAATTTTCAATAAAAATGTGCATAATTGCTTAGTGGATTTTGGTGCTTCATCGAATATTTTACCAAGATCAATTTGTGCAAAATTGAATGTTCAACCACAGAAATCCGTTGTGCGCATAGTTCAACTTGATCGATCACAAGTCGAAGTGATTGACGAGTTAAATCAGGTTACCATAAGGCTGTCATCCAACCCAAAGGTATGTCAAGTTATCGACATTTTAGTCGCTGATATTCCTAAATTTTAGGGCTTAATTCTTAGCAAAGATTGGTCAGAAAAACTTCATGGATACTTTGCAACTGACTGGTCGCACATGTGGCTCCCTTATAATGGTAAACCAAACCAAATAAAAGTTGAATGGGAAAAACATCAGAAATACATAGTAACAGAACTTGAGGGAGAAAACGAACCAATATCATATAATTCTAACATCATAGGCAACTATTCAGTAGATTCTTTCCTAGGAAATTTTAATGCTCATATTTCACCTTAGTTAGAACATTTTGTTTTATCTCAAGTAGAAAATTTCTCTCAAACAGATAGTTCTAAATGCATTAATTTTATAGATAGTCCTGTAAATAAATCTTTGTTTTGGAAATTATCTTTTGATGGTTCTAAGTCTAACGAAGGAGCAGGAGCAGGATGTGTGTTAGTAAACCCAAAGGGAGATAAAACCATGCTAACTTGCAGACTCGAATTTGAGTGCACAAACAATACCGCAGAATACGAAACTCTAGTCCAAGGGTTGTACAAGGAAATCAGATTAGACGTCAAATACTTGCAAGTTTTCGGAGATTCTGAAATTGTAATCAGACAGGTACGTAATACTATACACTGTTTATCAGGTCATTTAAAGAATTATCAGTCTTTAGTTCAATATCTGGCTGAACATTTTATAGCATTTAATATTTCATCAATTCCCAGACTCTAGAACGCTAGCGCAGACCTCTTAGCCAACGTAGCTTCCAAGCTCATTCCTTCAGAAGATTTTAGCCCTGATCGATTTTCAATTGAGTTAATTTTTAGACCATCTATTCTTGATAACATCACAAATTGGAGGATTTTCAACGAAAATCTTGATATCGTGAGTTTCCTCACCTCTGAAGGATCCTACACCAATCAAATAATTGACGAAGACTAACATGACCAACAATTGCAACAGTATAGTACTAATAATGCTATACCTAAATCAGTGGTCAAGTCAGAAGACCTTTATGATTTGAAAGATCGATTCAAAAGATCTACCAATTCAAAACTCCAAATTTCAACTTTGAATTATGAATTAGTAAATCTAGGAACTGATGCCAAACCACAGAATATCAACCTAGGCCTTGGCCTAGCCCCTGAAGAGAAATTAACCTATATCCGTCTCTTGAAACAATACAAAAGTTTCTTTGCCTAGAATTACGATGAACTCAAAACATATGACACCTCCATCATCCAGCATACCATCCCAATGATCGATAATGAAAAACATGTCCAACAAAAATTGAGAAAGATCCATCCCAATTTGGAAAATCAGATCAAAACTGAACTCAATAAGTTATTGAAAGCCAAAATAATCTTTCCCATTAGACATTCTAAATGGGTTTCCAATATGGTACCTGTTAGAAAGAAAAACGGAGATATCAGACTCTGCATTGACTTTCGAAACCTTAACAAGGCCTGCCAAAAGGATAATTTTCCTTTACCTCCCATGGAACAAATACTGCAGGCAGTTTCGGGCTCAGAATTAATGTCATTCTTGGATGGATTCTCATGATACAACCAAGTGTTGGTACATCCCGATGATCAGTTAAAAACGACATTCAGAACTAAGTGGGGCACATACGCATATCAAAAGATGCCATTTGGTTTGATTAACGCGGGTGCCACATTTTAGAGAGCCATGGACATTGCATTCAAAGGGTTAGTTAATAAGTCAGTGGTCATCTATTTGGATGACATTACTGTTTATTCCAAGAAACAGAACAACCATCTCAGGGATTTAAAACAAATCTTCCAACGCTATTTAAGGTGTGGAATTTCACTTAACCCAAAAAAATCTTTTTTCGCGTTAAGTGAAGGAAAACTTCTAGGATTCATAGTGTCAAAATCTGGAATTCACATTGATCCTGACAGAATCAAAGAAATTTCCACAGTTCCCCTACCTCACAACAAGAAAGCCATGCAATCTTTCCTTGGCCAGATTAACTTTGTAAAGAGATTCGTTCCAGTTTTTCAAGAATCGTGTCTCCTTTACAAGCCATGATTAAAAAGAACACAACTTTTAAATGGGGCCAAGATGAACATGAGGCATTCAATCTGATCAAACAAGCCATTATCAATGCTCCATCTTTAGCAACTCCAAATTTTTCCGATCCTTTTATTTTGTACACATTTGCCTTAGATAAATCATATGCTGCGATACTCACTCAAGAAAATCAAGAGAAGACGGAAGCCCCAATTGCTTTTTTCAGTTCTAATTTACGAGCTGAATTGAATTATTCAGATGTGGAAAAACAAGCTTATGCTGTTTTTAAAGCAATTAAATATTTCAGACCTTTTTTACTCAAAACACATACCAAGATCATAGTACCGTTTCCAGCAGTAAGAAATATTCTAGTACAGAAGGATTTGGGTGAGAAAAGGGCAAATTGGGTTACTGCCTTGTAATAATACGACGTAGAAATCAAACCAGCAAATATTGTAAAAGGTCAAGGCTTTTGCAAAATGCTGGCAGGAGCATTGCTAATGTCTGAAAATCCATCTGAAGAGGTACAAGTATATGATGTAAGCCTAAACGATGTTGAGTCATTATACGCTGATATTATTTATTATTTAAAGAATGGATATGCTCCTCCAAACCTCGATCATACCAAGAAAAGAGCTCTAAGATTAAAAGCCAAACAATATCAACTTGTGAATGACGTTCTTTTCAGGATAAATTATGATTCTGTTCTACTTAGATGTCTTGAGAAATCTGAAGCTGAAAAATTCTTGCAGGAACTCCACGATGGGCCAACAGGCGGACACTACGCTAGAGATGCAACTGCTCACAAAATTTTATGCGCAGGCTATTACTGGCCCACATTATTCAAAGACGCACACAACTACGTAAGGAAATGCCAAGTCTGTCAAACTGCTGCTGGAAGACAAAAGAAACCATCCTTGCCACTGCAACCAGTTACCATTGAATAGCCTTTCGATTAGTGGGGATTGGACATAATAGGTGAGATCGTTCCTCACTCTTCTA
Source organism: Pinus tabuliformis (assembly GCA_031772625.1). Taxonomy (NCBI): domain Eukaryota; kingdom Viridiplantae; phylum Streptophyta; class Pinopsida; order Pinales; family Pinaceae; genus Pinus; species Pinus tabuliformis. The sequence goes on along the minus strand of CM062819.1, from coordinate 1,387,182,969 downwards.
AACAGCATAGATACATCCTTACAGCAACAAATTACTTTACCAAATGGGTAGAAGCAGTTCCACTCAAGACGGCTAATGCTGAAAATATCATTGAATTTATAGATCAGTTCATAATCACTAGGTTTGGATTGCCTTCCGCTTTAATGTTTGATAATGCATCATACTTTTCTAGAAATGCAATGACTGAATTCGCACTCAAAAGGGGTTTCAAACTTAAATACTCGGCCAATTATTATCCACAAGGGAATGGGTTAGTTGAATCTACAAATAAGAACTTAATTAGGATTATCAAGTGAACCATTGTCCAAAATCATAAAAATTGGCATAAGTCTTTAATATATGCTTTATGGGCAGATCGAATAACGCAGAAAGCCTCTATTAGCACTTCTCCCTTTAATTTAGTTTATGGGAAAGAAGTGGTTCTTCCAACACATCTGGCAATTCCCTCTTTAGCCTTAGTTCAGTACATTGAGGAAGTACCAACTTCTTCTTTACAACTCAGGCAGCTGGAATTAATTAAACTAGAAGAACAACGAGAACGGGCTAAGATAACTCACGCCCATCATCAAGCATTGGTGAAAGCCTCTTTTGATTCCAATATGGTATCCAGAAAAGATTTTCAGATGGGAGATTTAGTTTTAAAATGGGACAAGGCTCATGAGGAAAAGGGAAAACATACAAAATTTCAAAGAATGTGGCTTGGTCCTTTTCAGATCATAGAAGTCATAGGCCCGTCTACTTTCATGGTACAAGATTTAACAGGGAAAAGAGAATCTCTACCTGTTAATGGCCAAATACTTAAGGAATATTTTCCATAGAAGAACATTCTTTTATTTTGTAGAGTAGTTGTTTTTCTTTTCATAATAAAACCATTTGTAAATGGTTACAATAGGCATTTACAAAAAGGACACCAATTCTCTTTCAAATTTTGATCTTTTGCTTGTATAAATAGCAAATCTTTTGGAAAATTGATCTTTATTATTGAAAGATACAGTTAAAAACTCTAGCCTAGATATGATACTAGTTTCAACTTCATAAAATTTGATGAAAACAACCTTTAGTGAGAAATTGTTTTATATCAGTACAATGAAAGGTATCAATAACAAAATAAAGATTCTCTGTAGAACATCTATTTCCAAAAACTCTACTATTGTCGTCCAGAGCTATCTTAAGGAAACAATGACTTCCTCCCTACTAAGGAAATTACAACTTTCAGAGGAACAATCCAAGGATACACTTTATCTTAAAGAGTGAGAGGTTTCATCACAAGTTGGCTTATCATGATCATATATGCTATAACTTGCTGACTTTGCCAATACTACATACCACAACAGGGCAATGACTCAAGATTGTTACAATCAAAAGACAAGGGGTCTCATCACGAGCCAGCTTGTTCAACAAAGTTATAAATCAGTGAATGACTGTGTCATGAATTGGCTACCAAACCAAGACATTGCTCTTTAAGAATAAAAAAAATAAAAAAGAAAATGAAAGCAATACGTGTGGATGTGGATTCTTCTTTGGGAATTGTAGGTTTATTTAAGTAGGATACATGATCATTGCTGGGTAACAAGTAACCCTGTCGAGGCTATAAACGCCTGCTGGCAGCAGAGGCTCTACCTACGACAAATGAGCATATTTAAAACTGGTTTACAGAGAAGACTTTGTTTTATCTTTACAAGCCAAGTAATGACTGATGTAAATACAAGGGCTAGCTTGAGACAACAAATAATCAAAGTTGAAAATAGCTCAAACAAAATGTCATTGACAAGTTAAAGCATAATGTACTTTATCTTTCTATAATAAAGTTTAACTTTTTGGAAACTTTTCTGTTTTGGAATTTTTGAAAATTCAAAAAGCAGCAGAGATAACTGGTTCTTCCAAGTGAATCGCCAATTGTTGTGGCCAGAAACAGCCCCCCTTCTTATTTAGTGTTATTCATAATACTAAATAAGTGGGGGCCCTTAGTTAAAAATTAAAAAATCAAAGTAGTGTTTAAGTTTCATTTTTCGAATAAACTTACCATCATAAGCTTAGGAAGCCCCCTTAAAAAATCCAAAAAATCTAAGTTTTATGATAAGGTAAGACACTAATCTTTCCTTAGGAATATCGCATCGCAAAAAGATAGCGGGATACCTCCTTATGAGCTGAATTTTAAACATTGCGAAGATTGCAATGTGCGATAATGAAATATCGCATCACATACAACACAATTTACAAAGAAACACTTTAATTGCTGATATGCGATGACACCGATCGCAAAATCGCATTTCGCAGAAAACAGATTAACAAAGATTGTCATACATAATATTCCTACGATCTGCGATATGCGATATTGTGATATGGCAATATCGCGATGCAGCGACAATGCGATAATGCGATGTTATGATTTTGCGATTTTGCGATGTTGCGATCTGCGATGTTGCGAAGCTAATCGCAAAATCGCTTCATCGCAGATCTTTTGGGTGCGTTATTCAAGAAAAGCCATTTCCATAAGCTGACACCTAGTTATGTGCTTTAATGCTAATAAATGAGGTAGTTTCCAGTTATTAATGGAATATGGGTTCGTGCTTATCGAAAAAATCATCTCACGTAAGGTGGTATACTTGATGTGTTTGTGGCATTTAAAACTTTCCCATCACCCTTCCTTGTCATTCATTTTCACTTCACTCGTGAATTGTAGGAGCGGAGAACAGAGGACGATACAAAGCAATACGTAGGTTAAAATGGGAAAGAAAAGCAAAGCCCCAAGCTCAGAAGAAAAGGAAATGGCGCCCCTGTATAAAGACACTGCCTGTAACAGAGACACGGGAATTGCTACGTGGGAAGGCATGTATAATCTGCTCGAAGAGGAGCATCCCAGAGTAATGGAAGTTGTTGCTACTGCAGGTTCAAATGGTTCTTCTGAAGCATCCCTTATAGAGCTAGCCTGCTCATTCTTACATCATATAGCAGCAAGGCCCAAAATTCTCCCATACACAGACATGGTGAAGTGGATACTGGACAACACAGATATCAGAAATAGGCAGTTTAAAACTCAAGGTCAAGAGCTTACAGAATCATTATTTTCACAAAATCTAAATTTTATATTTGCTGGAAGAAAAAAGCACAAAAGGCGAAAAACGCATCAAGGAAATCCGGATCAAGAAATGGAGGTAGTTTACGATGCACGATTAGCGCTTGCAAGCCCCGAAAATTGCAAGAAAGTAACAATACAGGCAGATTGGAAGCAGAGAGCTCAAGAAAAGGCAAAAGCAATCGAAGGGTTAACCAAGTTGAACTAGGATTATTACTGGGCATACTTGGTAAAGCCACATAGCCAGTGGACGACTGTTAAGTGTATCATCAATGCGGTCGAAAAGATGGCACCAGCTCTTGTCGATTCTGTTTTCTCAACTCAGCTAAAAGCGGAAGTCAGCCAGCCGACTCTTCTCAAACAGATGCTGCATGTGTGCGATTTCAAGGACCAAATACAGAAGTAGTTTAATTTTATATTTAATTTTAGCTTTAATTTTGTTTTATTTTCCTGAAAAAGGAACGGTCATTTAAACCGCATCCTATATTTTTGTAATAATTTATTTTTAGATTTAGTTAGTAGTATTTAAACCCTTCTCATGCATTTAGAGAAGGGCCCTAAAATTTATCATAAACTTATCCCCAAAACATGCACTTTTGTACCCTCTGAGGAGGTTTTGATGAATGAATGGAATGGGATTTATTGATGTTTGCATTTGATATTTGCTACTGATGTTGCACTTTTGTACTCTTAGTGGATATTTGATCAAGAAGAGATAAATCTTTATCGCTTGAAACTCATGAGTAGGACTAGTTATAAATGGTATTTCTATCTCTTAACTATTTCTGCCTTGTGTTAGAGTGATGTTCATTTCAGTTATTTATATATTGATGTATGAATGCCTGAGTTATCATTTGGAAATTTTGTACGGTGATAGTTATTTATTTATGCTTAGTGTATGAATAGCTCATGATGCGATATGTTTGTCACAACTGTTTCGTCTAACTTTTTATACGAAGTGGTTCATCTTTATTGAATTCTTTTCTCATAAGGACTGAATGATCTTTATTACCAGTTGTTGTTTGAAATCATTTTAGATCGCATAGAAGAAAGATTTCACCCCGGGTTAGAGTAGATTTATATATTTCTGCTTATTAGAATATAATTTCCTTAGTATTAGATTAAAATTAGAATAGAAGTATTCCATTTAGAAACTGTTAGAAACAGAAATATCAATCTTTCTCACGCACACACAAATTGGGAAACTGGTCCCATATCCCCAGTCAGACCCGCTATACCAAACGGAAAAGGAGCTTCCAACCAAGGTCCGGACCGGGCGGATATCCCCCTTGTTGTAGACACGATTTTCGGGGCTTCAAAAGGTCCTCAACTTCTGTAAGACAAACTCAGGCTCCTCACCTCTCTGGAGGAGCTGAGAGAGAGACATCAAGCAATGCCCTGGATTCTGGGAGGGGACTTCAATATGATCAGATCTCTCACAGAGAAAAGAGGAGGAACTAGAACACTTGGTAGAGACTCAATAGCCTTCCAAAACTTCCTTAACAATATGAGACTGGTGGATATTAACACAGTAAATGGCATCTTCATGTGGAACAACAAGAGAGGAGGAACTTCGCAAGTAGCCTCGATATTACACAGATTCATAATCTCGGAGGATCTCCTTCTCACTGGTCATATCATGATAGCTTTCATCCTCCTTTTCAGAGGCTCGAACCACTAGCCCATCCACCTGGAAGCTTCCTTTATTGGAACCCCAAGGAACAGACCTTTCAGGTTCAAAAGTGTCTGGCTTACTCACCCTGATTTCATCACTAACATTGGAAATTGGTGGGCTGAAGAAACACCCACCCAAGGCACAAAAATGTTCCTCCTACATCAAAGACTCAAACACATCAAGAGAAAGCTCAAAGAATGGAATAAAAATGAGTTTTGCAACATATTCAAAGCCAAGGGAGAATTGGAAAAAATTTTACAGGAAATTAATCAAATTCTCATCACGAAAGGCTTCAAAGAGGAAAGAAAAATGCAAGCGGACTAACTTCAAAAAGAATGGGACAACAGATGCCAGCAGGAGGAAATAATCTGGAGATAGAAATACAGAGTGCAATGGATTAAGGAAGGGGAGAAAAATACTAGGTTCTTTCACAAGTCTACCATGGAACACAGGGCACATAGTAGGATCACAAAACTTATAGATCCTCAAGGTATAGAGAAAAATACTCACAAGGAAATGGAAGTTGTATTGGTTCAACATTTTCAAAGTATAGCAAAGGAGACCATGGAAGACAAATCTCAATTTACTAAAACTTTTACTTAGCATATTCCAAAACTGGTAACCAGAGAAGACAATTATAATCTCAACAGGCCAGTAACAGAGGAAGAGGTCAATGAAACAATCAAAGAGATGCACAATGGGAAAGCTCTAGGCCCAGATGGTTTCAATGTAGAGTTCTTCAAAACATGCTGGGAAACAATCAAACATGACATTCTGGAGGTGGTGGAGGACTTGAGAAAATCAAAATCAGTTTTGAGAGTGCTTAATGAATCCTTCATAGCCTTAAACCCCAAACAGGAAAAATCCATGACTCCAGATAGATTCAGACCCATAGCTTTATGCAATGTGGTGTACAAATCATTTCCGAATTAATTGCTAACAGACTCAATCCCCTTCTTCCAACACTTGTGTCAGGGGAGCAGACTGGATATGTGGAAGGTAGACAAATTCTCAATAATATTATTCAAGCTCACGAAGTGGTGCATTCCCTCAAGACCAATAAGCAAGCAGGTATGATAATACAGCGGGACATAATGAAAGCTTATGATAAGCTAAGCTGGTCTTATATCAGGGAAGTTCATAAAGCATATGGATTTGACCACAATTGGATAAGGTGGGTCATGTCTCTTGTTACCACTGCCAGTTGTTCTATTCTTCTTAACGACTCTCCATCCAGAACCTTTAGGCCATCAAGAGACCTCAGACAAGGAGATCCTCTCTCCCCCTTCCTCTTCATCCTCATGGTGGAAGGATTGGGTAGATCGATCATTTCAGCCAAGGAAGGAAGAATCCAGGGACTTAGACTCACTCCAAATGGGAAGACATTGACCCATCAACAATTTGTGGACGACACTATGCTGCAGGGCACACCCACAGTCAAGGAAGCCAAAGATTTCAAACAAATCCTATATGAGTTCGCAATGGCTGCGGGTACAGAGGTAAGCCTCGCAAAATCTAAAGTCTTATTTTTCAACACTGATATTTCAATTCAGAGAAATCTCTCCCGAATTCTAGGCTTTCAAAGAGATCATATTCCCTCGAAATATCTGGGAATACCCCTCACTGACAAACCTCTAAGCAAGGAAGTCTGGGAGTCTGTAATTAATAAATTGAAGGACAAAGTCAGGAAATGGACAAACAGATCCTTGAATTTAGCAAGGAGGTTAGTTCTCATAAAGGCAGTAGTACAAACCATTCCAATCTACATGTTATCAGCCCTTCCAGCACCAACAGGAGTCTTACTGTAAATCAAGAATATTCAAAGGGATTTTCTTTGGGGTAAAGGGGAAGAGAAAAATAAATGGGCTCTGGTAGCTTGGGATAAGCTCTGTAAACCCAAAACCCATGGTGGTTTGGGTCTCCATGACCCAGATATTCTAAGAAAAGTTTTGGGGGAAAAACTTTGGTGGAGATGGCTAAAGGAAATAAGAAACCCCTGGGCTAAACTCTAGAAACAAAAATATGCAATGGATTGGCAAGAAACGGACCACATTAAAATGACAGGACACATCAGAGGTTCCCATATTTGGAACAAGGCGTGGGAGAATAGAGCCTTAGTTCAGAAACATAGTTTCTGGGAGATCAAAAATGGGAAGCTTGCATGGTTCTGGGAGGACAACTGGCAGCAGGAACATAAGCTTGGTAGAGAAGGACTGGACATCATCAAAAACGACACCATTAACAAAGGACTGAAAAAAGTAAGTGACTACTGGGATCAGTCAAGGGACACTGGTAAATGGAGAATTTGGAAGGTACCAGACTACAGTGAAGAGACCCCGTTGAAGACCCAAGCTAAAGTTCTGGAAGCTATTCTGGAAAAGAGACAAATTTTGACCTCTACCTCGAATGATCTACTAAGATGGGGAAGAAACAACGAGGGCATCTTCAACCTCAAAGAAGCTAAAAAAATAGCCACGGGACTTAACTACCCAAGCCCTGATAAGACATGGAAATACCTATGGAACAACCCACACTGGATGAAGATCAAACTGTTCAGGTGGTTGGTTTAGCACAAAAAGATTCTAACTTGGGAAAATCTCAGAAAGAGAGGTTTTGCTGGGCCATCAAGATGCCAACTATGTGGTCTGCGGGAAGAAATTATGCATCAGCTTCTAAACCTCTGCTCTTTCACCTTTACCTTATCAAATTGGGTAGCCTATATCTTCAAGCAGATAGACAAGAACAAAAATGACATCACTGACACTTTAAAGAATTGGAGGAAGGACTTCTCAGACAATGAGACTGTAAACACAGCCTAGGCTCCGATTCTAGGATTCTTGATCTGGGATGTTTGGAAAGAATGTAACAATAGGATCTTCAAAGATAAATCTGGCTCAACTCAAAGTATCATAGCACAAATCCTCAAACAGCTCAAAGAAACTATCAATGCCCTTCGGAAGCAACCTCCTGAGAAACCCCCAGGTCATAGGGACGCTCACATTCTGGAACTATTGGGACTCTAGTCTCATGTCCCTTAGGGAACAAATAAGTCAACAAAGCAAATATTAGTAGGAAAGGCTTTCTGGCAGCCCCCTCCCCATGGCTTTTTAAAATTCAATTTAGACGGAGCCTCAAAAGGTAATCCTGGGGACACTGGTTATGGAGGAGTCATAAGAGATGAAGAGGGCAACATAAAAGTCATCTTTCATAGTCATCTGGGGAGGGCCACTAACAATATGGCTAAACTCATGGCCATTGAGCAATGTTTAGAGATTCTGATAGAGTTCAATTTACATAATACAATCATCGAGGCTGACTCGGAATTAATAATTAATTCGGTCAAGCGGCTAGGCACGGGCACTGCACCAAAAAAAGTCTCGAGACACTGGAGACTTTTGCAGGTCTATTACCAAATTCAATCGCACCTAAGAATTCTAAGAACTCTTAGTTTTGTTCATGTGCGTAGAGATGCCAACAGAGTAGTGGACTGGCTTGCTAATGAAGGGGTGAGATGCACAAAAGACAACAAGTGTTGCTTGTGGGAGTCAGTACCCGCAAGACATCTACGTGAGGGCTGCCACTCTCTGGCCCTCACAGACAAGGATCATTATCAGCTCATGAAGGGGAATCCGCCAGTTGACCTTTAATCAAATGGATGATAGGGGTTCGATTGATAGCCAACCTGAGATTTGGCATATTCAGGTCCTGCAGGGGGACACCACAGGTCGCCTTCTCATTGGTTCTGCAAGCGAGCGGGCAGTCAGAAAAATTGTGATACTCTGCTCTAAACTACGAGGCATCGGTTCTAATGGGTGGCTCAGTCGAAGGGATGGCAATAGTGTAACGTATCCGTGGTTTCCAGGTTATCGGGCATCAAAGCAGTTTCCGGGTTATCGGGCATCCTCAAAACCCAAAGTGGTTTATTAGAAATGTCTTTGATGCCACTCAATGTTCAACACGTGGCTTTCAGAGGTGAGAGATTACCGCCTTCATCGAGCGGGTATTCCTCTGACTTCTTCTCTGCCCGATATTTCCCTCAGTCATTGGATCATGTAGCTACAAATCAAGGGCTTAGGTTCGATGAGCAGGTTAGTGGGTCTGGGTGATCCCTAGCAAACCCAAAATCTTTATTTTGTGGTCCCTATTCACCTCTTTGGGTCTACTCAAAGTTTTTTCGGGTTTACATGTTTTCATTCCATTCTACCCCTTGACCGCTTGACCTCAGTTCATGGTTTGGGCGGTGGAGGAAGTGTGTTTTGTTTTTTCTTGGGCAATAGGCCCGGTTCTCAAGCAATTGACTCTTTTCCCAAAGATTGAAGTGATTTCTAAGTCTTTAGCCCTCTTCCTCTTTGGGAGCGATGTATTTTATGTAATATATTTTTTAGTGACAAGATAATAGAAGGACTGACTCCTGCTTTAGCAAAAAAAGAAATTGATATATAATATTTAAAAAATGTTAATAACAAAGAAAGTTCCATATAGATCATAAATCAAATATTTTGATATGTATGTTAAGTAAAATATTTTTAACATAAAATTATATGTACAAAGATAAAGAGCTAGAGAGTTCTTCCCAATATGGAGTTGATATGTAAAAATGATTCAATTTGTGTATATTTGTGTGTATGTGTATAGATAGAGAGAGATAATGTGTGTGTGTGTGTATATAGAGAGATAATGTGTGTGTGTATATATAGAGAGATAATGTGTGTGTATATATAGAGAATATATCTTCTTTTGAATATGAGTAAGTGTGCCATTAACATGTGGAGACTGTGAATCATAAATAAAATATTTCAATGTCAACTATGTACATATAGTATAAACTGAGTGAAAATAAGAAAATTCTTATAGCTAAATATTTTATTAGTGTTTTTATCAAACTAACATAGATCCATCCTAATACCAAATCAACTAAAAGAGAAATCAAATGTCTCAAATTGAATCTCTAGGTGTAAACTTTTCAGCGAATTTTATACTCAAGAAGTTTGCATCTTGAGAAATTTTATCCTCTCATCCTTAACCTCTCATCCTTTAATAGATTCCGAGTTAAAATAAATCTATGATATAACATCTATGTCTATTATTTATAAAAACGACTCTATTTCTTGTCTTATTCCCTATTTATAGAAATCTCTCTTAGCAATGGTGAGGAAAATTTTGATAATGTAATAAGTAATGTTTGTTTGTTTTTAATATTAAACTTTATATAAAGTAAAATTTAATTAGGTTTATCAAATTCTTCTTTTTTTGGAATTTGTAGATAAATTTTATAATCCAAAAAATAAAGAAGATGTTTATAATTTAATTTACATTTAAATGGCTTTTTGGGATAATTTAAATATATTTTATTAATCAATTTGAATTGATGTTACAAATATGAGAAAATAAATTTTTATAATTTAATTTGCCATGGAGTTTTTTTTTGTAAGTTAGTAATTGATATTAAAAAAAGAAAATATAGTACAAAACCTCTGCAGCTGCAGATTACGGGCCGCTTAACAGCAGGCCAATTTTCAAGAAACTAAAAAGAGTAGGCGGAGAAACTGAAAACTAAGATCAGCACACCGCGCAGGGCGGCAGATAACCATAACTATCAGAAGGACACAATCATCAAAATACTTGACAGAGAAGACACTAGACACCAAAAGAAACATCTTCAGAAACCCGAAGAGACCGGGCAGCCGGAAAGGATAGACTATCCACCTCGGCCCCGAAGAGAAGTTAAGAAGAGAGCAGTGCTAGGCAAGAAGAAACCAGAAGAACAGAGAAACAAGAGCAGCACCACGGATTCTACTCAACGTGGGTAGAATCAGTTGTTCGGCCTTTTTTTCCTTTCTTTTTACCAACCTTGACCCAACCAAGATTACTCTGCTGGGCTGGCATGATTTGTAAACTGCGCTGGGCTGAAGGAGAGATCTCCTTGTCTGAATCCGAAGGAGATGATTCATGAGTTCTTTTCTGAGAATTAGGAGGGACAGTGGATTCCTCAGGACCAAACAAGGGCGCATCCTGTGCCAGCGTTGCGTCCATATCTTCCTCAACTTCCTCATCCTCATCCTCTTCCTCTGAGCTGGACTCAAAAACATCCAAGGGGGGAGGATCATGAGGTTTCCAGCTTTTGGATTTTGGCTTAGAATTGGCTTTCTTTTTTTGGGCAGGCATCGAAGGACACGAGCTCTGAAGGTGCCCTGTGAGATGGCAGATTCGGTAGCGAAAGGCTGTGTTCTCGAAATCCAAGGTCTGAGTCCAATGGAAGTCTCCAATTTTGAGAATAATCTGATCAGGTAGACCTTTGCTTACATCTATTTCTGCACAGATTCTGGCGTAGGTGTATATGCCCTTTTCCCCCCTCGAGGTATCTGTATCAAGATAACGTCCTAGAGAATTGCCTATTCCTTGAAACACAGCAAAGTGCCATAAAAGCGCTGGGAGGTTAGGGAGCCTGACCCAGATGGGGAGCTTGGTGATAGTTGTTGTGGAAGGGTCGAAATCTGGGAACCACGGGGTTAGGAATAACCCCGCGGAGTCCCAAAACCATGGGCCTTCAGTTAATGCTTTCTGGTAGTCCTCGCTGCAAGCAAACAATACAATGAAGAAACCTTTTGAGCAAAAGAGAACCCTGCAATTTTTGGTCTAGTTAGAGTGAATCCATTGGTAAAGATCTGCTGTGCATGGCCATAGCCCATTGAACCTGCAAATAATGCCAAGCTTTGCAAACAGTTGGAATTGCCTGTCCATCGAAGGATGCATTACTTCAATGGAGGGGGTTTCCTCCATTTTGTCCACCAAAAAAGGTTTTGGAGCCTGATTTGGTGGGGCTGTTTTCTTGGGAATTTGAGCATGGACAGCATCTTTGTAAGAAGATGCTGCAACTGAAGATGATTGTCCTACAGCTCCCCCTCTCAATCGAAGGGAGAAAATAATGGATGCATTTCTTTGAATGTTGTAAAAAGAAAGGGGATAAAGATCCTCCAGTTGTTTACCTTCATAGAGGAGTCGTTGAGATGCCAAGGGAATCCCCATCTTAAGTTCCAGTATCTGCTTGAGGTCCTGCACAAGATCTAAAGAGCTCACCCACTGTAGCAGAGTTTTGCCAGAGAGGAGCACAATCAAGATCTGGAAAGATGCAGAGAAATCTACTTTCTGCTTTCCTCTGTAAATCTGAGACGAGAGGACGCTGGTACATGCACAGCTTGCTGAGGGCCCTGACTGTGCCTATTTTTTATTTTCCTTCACAGGGCAGCAAGCGATTCTAATCGCTAAGTTAGGCTTGCCGGGAGTCAAGGCCCCACTGCAACCCACGGATCCATGTTCTGCACGGTCGAGCCGAGGCCATACGGTGGTGGAGCACTGCATCTCACGCAGGTTTCTCAAAACCTCTTCCGAAAAACCATTCTGTGCAAAGAATGAGATCAGGCCCCTCCAGGAGACCAAATCTCGGTAAGGCATTTCTTCAAACACTTGCCTCGCATCCTCTTTGGATTTGATATATGCACACGTCCGTTGCTGGTCCAGGAAATCCATGAACCGATTCTCCAGAACCTTTAAGTACAGTTCCTCTGCTTCGCCATAGATTTGCAACAACTTAATGACCCTCATCAGAAGCCGCTGCTCCACTAAACTCAACGTTCTGTCCTGATCAACTGCGACCACTGAGCCAGTGCCATTATACCAGTACGACTCCCGTTTCCAGATCTTGACCTTGGTACCGCGCTTGGGTCCTATGGGAGGAGGCTTTGTCGCCGGGGCTACTGCTTTTGCTCCCTCCGCCGGGGCTGCTGCTTTTTCTCCCTCCGCCGGGGCTGCAGGAGGAGAGGATCCCTCTGTGGAAGCGAGCACCCGAAACCTGGTGGAACGCCCGGTAGCAATGGAGGGCTTCAATGGGGAGGTGCTCTGTATCCTCACAAGCGTGGCACTGCGAGAGGAGGAAATGGAAGAGTTGGGAGCGTTGGGCAGCGATAGAAGTGTGGCAGAAACCATTGCTGTTGCAGAAGCCATGGCGAGCACCGATTCCTCTGCAATCGTTCGTCTCCCAAAAAAATTAATTTGGCATGGAGTTATTTACAAATTTTAGAGGTAATTTATCCATTAAAATAATATTATTATTAATTTAAAATTATAATTTGAGTAAATATTAATGATGATGATAAAACATAAAAAGCCCAAAACATAAAATGTCTAATCTTTTTCTATTCAAATTATTTTTTATTTTAATAATAATCTTAAAAAAATTTTGATCTTCCAATTTATGGGTAATTATTCATTTTTATTTTAGTTTTTTTATCATATACTAACTAAATAAAAAATAAAAATAAAAACTTCACCTTTTAAAATACAATTAGCTGCATTATTTTTCAATAATTCATAAGTAAATGCTATTTTGATTTAATATATGTTGATTCGATATTTTTAAAATATTGATTGATTTTTAAAATGTTTAAAATACCTCTCTCAATCAGGGTGCATGCAAGAGGATCGTCTCACTTGGGACCCAAGCCATGAATGATCTTATGGTTTTTAATGTGGGAGGGCGGCCATGGTAGGTGTGCGATGTGTATGACAGATATGAGGTGATGCAAGGATGTGTGGGAGAGAGCAAGTTGGGCAGCAAGATGCGCCAAGAATTAAACATCCAGGTGGTGAAGGATATCACTAGTTCTTTGCATGCAATTTGGTTGTGGTGTATTGCGGTTCTAGGAGCTAAGGATCATTGGTTGAGCTCATTTCCTGCGGCAAGTTTGGAACACATGCCTCAGTTGCAGAAGGGTCTCGACATAGGCTTCATGACGATGGTTCTAGGGTATGTGTTGTCTCTTCCCTTTAACCCTTGCCAGAGACATACAAAAAATGTGACAGTAGTTCGTAAGATTTTACTTCCCTCCTATGAATGGGTGACTATGAGATTTGGTATGGTCTGTTCGTTAGATGGGAATGTGGCTAAATTTGTTGTTTATAAACTAATTTCGGTCCTGTATGGTATTTTATTGCTACACATGGGAATGTATGGCATAATATGGACCTTTTGTCTTTGGGGGAAGGGTATCCATCATGGTCGGCATGATTTTTTATATTTTTGGTCAAATTGGTTTACAATTAGGACTTGTAGGATGTTGGTTTTGGTTCATTGTTACTCTGAATTTCGATGTGGTAAATGGCTTGAGGAGTAGGTTGGCAATCCCTTCCTCAGAAGGGGATCGACCCACCATGGTTTGTATTTTCTCAATGTGGTGCTAGAGCATGGGGTTGTAACAGATGTTGAAGAGTACCAATGGAAGGGGGATGCCCAATTTCAATGTATTTTTATCAAAAATGAACCTAATTTTATATTTCCCCTCTTTTGGTTCTTTGTTAATGCACTAGGTGTTAGTAGGTTGAAATCCTGCCCAGTCTATGAGCCATGAGATTTTGGTCGATTAGCGGTTTAGCTCAAAGATTGTTTTGTTGTTCAGTGGGAGTTGGAAAATATGGCTCGACCAACTGTAGTGAAAAAATAAAATGATATAAGAGGGTGCAAGCGTCGCCAAATGCAGCACCTCGGGAGGGAAGAGGAACTTCCTCCTCACAACTGCCAAGGTGGACTGACCGAAAATTGCAAGCTCGACATATCAGTTTTGCAGCTCAAGCTTATGTTACAGGAACCCCTACCCATGTGAGACAGATGATTGTAGGTTGGGAGGTGGATCTCAACCAATGTGCCAAGCAAAATATATAGGAGGAATAATGGAGGTTGTTGGTTCCAGATTCCATAAATACCTAGGACAGGCTTACACAGTATAAACAAACAATTCATCTCTACTGGATGATGAAGAATATAGTGGCTAGGGAAATTATGAACACAACATGTTTCATTAAAACTGATCCAAGATTTCAGGAAATCCGAAAGGAATTCCAACTTGTCTAATTCCAAATCCCACAAAAAAATGTTTGGTTGGATCGTATTGAATGACACATCAGGTGCCCGCCTCAATTATAGACTTCGGGTTCCAGTGCAAAGGATCCAACTCCAATGGAGTCCTCGGGGGACTTGCTCTAGATGCTTCTTTTTTTGTGGTTGTTAAATTTTGATGTTGTATATGTATTTAAGTAGTACTACATTAGTAGATTAAGAGTGAATTAGTTTTTAAACATTTAGGCCTATAAGGTTAAGTGTGACAGACTTAAGAACTTCATATATTGGATGGTGTATAATGCGTTCCAATGGACAAAAGACATGGTTTCCCGATGGGCGGGTTGAGGCCACGAAATGTCTATTATGGTTGTAATATGCTTTTTATGAATGAATGAAAGGTCCTACTAAACTTACAAGAAAATGGTTTAAAATACCTAAATGAAAAATTCTTACATAGGTTGGATTCAAGTTGATTTCTTTGTTGCCTATATTGTTGACATCTAAAAACCTAGAAATGTCGATCACTAAAATGTAATGTTTTGGAAATATATGATGCATCCAAGATTTAAAAAAGTTCATAAACTATTATAATATTAAACTTTAGAAAAATAAAGATTTTATAGACATCAATCACATCTTAGATCAAATAGTTATTTCTCAAAGTAGGAGAAAAGCAAGGCACCTTCTGTACTCAACTCATTATGAGTAAGAATATCCTTATTTATTATAATACATTGTCTATCCAATATAATCTAAAACTTTAGAAGAGATGAAATGTGTAATATTGATAGTTAAAAATCAAAATGTTAATATTATATATAATTTTAATTTTTAAAAACATAAGAATATATATATATATACACACACACATACTTTTGGAAAAATATATCCATCTAACATCTTAATTTTTATGCATTTTAAAAATTTATATTTCAAAATTTTTAATCTTTCTTTATAATTAATAAATTTACAGAAAATGAATTTACATTTGTATAAGAAGTATCAATTATATAACAAAGTATATTGAATGGAATAACCTTAAATAAAAAAAAGATTGCATTTTTTTATCAAACATTTGATGGCTTTTTAAATTAGTAATTGACTTTCTTTTAAAATGATGTTTTTTGTTTTCATGACATAGAAAAACTTACCTAGTCTTTTTGTTAGTTTTTCAATATGTTTAATGCTAGAAAGGCACCTCCTCCCCCCTAAAATGAAATATATAAAGTAATAACTATATGATTGTAGTGATTATGATATAAAACCATAATTCAAAGAAAATTTAAAAGCTAGGTGATTATATAATTCAGGGAAGCAATATGATAGAGAGAAACATACCCACTTGTAATCATAAAAATAACAACATACATCAATATCCTGCAATTATCTAATTTTTGGAATCAATATGATAGAGAGAAACCAATCCACTTGCAACCATAAAAGTAGCAACAAGCATCAACATCCTCTGGCATGAGCCTTTCAATGACCTCCTCACACATGAACATGACAAGTATATTTCTTGTAGTTGATCTCAATGCTATTAATGTATAAAATATATTCAATAAGATGGTTTGAACAAAAAAGACTTATGATATGAATTAGTCTCATAGTCAACAAAATTCCTAGTAAAACACTTAGTGAGATTGTCATAATTTGAATTCAAATATAATAATAAATGTTGATTTTGAACGACATGATTGGTCAAATTTCTTGGAAAAAATACGAAGTTGGCATTGGTTAATGCAAAACCTCTCAGAAATATCAAAAAACTTTAATTTTACAAAACAACGTTTTTTAACAATCAATGTGTGGTTAATGGCCAACTTTTTCATGTCATCATCAATAGTGGAAGTTAGAAGACATGAAAATCAACAATCCAAAATCCCTTTTTTGGACACTATCAAGCATTTACAACTATAGTCCCTTCATTGGTATGGACAAAGAAAGGATGTTTGAGTAACTTAAAAGTGTAACATGTGGCATCAAACCAATGAATGATGATGTTACTTGTGATGTAGCACCTTCTTACATTGTATTCAGGGACACTACATTTGTGTTCAAGTTATTAGTTGTAAGGGAGGAAAGATCCCTAGCTAATAATTTCACATAGTAAAGGATGTGACCATAAATATTCTTTTCATAAGTATCACTATGAGAGAATGAAATTGCCAGGAATTTGATTCACTCAAAGTACGAGAAGGAAAAGGAAGTAAAATGACTAATCTAATTAATCATCATAATAAAAACTCATGAAAGTAATATGTGATTGGTTTGAAATGGGATTCCTACCTAGGTCATGGAACATACATACAATTGGAAAGAACAATGATCAAAGACAATGTGTGGCCACTAATGGGAAATTGTTGACATGATGAACCTTCCATGTAGGATGGACTATTGATATCATTTGAAACAACAATTTATAGCTTCTAATTGAGTTGTACCAACTACCCATGAAATTGCCCCAAGGTTTAATGGTGATGGTGAAATGCAATTTGAATTATACTAAGTTGTCTCTAAATAATTATAGCATCTCATCATTATGACATATGTAGAGTTTATGCTACACTTAAATTCTATTCATCTCATAAGAAGTTGTCTCTAAATCATTATAACATGGCATCATTATGACACAAGTAGAGTTTGTGCTACACTCAAATTTTATTCATCTCATTCTTCTTTAAACATTTTTCGAGTTGGCTTTCATATGTATGGATTAATTACATAGAATTGTAACCTACCACTATTGTCACATGGTTTAGTGTCGTCATCTCTAATTATTCCACCAATTGGATGCAATATTCTTCATTATTGACATGCTTTCAATACCTTAACTTGTTATTAGTCAAATAAATGGATTACAACTTTCCAGATTATGCGTGTTTAATCACAAGAGACTATAAAGATTCATTATTATTGAATCATGTTAGCCAAAATTATTTTTGGAAAAAAAATAAACTATTTATAATGTGATTTGATTATCCATTTTTTTGAAAATTAAAAACACTTAGCTATGAAAACATCTGATTTATAGAAAAAAAACAGGAAAAAAAAACATATATATTATAATATAACATTTATATAAATATATAATCCCTAATTTAATATAATATTTATATAAATATACAATCCCTTATATTATATTATAGCATAGTGTATATATATCTATATCTATATATATATATATATATATATAATCTCATGCATTGTAAGCTTGTGAAGAGCATGGCCAGCGCAAAACTTAATCAATGTACAAGATTGGAGACAAAACGCCACTTTCTTGCCAGCAACAAGAAGGGACAGGGTGAACCTACGATGTATGAAAAAGTTGGTGAAAGATGTGAGAATTTTATGCATCAAGAAGCTGGCGCAAGCTTGTTCTTTAGAAGCAGGTGCAAGGGTGAAATTTCAATAAAAGAGTAATGGTGTATAGCATGAAGTGCCATTCTTTCATTGCCAGTTGTATAAGGCTTCAAGGACAATTGGTCAGGATCTCAGCTATAAGGACCTGCAGTTCTTTCGACATGCGACCGCGACTAGGTGGAGAGCGTGCGCAGGTGGAAGGTTGAACGAGCTGTTGTTTGGTTGAAGTGCAAGCTCCCTTGGGTGTGCGATAATATGTTATGCGCATATGAGGAGTGGGTGAGCTATTTATAAGCATGGAGACATGGGTTGAAACATATGGAGGCCGACCAACAAAAGTGTAAAGCCGACGGAGGTTGGAACGCGTTTGAGAAGGGGCCGACATGATTTATGATGGCGTGTAGAGGTGTGGGCAGGTCGGCTAGGTAGCCACGACCTCGCCCTGCCGTGCGTATATATTGGGTGAGCATGGAGCTCATTCCAACCATCGCTCAACGATCCAACGCATAGTATCTTCGCTCAAAGGAGTAAGGCGCAGGTCTAGTGCACAGAACTAAGGAGAAGAGGCGCAGATTGAGATGCGCCCATTCTTGGGCAGGGCTGCACGAAGAAGACTCGCTTGACTCGGTTGTGGGTGAAGGGCGCGGGCAGGAGCGCCCGGCGGTTGGGTGAGGCGTGCACGGGTGTGTGGCGCCCGGGTGATGCGTAGGAGCGCCCAACGGTGAAACGGAGGAGCGCCCGTTTTGTGCGACGACTTGGCACGGGTTCTTGGGTGACTCGAGTGAGCGCCCACCCGTCGTGCAAGTGTGCATGGTGTGACTTTTGGTGAAGTGTTGAGATTGTGAACGAAGGTGTGTCTCGGGCAGAGGCGCCCATGTGTGGCGACTTGGAGGTGCGCCCAAGTTGGGCAACACGATTGTGCGACGAGGTGAACGAAGGGTTGGTGAGTCGTGTGGCGACCATGTGGAGGCGCCGACGAGCTGGGCAACCGAGTTTGCCGAAGTTGAAAATTGGCTAAGTGTAAATTTGGGGTTTCCCAAGATTTAACTTGTACTTTGTAAAAGTGAAGATTGTATAATATATTGATTCGGGCAGACTCATGTTGCAGGGAGTTACCCCTCCCTTTATACTATTGTGCATTTCTGTTGTATAATGTTGTTTATGTGAATGTTATGGGCTTTCACTTGTATAAAGGAACACATTAATAATACTTGGTAACAAAAATAAGACTAAGTATGGAATGTTAGGCGTAGTCTACAATCGTAAGTATTGGTGAAAAGAAAACGATTGGTAGTGCTGCATCTCGCTATAAGCGGTTGAAAGACTACCGTAGGTGTAGGGGCGTGACAGGTGGTACCAGAGCTAGTGCCAAGGAGCTGCTGCTGGTGTTGAAGCGTTGAAGCTGATACACACCTGCACTTCATGACAGTTGGTATTAGAGATGGTGAACTGAATCAAGGAGTTGATTCTACGAAGACCGAAGACTTGGCAGGGAGCTCAAGTTTTGCAGGTGAAAGGTGGAATATCAGGGTGATTCAGGTGAATGGTGAAACAGGGTTAGCAGAGGTGAAGCTTAGTGCTTGGACCAAGCTGAATGACAAGGCATGGCAAGTTTGGAAGAATGTGAAGGGAAGCTCTTGCTTACCTTATACAGGTTGAAGCAGTTGAAAGAAGAGAACCCCCAGATTCGAGAGAAGCTTGAAGTCTTGGAAAAGAATGTTGAAGACGAACTTCTTCAACTTGGTTGGACAATCGAGCAAGATGAAGTTGCAGATTGTGCTAACAAGGAAGAGGAAGCCGTGATGATTGAAGATGTTGTAGATATGACAACGATGGAGGATGAACTTGAGATTGATCAAGTTGGACCAGGATCGTGCAGTTTGCAGAAATGGATGAATGAGGATACTCATATGGAGGGGCCTCATGATGATGATGATGTAAGTATTATTGATACTTGCGTTTCATTTGAGCATTTGGTAGATGGACCGTATGCAGGGAAGGGCAAAGTCAGTTTTCTAATGCTAGGGAGGATCTGACCATGGATGACTATGATGAGACCTTGTATGAAGAAGCAAGGATTGTTGACTGTTGCAGGACTTGTTGGGGTTGTTTGTGACCTTATGGTAGAAGGTGCAAAGGCCCGTGACAAGGGAGGAACATGATGATCGTTGCGGAGGATTGGGTCATGCTTTAGCCACATGGAGAATTGGCTAAGTGCCCGGCATGACTCATGGACAGATTGAGGAGGGCACAAACTTGAGATGATTGGGTGGACTTCTCATGGCCGAGACCAAGAGAAAGTCTTGGTGGAACCTTCAGAGGGGGAGCTATGATGGAAGGGACTCGTGATGATGTTGATATGGTTGGGTGACCGAGCTCACTAGACCGAAGATTGCAAACTTGGATGAGGGTGACCAATTGTTGTGATGGGTCTACTTGGTTGGACTACATGGGCAACTTAGTCATGGACATCAGGTTGGAGACATGGAGCATGGCAGTCTTATGCAGGGACATTATGCAGGAGCACTTGTAGAGATGTCACTTATGGGCATCCAATGAAGAGTGCCAAGGCAGGGATGTTGTGCAGATGGATTTGCTAGTGTGACATGGAGATGTTTTACTTATGAGCCGATGGAGAGGTTGTGCACTCTTGTACAACAAGGCCATGGACTTGGATGGAGTTGTGAGAAGACTATGGGGCATGCTTACCACATGGAGAACTGAGGCATCTTGCAGAGACCTTTGAGCCGAGACTTGTATGCTTGCTGAGATGTTGGTTGGAGATGACTCATGGAGCTCATGATGACATGAGGTTGTGACTTTTAGGGACTTCATATATGGTGGACTTAGAGGATCTGATGCATTGAGGAGGTGAGGTCAGATACTTTGATGCAGAATGGGATGCATACTTTCAAGTACATGTATGGGAATGGCTTGAAAGAGTGACTTGATGTGGAAGATCGATACGAGACACTTTGGAGGATGGAGTTACAACGATGATGATGCCTTGGTGGCAACACTTGGGCATGGGTTGAGCCGAGACTTAACCACCTTTTGGCACATGGGAGCTGATTGATCTATGATCATGGGCAACACATGGATAGATGAGACAGGTGTATACTTGTTTCTATGGCAGACTTAAGGGATGGCACATTGCAGATATGATGGAGGTTGCTTCATGGACCTGGATGTGGCACATCGAGAGTTGGAGTTTGATGAGATGGTCTCTTCATGTTGAGGAGGCACACATATGGATGATGATGTTGAGGTAGATGTGGCTCATTTCACGCAACACATTAGTACCAAACATCATGGACAACATGTTGTAGATGAGATGAGGACTACTTCATGGACCTGAGCATGGCTTATACGTATGGAGATGGATTCTTGATCGAGTTGAGGATGTGATGGGATGTTCTGAGAAACAACTGATGGCGGCATGAGGATGTGCATTCTCATGGTTTGAACATGACAGTTGGACTGATCACCCGACTAGTTCAGACATGGGGGACGTCAGTGTACAGAGATGTGTTAGCATTATGTTGGAGTATCATGGCAGCAGTTCACACGAGGATGACACATGATGAGGTTGACACGAGAGGTTGCAGGAAGCATGTAGCTTGAGATGGAGGGACCAGCCTTCCACGATGGGGAGCAGCATGTGGAGATTGTGACAATGTGATCGATGATCATGGATTGAGATGATTTCCTATGTATGACATACTGATGAGGTGTATACCTTGGTATGGTGATCTTGGTGACAGATGGTTGCCAGGATGAGACATGATGGAGACGGTGGTTCTACATATGTTGCAGGGATGTTTGCAGTATGTGGAGGAGTTGACATCATGGTTGAGACAGATATTGATGTTGATCTTGGTGGATGGCTACCAGGATGGTATGTTGTCGAGGACGACAATGATTTCAGGTGGAGGAGGATGTAAGGACCTGCAATTCTGCTGACGTGCGGCCACGACCGGGTGGAGAGCGTGCGGGGGTGGAAGGCTAAACGAGCTACGGTGCAGTTGAAGTGCGAGCTCCCTTGGGTGTGCGATAATATGTTATGCGCATATGAGGAGTGGGCGAGTTGTTTATAAGCATGGAGACATGGGTTGAAACATATGGAGGCCGACCAACAAAAGTGTAAAGCCGGCGAAGGTTGGAACACGTTTGCGAAGGGGCCAACATGATTTATGATGGTGTGTAGAGGCGTGGGCAGGTCGGCTGGGTAGCCATGACCTCGCCTTGTCGTGCGTATATATTGGGTGAGCATGGAGCTCATTCCAACCATTGCTCAACGATCCAACGCATAGTATCTTCGCTCAAAGGAGTAAGGCGCAGGTCTAGTGCGTAGAAATAAGGAGAAGAGGCGCAGATTGAGATGCGCCCATTCTTGGGCAGGGCTACACGAAGAAGACTCACTTGACTCGATTGTGGGTGAAGGGTGCGGGCAGGAGCGCCCGACAGTTGGGTGAGGGCATGCATGGGTGTGTGGCGCCCAGGTGATGCGTATGAGCGCCCAACGGTGAAACAGAGGAGCGCCTGTTTTGTGCGACGACGTGGCACGGGTTCTTGGGTGACTCAGGTGAGCACCTGCCCGTCGTGCAAGTGTGCATGGTGTGACTTTTGGTGAAGTGTTGAGATTGTGAACAGAGGTGAGTCTCAGGCAGAGGCGCCCGTGTGTGGCGACTTGGAGGCACGCCCAAGTTGGGTGAACAACATGATTGCGCGACGAGGTGAACGAAGGGTTGGTGAGTCGTGCGGCGACCGTGCGGAGGCACCGACGAGCTGGACAATCGAGTTTGCCGAAGTTGAAAATTGGCTAAGTGTAAATTTGGGGTTTCCCAAGATTTAATTTTTACTTTGTAAAAGTGA
The DNA here is from genome assembly GCA_031772625.1 of Pinus tabuliformis. Lineage (NCBI taxonomy): Eukaryota > Viridiplantae > Streptophyta > Pinopsida > Pinales > Pinaceae > Pinus > Pinus tabuliformis. The sequence goes on along the minus strand of CM062819.1, from coordinate 1,387,160,088 downwards.
AGATTGTATAGTATATTGATTCGGGCAGACTCATATTGCAGGGAGTTGCCCATCCCTTTATACTGTTGTGCATTTCTCTTGTATAATGTTGTTTATGTGAATGTTATGGGCTTTCACTTGTATAAAGGAACACATTAATAATATTTGGTAACAAAAACAAGACTAAATATGGAATGTTAGGCGTAGTCTACAATCATAAGTATTGGTGAAAAGAAAACGATTGGTAGTGCCGCACCTCGCTATAAGCGGTTGAAAGACTACCACAAGTGTAGGGGCGTGACATCAGCCCTCTTGGGAAAACGGGTTGCAATTCAAAACGTAAAAATTGTGACCAAGTTGCACATTGAATTATGAAAAAAAATGAAGATAATTATAAAATAAAATGAAGATAAATATATATGATCCAATTAGAAAACCTCCACAAGATCCGAAGTTTTGAATTCCTAAATATCAAATATAGATATTAATAATCATGGATTGCTAACGTACATATAAACAATCATGGATCACTAACATCTCTCATTCATCCATATCTATAGTCATAAATTACTACTATCCTTATTTATTAATTGATAGATTACAACGCACCTACTATTATTTAACTTACGTATAACATTATGAATTAATGCGTTGTGAATAAAACTATTATTGTTTAACCCAGCACATTGTAATGACACATTTTTTAATATATGACATTCTAATGGCGCATGGTGTAAATTAAATAGCAGTGCTATTCGGAATTCCCTTGCCAGTGAGTCCTCCTTGGTGAGTCAGATCTGAGGTGCTTGGATAAAGCAAAGTATAGGGAACCTTGGCCGGACCAGACCTGTTCTTCAATATTTCTGCATTCTGGTTTCTTTCTCTTATATTCTTCTCTATCTCCTTCAACTTTGTTCTGAAATGTTCAAAAGCCTCTATCACACGTTCATCATCACTCCATTCATTCGTGGCTCTCTGCCCCAAATATACCTCGTCTGTTGAATGCTTCAATAGGATTTCTATTAGGGCTATACCAAGGGTGGTTTGAAATTGGTTACTTAGAGTTCTAAGGATAGCCAAGTCCGGATTCTCCACCAGCTCTGAGAACTCCTGGGACCCTTCTTCAGCGATCAACCTTATGCTCATGGTGGGCCGATCAGGGATGTATCCGGCATAAGGGTATTTCCCGTAATTAACCGCAGCGTGAAGATCCGAGGCCACCCATATGATTGCTGTTATAGCTTTTTCAAATTCTTCCACGCTCTCCATGTTGTACCACCATGTCTCATCCTTCTTGTCTTCGTGACCAATATTTCTGATTTCGGGCCACCATGCTTGAAGCTCTATATCAGATTTCACTGCATCATCACTCTGGTAGTACAAGCACAGGTACTCCTTAACCCATGAAACTATTGCAAACCATATCTCCAATCCATCCACAACATAAGGGTAGTCTTCGATCATCAGCTTCGGCCCGTAGGGCGTTGATGAGTCCACCACTGCCATACCCCTGTCAAGTTGTAGCCATATATATATATATATATATATATATATATATATATATATATATATATATATATATATATCAAAATTCAAATGGATGACACAGATTGAGATTGGGCAGTATTGATTATGATTACATCTTAAGGAGATCTGCAGGCAACCCTTGTTCGTCAAACCTCCAGTCCTTGTACGCTATCGCAGACATCTCCATGCTATACTTTCCAGGAAATGCTGTTGTTTCAAGAATGCCTCCACCATTTATAAGAATTTGGCGAGCCAGAGCATTGATGTTCATGGTGTCCCGGAAATGGGGGCTCAGTAGCTTATACACGGGATGCATCACACTCAGCTGTCTGTTGGTAGCGATGATAAATGGCTCCGTCACTGCGTGGGTCTTGAGCCTGAAAAAATCCCACCATCACTCAGTTGGGACCCTATATTATATAATGATATTGTAAATAGTAAACAGGTTCTGCATGTATATTCCCATATTCTGCTTGATTTTACTAGTGTCTCATAAGCTGATGGCAGCCAGAATCATTAACGGCTAATAGCATTTGGCGAGCTGCCATAGAGCTCCTTGTGCACCTTCCTCTACCGGTGTAAGTTCCTCTGCCGGGGTAAGAACCTCCTGAACACTTTCGCGACGTTGATCTGAAGGCGGTAGGCTCAGCTCAATTACGACTGGACTTAATGAGCCATCATTCTCAAGGAAGAGAATTGTGCGAGAAGCATATATATTGGTGGTAGGCATAGTGTTTATTCGGTTCACATAAGGCATGAAGACATCATGGTGGTCTAGAATGAACAACCTGTTGTCCTCCATACTCTGAACATACATATCATATAAATTTATAAATACATATTTTTGAAAGGGATTCAAAATCTTGAATAGAAGAATTTTAATAATTTAAAATAGAGACATATCATATTAATGTTTTGTAAAATCAATCGTGGTCAACTATAGTATGATGTTTCATTGTGACAAATATTGTTTTAATAAGAAAACTAATCATGTCACGTTGTGACAAAGATTGTCTAGATCTGAAAATTAATCATGCTTAACCATGGTCCATTGTCTCAATATGAAAATCATGCATGGTCAACCATGTTTTTTTTAGGGTTTATAATATTTATCTTGGGTTTATAATATAATCCCTTGAGTTTAATATTATTCCCTTGGGTTTATAGTCCCTTGGGTTTTTAGTATTAATACCTTGGGTTTATTAATCACTTGGGTTTACAATATCAATCATTGTCAACCATGGTCCAACGTTGCATTGTGAAAAACATTGTCTCAATATGAAAACTAACCATGGCGAACCATGGTTCAACTTCGCATTGTGACAAATATTGTTTCTATATGAAAATCAATCATGCTTAAGGATAGTCCAATGTCACATTGTGACATTGATTCTCTCAATATTAAAATCATCCATGGTGAACCATGTTTATTTTAGGGTTTATAATATTTATCTTGGGGTTTATATACCTTGGGTTTATATTATTAATCCCTTGGGTTTAATATTATTCCCTTAGATTCATAATCCCTTGGGGTTTTAGTATTAATCCCTTAGGTTTATATTATTGCATTGGGTTTATAATCCCTTGGGGTTTTAATATTAAGTCCAAGGGATTGATATTATAAACCCAAGGGTTAATACTAAAACCACAAGGTATTATAAACCCAAGGGACTAATTTTATAAAACCCGTAGATGACCATGATTTATATCGAACCTAAAAGATTAATAGGAATATGAATCTTTAGATTAATATACCCAAGGGATAGATATTATTATCCCTTGTGTTTATAATATTAAATAACATTTACTATTAAATAATAATTATTATAGAGAAGAGTTTTTGGTGAAAATCACATCGTAATTCATTTGTCCACGCGTTTCAAACCAACAAGTGTGGTTTGGGACGATGAACCACACTTGTTGGTTTGAAACACATCGACAAATGAATTACGATGTGATTTTCACCAAATCTCTATAAATTCGATATAGATCACAGAAGCTTAAATTCAATAATTATTATATAAAAATAATTATTATTAATTATATTCATAATAATAATATAACCACATTAATATTTTTAATAAATATTAATGTGATTGTGTTGGTTGATATACATATTTCCATAAATAAAAAAAATCATATTAATTTATTAATTTATAATTATAAGATACGAGACCTATCATATTAATTTATAAATACAAAGGGGATCACGAACTTGAAATATAAGATTTTTAATAATTTAATACACCTCTTTCTATCGATAAGAGATATGCTTTTTTTAATTCCTATATCGAGCTCTTTCGCTCGATAAGAGAAATATTATTTAATACACATCTTTCCATCGATAAGAGATATGCTTTTTTAATTAAAGTTTGACTTAAATAATTCTTATATCGAGCGCTTTTGCTCGAGAAATATTTTTTTTAATTGAAGTTTGACCTAAATAATTTTTATTTATTATTATTTATTCATTTTAATTTTTGTTTATTATTATTTATTCATAATTTATGTTTTGTTAGAGTAAGTTTTATTTAGTTAACTTTATTCACCTATCGATATTGGTTATTGACTTAACTGAAGTTTGAATTAAATAATTTTTATTTATTATTATTTATTATTAATAATTTAATTTTTATTAGATTATAATAAAAAATAATTTATTGTGATTATGGGTTATTGATTTATGGTTTTTATTGGAAAATTATGATATAAGAAAATATAGTTGAAGAAGGTTAACTCCTAAATTTTATTGAAGTGTGTGTACTTTATTTTTTTTAGATATGAATTTGTGATGTCTTAGAAGCACACATTTTTAATCATTAGGGTTACATAATTGTATAAAGAGTTTTATTTATGAGAAGTCACCATGAAAGAAAAACAAATATATTAGAATTGTTACATTTTGTTGTATTTGGTCCACTTAAAGAAACTTTATATTTATAAGCTTTATTTTGTAATATTCATAGATGATGCAACTAGGAAAATTTGGGCCCACATCATGAAAAGAAAATGTGAGGTGTGAGGTGTTTGAGATATTTTTGTTTAAGAAAAAATAATGGTGGATAACATTGAGAGTAACATACTTCTGAATTGTTTGAGGACAAATAATGTAGAGTATTGTTCCATCCAATGAATTTAACCATTATTGTAATAGGCTCTAGATAAAGATGATACTCCTCAATGGAATGGTACTCTCGAAATGACGAATTACATTATCATGGAGATGGTGAGAAGTATTTCAAATTTAAGATTGGAAAAATATTTTTGGGTAGAAACAATAAGGATATAGCTTGTTCCTCATCATCGCCTAGTATGGCTATGGAGAGGAAAATTGGTATAAACTATTTTGATTTGAAGCATTTATGTATAATCCCAAAGAACATAAGACCAAGTTAATCTCTGTAAATAAAGTTTAAAATAAGTATTTCTAGGATATTTAGGGTAAACTCATTTCAAACGTAGAGTCAATTTAGATGAGATTTACCAATTTTGGTAACCTATGATTTTGTCTATAATATTCTCAATTCATTATAAATTGTTATTTAGTTCATTATAAGAGCATGGTAAAAAAAAAAATACTTTGATAGTGAATCACTTAAATTGTTTCTTATCGATATGTATTTGTAAAATTAATATATTTTAATATTTCTCTTTTACCTAACAATTTTAAGGTTATTATTAATTTAAATAGAAAATCAATGATATATAAATTGCTTTCTTTGTGGAAAAAAAATCCTACTAAAATCTAAATTGATTTATCAATTTCATAAGTGAAGTGACTAGGTATCTGTTTTAGGAAAAAAATATCGTACTAAAATCTAAATTGATTTATCAATTTCATAAGTGATGTGACTAGGTATCTGTTTTAGAAAAATAAAAATAAAAAAATAATATATTAATATTTTTAATTTATATGGATGTTTCACCGACTTATCAAATTATCATTTGATATAAATTTTATACTTTTCTAAATAGTAAATAGTGACCCCATTGAAATATGGCATCTTCAAATTATCATTTGATATAAATTTTATACTTTTCTAAATAGTAAATAGTGACCCCATTGAAATATGGCATCTTCATTCCAGGGTGCCGTAAATATTTGTTACCATTCTGCATGCAATGAATTTCATTTATGTTTCTTATAAATATTGTATTTCTTTTTAATCGAAAATAGTTACTCCATTGAAATATGACATCTTTATTCTACTGTACTGTAAATTGTTAACATTCTGGATGCAATGAATTTCATCTTTATTCTACTGTACTGTAAATCAATTTACATTCTGGATGCAATGAATTTCATTTACATAAATTCCATAAGCAGAATCAGATTAAGAAACGAGTATACGATTGGATCATACCTCCTCCACTGTTAGCCCATCGAGATTCTTTTGTATATGTGAAGCAGTAATAGAACTGATCTGAGGACCATATATCTCTGGGTCCAGTTTACATCTCGGAGGAAAACAGTCAATTCAATCATTCATAACATGAAAACAATGTGAAGTAAGCATAACTAAAATATCAAACGAGGTTCCGTATATTGATAATGGCAGGGAGGGGCCAGCTCTTTGCTAATTACTTGAAGTGTCTGTATAACAACAGGATCGACACCGGCCAACATCTGGCGCGCAAACTCTTCGTCTGTCCTCCACGCAAATTCGTCAGCTGTGTACATTCATTCCATAATTGTATCAATTTCAGTTAATATCAGGTCGAAATTTAATGCAGAATAAGAACATGAAGGGATCAGTTTAGAAGAAAAGTACTCACTGGAAATAACTTGAGGAAGCGGATACTTAAGCAACTTTTCCCTATCTGTTGTAAGGAACTCCTTGATGAGCTCAAGAGGGATGAGACTCCTGATAGCGTCCAGAATTGGGTTGTCGCGCAGCTTTATCCCGTCGGAGTAGAGCTTCATCATGTCTTCAAAGGAATCGAATTCGTTCAGGGTTGGATCGAACAGAGACTGGAGCTCTCGTATCAGAAATTGGACGACTGACTTGAGGGCATACGCCAAGAAATCAGACATTTTCAGATGCCCAAAACGTTCATCTCTGGGAACGTAGATGTCAAGGCTCATTTCTAATGGCAATCTGCTTTTGGTAGCGGGGTCTGTAATGCCACAAAATCAACGAATCCCGCACAATTAAGCAATTGAGTGGGAAAATAGGGATTGTGCTATTTTATAAATCGGCATCACAAGTAAACTGACCTGTTTTTGTAGGAGGACGGCCCGTTCTGCCCCTGCGGGGGTATGGAAACTGTTGAGACCCTCGCAGCACTGGTCGGCTGAGCTCCACACTCTTGTCTGGGTCTCTGAGATCATTGTAGAAATCGTAGTCATACACTCTGTCCCTCTCCTTCCTCTCAGTCTCTGCCATTCCATCGTATTCGCCTCTCCGGCTTATCAGTTCCTCATTCCTCAGTTTTATGAGCGCGGGCGGACAATTCGCAGGGAGATAGCTCTGCAGATTACAGTAAAACGTGGTTAGTAGCGCATAATTTGACCTAACCCATAAATGTCATCAATCTCAGGGTAGTTTGGTTAGATAACTCATGGTTTCATGGTTTTGTTTATGGTATTTATCTTTAAAATAGACTAAAAAGTCAAAAGATGTCCAGATAAGTAGCGTCAGTTACATTCCACTTAAATATCATAATAGCTCCAAACTTAACTAAATCAAATTTATCTAAACCACCTAACTATCAATGAAAGATGGCACAGAACACTACATACCCGATTACAGAAAAAGATACGGCCTCTATTGTCTGTAGAGGCGGGGATACACCCATGAGTTGCAGTCGAAATGAACGTTGCCAAGATGGGGAACTTCAAGCGTGAGTGAGTTGAGGAAGAACTCATCATGATGCGAATTAGTGATGAAGACAGCTCCAGGGGGTCCGAAGTCGGAGTCCCAATCAAAGTCGATACTATACGTAGTCTGGCCGGTAATGAGTCTTTCAGGCGTAGAAATCCAGTTTTGTAGAAGCGCTTTCTCGCCAAACTTTCCACATCCACTGCCTGCAGATGAATTTTCGAACTGTTTACATACTAAATTACAGAAAATTGGGTGAATCTGCGAAATTAACAAAAAAAAATGGAAAAAAGAGGAAGGAAAAAGAAGCTGGAGGAAAGCAGCACCCACTGGAATCGATTTCAGATGCTCTGACGAGTTGGAATGAAACTCCCTTTCCAATCGGCTCGCTAGGATCGTCCAGTATGTCTGCACTGAAATCATTAAAATCTAAAACATTTTTCGTTTGTAACACCACAAAGCCTTCAATCTTCTTTTGCTGTCCAGACGTAGACCTGCAATGAGGGCCAACGTGAAAGACCTCTGAAAGTGTATCCATGGTGGATGGACAATTGGATATTGCTGCAAGTTATACCCTAACTGGAAGAATGTGAAGGGCGATGTAATTATAATGATAGTTTCTGCCGAGGAAGAGATGCAACAGAAATAAATGAGATGATGATACTACATGATACTTTTAACGTGCGGTATATTAAATGACTCATACTAACTTCAATTCCGTTCTGTTCTTGATCGCTCACTCACACCAATTGTATGCCCTACCTTATACACACGGAAAGACACATATTTATTTCCGATGATTGAATGCATTTATGGCGTTGTATAACGAGGCTTTAATCAGCTAAGAAATTAATGGAGAATTTATGCTTGAATCAGCTAAGAAATTTAAAAAAAAAATTATTATTGGTGAGAGTTTTCGAAACATTTATTTTTCTAGGGCATAAATGGATTTAATTATACAAAAATTTTGGAATATCCAAAATCTTGAATCTTGATCGTTATAATTTTGATTTCTAAAAATACAATTCTGGTTTACATTACACATTATTATAACTGATATATACCTGCTATCAGCAATGTATAATTGATTAGTTATTAATTGAAACAGACTATAATTAATCTGTTATTAATTATGTTTAATTTAAATAAATTTAAAACTTTTTTATAATTTAATATTATTAATTAAATTTCATTAATTTTTCATAATATTTAAATTTTATTACCACTCTTATTTTTATTTGTAACGGTATAAAAATATAATTAATAAAAAAATAAAAACTATTATACAACCCACATAAAAGCACAAATGGCACGTAACAGCAGTGTCATGTAGTTATTGAAAAAGACAGACGCATAATACCTTAATCCACAGGTTGCATTGAGTATTTAGGCAGAAATTACATTGGCTTTTTCAGGTTGAATATGGACTTCATGCTGTGAACGACTGACGTTGATACCAACCTTCACATATAATAATTTTCATATCAATATTTAATTATAATAATCCCTGAGGCTTTTATTATATTTCTCTTTCAAGTATTTTCTGAAGTATTTAATTTTTCATTGATTCTTATTAGCATTTGCATCACATGTTGCAAAGGAAACGCTCTAACGCATAAATTCGAGAAGAATGGCACTTGATATTGTAAATTATCATCAAATGTTGGTAACAGCATCATGATAATTTATATGAAATCGATAAAGTTGTGAATTTATCCTTTCATCCACTAGTCCTTAGATAAGGTGCCCACTGGTCATCCTGGTCAGCTCTAGATGTGATGTTGGAATGAACAAATTATAGTCATGATATTATTTCAAGGTCATTTAAGTTATATTAGACAAAGGAATATATAGTGTTCAATTTCAGTGTTTAAAAGACAATATACCCTCTCAATGAAGCTATGCAGTGCATTACCTTTTCCATTTGTCTAATGTCTCATGTAGTTCTTTAGTTGTTTGCAATCTTGGGTGCCCAAGTTCGAAGACTCTGGTCACCCGTGCAGAATCAAAACGTTTTTGCAGTCAAAGCATTGCTTCTTTGATTAAAGATAGATTACTGTTTATAAATGCTTCTTACCCTTCACCCAGTGAATACAATATAGGGTGGTATGCCTTGCTAAGAGCTTCACTAGTTTTTGAGTACTTGTATTGTTTTTATATGAGGCCGATATAGAAGTCTATATCCATGTATGTATTTGCTTCTTTGATTAAAGATAGATTATTGTTTATAAATGCTTCTTACCCTTCACCCAGTGAATAGAATATAGGGTGGTATGCCTTGCTAAGAGCTTCACTAGTTTTTGAGTACTTGTATTGTTTTTATATAAGGTCGATATAGAAGTCTATATCCATGTATGTATACCGGGGATTTGTGCCACGCTTATAGCATTTATCATATTTCAGATGATCAATTCCCTGTATTGTAGTGATTGCATGATGCAACAAAAATCTATCAAGAAGGTGATAAAATGTACTGACATCAAATTACCTATAATGCACATGTTTGGGCATCTTGTTTCTTGTATCCAAGTGGCTTTATTGCATGTATTGTATAAATTAATAAAATTTAAAATCAATCATAAGTGACAAGTAAAACGAGAAAGAATTAAATTATAGATCTAATATAGCCTATGGTCTATTCAAATTATAAACTAATTATTAGCTATACAATTACAAATTTTAAATAAATTTAACAGTACTCATAAACGAACTTACCATAAAAAATCACCGATCATTTTTCAATGTTTAGAAAATTCCGTGATGGGTTTGGGCTTTAATATAAAGTTTGGATTTTAACATGATGATGGAATAAGAACATTATTAACTATTAATTAATAGGTAATTTTTGTTATCTAGACCCCACTACAACTAATTGAAGAATATAACGAGGACAAATATAATTTCTGTATTGAAGATTTGTAAATGCATTATTTAATAATTAAATAATTCTTTTAATTTATTATGGTTAGAAGTATATTATTCAATCATTACTAAAGTTATGATTTGAAGAAATTAAATTATTTATTTTTAATATAAAAATGAATCCAAGACTATTAAATATATTTAATTTAATTTTTATATTTTATCATTTACAAATGTTAAAAAGAATCATTCCATAAGTTACAATTTTAAATATTTTTCAACTCCAATAAGAATTTTTAAAACATAATTAAGAAATTATAAGTCTGGTTAATCAATAAAAATTTGACTTCACTTCAGGTTTTGGCTCATTTTCACAAAAGTTTGTAGACTCATTAATTCCTTATCATTGGGTAATCATTTTTTCTTTTAATTCACTCCAAGTCAAAAAATCATTTTCTTTTTAACAGTTTTGGGCTTCATCTAGAGGTAGGAGTTGGTGATGTGACTTGCTTTCATATTGCTTGTATCCTCTTACACTACAGGCGTATGAGTATGGGTGAGGCACGAAAATACGGGAGGCGACTATGGTTCAGCGAGCCCCTAAAGGGTGAAACGATTATCTTGATTAAATTTCTTATTTCAAAAAACCCCCCACCAATTTCAAACAAAATTAATCGAAAAATGTCCTAGAAAAATAAAAAGTAATATTTTTCCAAAGAAAAACTTTTGATAGGGAATTAGCAATCTCTCAAGATATATATCATAGTTAACAAGTCAAATTTATCAGAAATTTATAATTCAGCGTAAGACCAAGACAACTAAAAAAACATTAAACCTGACATTCAAACACCAATAAGACACTTATCCTTCTAACATTACTATGACAGTTCAGACTAAACTATATATTAGTGTTCAATACCTATATGTTAGTGTTCAAAGGATAATGGTAAAAAACAGTTTATTTATAATGATTGAAAGTTTGGCAAGTCAGTTATCTGAGAGAGCATCCACGTTATATGATGTAAGGCTCGACAAATAATTCATAAATGTATAAAGAGGTCTGTTGATAAATGTATAAAGAGGTCTGTTATTTTAAGATTATTTATAAGCCATGAAAATTTTATAGGAAAATGTAGGAAATGTTTCTCCATCTCCCTGAATGCTATCCCTAATAATGTCATTAGGATAAACTAGTGCACTTAACCCAAAAAATTTAATACACAATACTGATGACAACCACCAATCCCTTAGATTCTGCTCTTCACTAACATACAAAGGGGACACCACACCTTAACCAAGCAAAGCACAAAGGTCCAGATTGTACACCGTGTACACTCAGCAGATGGATACAATGTAAAAAATGAATATGATTCCCAATATATCAAAATTTCTTTGACATCATCTTTATCTTGCTCTGACATACAATTTCAGTGTAATGCATAACTCTAATTGTAGATTGATATAATTTGTATATAAAGCTTGAAAACCGCATAGAAGTCCCTTGTAGCCAATCTGGAAATATACTAAGCATCTGCAGTTATAATAGTTGCTGTGTGAAGTAACAATGACATGATAAAGATCCATAGAAATAGCATTCACTCGAAGGGGAAAGAACTTCATTAAATTCAGATGAAGTAGCGATTTTTAAACAGATTCTTGGAGATAAAACTATGAATCTGTTTAAAATGATTCTCCTACCAAGGGAATAATTTGAAGGATTGGAAATAAAAATTCAATTAGCTTATTCTTGCATTTGACACTTGAAAATTGGATAAAAACTCTCTCCGTATTAATATGCCTCAGAAAAGCCTACCCCATTCAATCCTGTTTCCTCTGAATAAAACAGAGATACATTTTTATATCATCTGTAGCAATGTATTTTTCTACAGCTACTCTGATGCAAAAAATACATACATTGAAACGCCTCTTTTTGCCGCTCTGATGATGGACAATTCTCATGCCTCTGATCTTATGAAGTAGCACTCGATGAAGATGGAGAAGCAACAAATGCCTCCATTCATTCAACCATCAAAATCTGTCGTTAAAGGCATTTCATCATCCATCAAAATCTGTTGGTAGCAGCATTCCTCGCTGTAGAATGCCATGTCACCCCTGCAATAATAAGCAAACAGAGAATGTGACTAACTCTTAAGAATGGGAAATTTTAATCAATTCAATCGATTCTCAGAGGTTTAAAGCAATCGTGTGATCATTATAACAGACTTGTACATGTAGATGTCCTTTCCATGGTTTAATTTTTGTTTGCAAAGATAGCAAGCCCTAAGAAAATGGGCAACAGGAAATGCTGGAACATTTGAATAGCTCTGAGCTGGCGATGCCAGGGTATTGCACAATTTCACACTCTATACGGCAATGAGTATGTGGGTTTTTTGTGCTCACATTTGAATCACGGGATATAACACAAGTATAGCTCTCTGAATGCTCCATTCCTGTTTGATGGGTGGATTCTGTAAATCCATAGGGAGAACAAATCGGTATTGTCTCGCTTTGTTGCTTGGAAGAACTCATCTGGCAATCAAAGTTGTTTTTAGGCCAATAAGTGATCCCAGCTCGAGAAATTGTCTTCAAATCCAATGGAGAAATTGGGCTTTTGGCCCCCTCTAAATCTGAGGACCCCTATGGATTAAAACCTATTGAGATCCCAGGAGCATTGCAGAACCTGTGCTTGTCTGTACACTCAGCAGATGGATACAATATAAAAAATGAATATGATTCCCAATATATCAAAATTTCTTTGACATCATCTTTATCTTGCTCTGACATACAATTTTAGTGTAATGCATAACTCTGATTGCAGATTGACAGAATTTGTATATAAAGCTTGAAAACCGCATAGAAGTCCCTTGCAGCCAATCTGGAAATATACTAAGCATCTGCAGTTATAATAGTTGTTGTGTGAAGTAACAATGACATGATAAAGATCCATAGAAATAGCATTCACTCGAAGGGGAAAGAACTTCATTAAATTCAGATGAAGTAGCGATTTTTAAACAGATTCTTGGAGATAAAACTACGAATCTATTTAAAATGATTCTCCTACCAAGGGAATAATTTGAAGGATTGGAAATAAAAATTCAATTAGCTTATTCTTGCATTTGACACTTGAAATTTGGATAAAAACTCTCTCCGTATTAATATGCCTCAGAAAAGCCTACCCCATTCAATCCCGTTTCCTCTGAATAAAACAGAGATACATTTTTATATCATCTGTAGCAATGTATTTTTCTACAGCTACTCTGATGCAGAAAATACATACATTGAAACGCTTCTTTTTGCCACTCTGATGATGGACAATTCTCATGCCTCTGATGTTATGAAGCAACACTCGATGAAGATGGAGAAGCAGCAAATGCCTCCATTCATTCAACCATCAAAATATGTTTTTAAAGGCATTTCATCATCCATCAAAATCTGTTGATAGCATCATTCCTCGCTGCAGAATGCCATGTCACCCCTGCAATAATAAGCAAATAGAGAATGTGACTAACTCTTAAGAATGGGAAATTTTAATCAATTCAATCGATTCTCAGAAGTTTAAAGCAATCATGTGATCATTATAACAGACGTGTACATGTAGATGTCCTTTCCATGGTTTAATTGCCGTTTGCAAAGATAGCAAGCCCTGAGAAAATGGGCAACAGGAAATGCTGGAACATTTGAATAGCTCCGAGCTGGCGATGCTACATCCCATATTTCATGTCCATCTTGCTTTTGAACATGGTATTGCACAATTTCACACTCTATACGGCAATGAGTATGCGGGTTGTTTGTGCTCACATTTGAATCACGGAATATAACACAAGTATAGCTCTCTGAATGCTCCATTCTTGTTTGATGGGTGGATTTTGTAAATCCATGGGGAGAACAAATCGGTATTGTCTCGCTTTTCTGCTTGGAAGAACTCAACTGGCAATCAAAGTTGTTTTCAGGCCAATAAGTGATCCCAGCTCCAAAAAATGTCTTCAAATCCAATGGAGAAATTGGGCTTTTGGCCCACTCTGAATCTGAGGACCCCTATGGATTAAAACCTATTAAGATCCCAGGAGCATTGCAGAACCTGTGCTTGTCTGTACACTCAGTAGATGGATACAATGTAAAAAATGAATATGATTCCCAATATATCAAAATTTCTTTGACATCATCTTTATCTTGCTTTGACATGCAATTTCAGTGTAATGCATAACTCTGATTGCAGATTGACAGAATTTCCATATAAAGCTTAAAAACCGCATAGAAGTCCCTTGCAGCCAATCTGGAAATATATTAAGCATCTGCAGTTATAATAGTCGTTGTGTGAAGTAACAATGACATGATAAAGATCCATAGAAATAGCATTCACTCGAAGGGGAAGGAACTTCATTAAATTCAGATGAAGTAGTGATTTTTAAACAGATTCTTGGAGATAAAACTACGAATCTATTTAAAATGATTCTCCTACCAAGGGAATAATTTGAAGGATTGGAAATAAAAATTCAATTAGCTTATTCTTGCATTTGACACTTGAAAATTGGATAAAAACTCTCTCTGTATTAATATGCCTCAGAAAATCCTACCCCATTCAATCCCGTTTCCTCTGAATAAAATAGAGATACATTTTTATATCATCTGTAGCAATGTATTTTTCTACAGCTACTCTGATGCAAAAAATACATACATTGAAATGCCTCTTTTTGCCGCTCTGATGATGGACAATTCTCATGCCTTTGATCTTATGAAGCAGCACTCGATGAAGATGGAGAAGTAGCAAATGCCTCCATTCATTCAACCATCAAAATCTGTCATTAAAGGCATTTCATCATCCATCAAAATTTGTTGGTAGTAGCATTCCTCCCTGCAGAATGCCATGTCACCCCTGCAATAATAAGCAAACAGAGAATGTGACTAACTCTTAAGAATGGGAAATTTTAATCAATTCAATCGATTCTCAGAGGTTTAAAGCAATCGTGTGATCATTATAATATACCTGTACATGTAGATGTCCTTTCCATCATTTAATTAAAGTTTGCAAAGATAGCAAGCCCTGAGAAAATGGGAAACAGGAAATTCTGGAACATTTGAATAACTCCGAGTTGGCGATGCCACATCCCATATTTCATGTTCATCTTTCTTTTGAACAGGGTATTGCACAATTTCACACTCTATACGGCAATGAGTATGCGGGTTGTTTGTGCTCACATTTGAATCACAGGATATAACACAAGTATAGCTCTCTGAATGCTCCATTGCTGTTTGATGGGTGGATTCTGTAAATCCATGGGGAGAACAAATTTGTATTGTCTCGCTTTGCTACTTGGAAGAACTCAACTGGCAATCAAAGTTGTTTTCAGGCCAATAAGTGATCCCAGCTCCAGAAAATGTCTTCAAATCCAATGGAGAAATTGGGCTTTTGGCCCCCTCTGAATCTGAGGACCCCTATGGATTAAAACCCATTGAGATCCCAGGAGCATTGCAGAACCTGTGCTTGTCTGTACACTCAGTAGATGGATACAATGTAAAAAATGAATATGATTCCCAATATATCAAAATTTCTTTGACATCATCTTTATCTTGCTCTGACATACAATTTCAGTGTAATGCATAACTCTAATTGCAGATTGACAGAATTTGTATATAAAGCTTGAAAACCACATAGAAGTCCCTTGCAGCTAATATGGAAATATACTAAACATCTGCAGTTATAATAGTTTCTATGTGAAGTAACAATGACATGATAAAGATCAATAGAAATAGCATTCACTCGAAGGGGAAAGAACTTCATTAAATTCAGATGAAGTAGCGATTTTTAAACAGATTCTTGGAGAGAAAACTACGAATCTGTTTAAAATGATTCTCCTCCAAGGGAATAATTTGAAGGATTGGAGATAAAAATTCAATTAGCTTATTCTTGCATTTGACACTTGAAAATTGGATAAAAAATCTCTCCATATTAATATGCCTCAGAAAAGCCTACCTCATTCAATCCCTTTTCCTCTGAATAAAACAGAGATACATTTTTATATCATCTGTAGCAATGTATTTTTCTACAACTACTCTGATGCAAAAA
Source organism: Pinus tabuliformis (assembly GCA_031772625.1). Classification (NCBI taxonomy): domain Eukaryota; kingdom Viridiplantae; phylum Streptophyta; class Pinopsida; order Pinales; family Pinaceae; genus Pinus; species Pinus tabuliformis. Next base: position 1,387,143,834 of record CM062819.1, on the reverse strand, counting down.
ATACATACATTGAAACGCCTCTTTTTTCCGCTCTGATGATGGACAATTCTCATGCCTCTGATCATATGAAGCAACACTCAATGAAGATGGAGAAGCAGCAAATGCCTCCATTAATTCACCCATCAAAATCTGTCGTTAAAGGCATTTCATCATCCATCAAAATCTGTTGGTAGCAGCATTCCTCGCTGCAGAATGCCATGTCACCCCTGCAATAATCAGCAAACAAAGAATGTGACTAACTCTTAAGAATGGGAAATTTTAATCAACTCAATCGATTCTCAGAGGTTTAAAGCAATCGTGTGATCATTACAACAAACCTGTACATGTAGATGTCCTTTCCATGGTTTAATTTCCGTTTGCAAAGATAGCAAGCCCTGAGAAAATGGGCAACAGGAAACGCTGGAACATTTGAATAGCTCCGAGCTGGCGATGCCACATCCCATATTTCATGTTCATCTTGCTTTTGAACAGGGTATTGCACAATTTCACACTCTATACGACAATGAGTATGCAGGTTGTTTGTGCTCACATTTGAATCACGGGATATAACACAAGTATAGCTCTCTGAATGCTCCATTCCTGTTTGATGGGTGGATTCTGTAAATCCATGGGGAGAACAAATCGGTATTGTCTCGCTTTGCTGCTTGGAAGAACTCAACTGGCAATCAAAGTTGTTTTCAGGCCAATAAGTGATCCCAACTCCAGAAAATGTCTTCAAATCCAATGGAGAAATTGGGCTTTTGGCCCCCTCTGAATCTGAGGACCCCTATGGATTAAAACCTATTGAGATCCCAGGAGCATTGCAGAACCTGTGCTTGTCTTTGGGCCAAACTCTGGTAGGTGATGAATCGGATGGGTAATCGGGCATCAGATGAAGCATCATCTTTTCTCTCCTGTTTTCCTTGATGCTACTGAGGAGTCACCCCTCAATCCTTGTTCTTAAACTTGCTTAGCAGAAAAATAAAATGACGTTCAAACCCAAAAATTCCTTGTACACTATTCACATGCACAATCCCTTACAACTTCGGGTACACTCTTCCACAAAAAGTGTAGGAGTCCTTGGAACTAGTGACGGATATACTGCAATAAAGAAAACCTCACACTACAAGCCTGGTCTAAACCTCCCTGGATGTAGTGAGCATATACTGATCCTAAGATAAACCTGAAATGAGTGTTTTATAAAGACAAAATTGGCTGCAAAACCAGGATAAAAAATCCTCAAAGCTCCTGAGTCCTGACTACTCCCTCAATTCAAACGGGTATTTTCCAAACTTATTGTTGGCAAGGCCTAAAATCATTCCATAATGTCTCAGGCTTGTGTCTGATCAACACTGACAATCAGAAAAATGACAGAAAACTTTCCCCAATATCATTCTACTCCAGTACCAGGACACCAAGTATACAAAACATCCTTCAATTCTGCCCCAAAACTACTCACAGACACCAATTTTTTCTCCGTAAAACAAAACAATCCCCTTAAACACTAAAACAACCTCCCCTTGTATCAAAACCCCCTGCTTCCATCAATTGTATAAACCCCTTCTTCAATCAATGCTACACAAGCAGGAACGCTTCTTGGAACCTTAGAACAATGAATTGCTTGCCACTTTGTGCCAGGGTACATATACCCACTCACGTACGGCAAGAATCTGTGGGTACCCAAATGCAGTGAATCAGGTATGAAACAACACCCACCACATCACCTGAAAGAATTTGGGGGTACCTAAGTGCAGTAAATGGGGTCTGAACAACCCCACATTACCCAGATGAATTTGGGGGACCCAAACGTAGTAAACTGGGAATGAAAATCCATTCCAACTTTGTCACCCATTATCTCAACAATCTGTTGTAGCCCATTTATATAAGAAATTAGAAATCATGACATTTCTCTATTGTTGTGTGCTGCTGATTATAAAAAACATGCTCCAACTCACCTCCTTGATGCTTTTAGTTGGTTTCCCATCAAACTGAATGACGACATCTCCAGGACAGAATCCAGCTCGATAAGAAGGTGATCCAGGAGTCACCTATGATGTTTCAATCAAAAACATATGTTTAAATGTAAAACATAATTTGTACCATCAATTTGGTAGGCCAAAAAGGTATCAAATATAGTATACGCTCCTTTGAATTGCCATATGCAAAAAACAGCATTAGACAGAGGTAAAGTGAGTTAAAATTCAATTATTAATGCAAGAATGGAATTAGGAAATAAAACACAAAGATCTTATTAGCAACCATCCAAGTAAAATCCTCCCATGTATTATGAATGTTTAGACTAACTTCCACTATAGATTTATCGCATAAACATTTTATCATAACCAGTGCAATAAAAAAGAAAAAATGAATCCACAGATGCACAAGTTTTATCCCAAGGTAGCTCACCTGTGGCACAAGAACACCCTCTGTTACATCAGGAAAAGCTGGACCTCTCACTTTAAGCTGAGCTATAACAAGTTCGTTTAGTTCAAGCATCTTAAGTCCCAGCCATGGACACACTACGCACTGCAAAATGAAAATTAAGAGGTATCCCATAGCTCTAATAGCCTAAACACAACTAATGCATATATTTTAACATTGAAAATAGCAAAGCTACAAAATATGCATGCAACTACAAACTGTCAATGCTCCCTGCTACGTCTCTCTGCCTCTTTAGTGCATGATTCTTTCCAAGTTCCTTGTGGGCAAATACCCTCGTTTGGTTTAATGCCATCTTCAAATATGTTTTCTTTGCTTCAGCAGACTTCTGTGCTTTCCTTTCAAATTCAAGTTCTGACAGAGCCTCCAAAAGTCTTGCATCTTTCTGCTTAACTGCATTTTCATTCAATCTCAAAACCTCAGCTAATTGTTTGGCAATCCCTTTATTTTCTTCCCAAGTTTCTTCATTTTGATGGAGTACATCATTCCTTTCCCTAGATACTTCATCCAATTGTTTGGCAATGTTTTCTCTCTCTCTGCAAGCTTCTGCGAGTTGACAAAGAACCTCAATCTATTTCCTCTGTCCTCTACATACACTATGAAATGAAATGAAATCCACCAATTCATGTATGGAAATTGATACTGAGATCACTTTTATCATACAGAGGGAGTGTGTGATGGATAGTGTGAGATATTTTATCTCATCTGCAGGTGGAGTTCAACAATAAGTTAGGAGTGACCCAGAATTCAGGAAACTATGAAGTTTATAACCTGTATCTGAAGTAGGGTCTTTTCACTTCCATTATACTGTTCAGAAAACTGTTACCTGTACCTGTCAAGTTTCTTCTTACCTGCTATTTTCTGTCACACTAATGCATGCTGGCATACGACATTGTCTACATTCAAGCAATTTCTATAATAAAGTTGAAAGAATGAGATTGAAGAGAGGCCTTGCATTCAAACAGAGGTTTGTACATGTGAATTTGGCAATTAGAAAAGGGCATATTTCTTGTTTTTGTTGAGAAAATGGATTGGTTAATTCCTTTTAATAATACATAATTTCTTGGTTAAAATCCTGATGGAATGCATAGACTAAAAGTAATGGAACATGGTTGTCTATTTCTTGCTTACCACAAGGACTGCTATACCTTGTCAGATTATTGTCATGAGCTAATAGCTTTTATTTATGTAAACTCTTAGAAAATAAAAATATATTTACAAAATGAGTAATAATCTATTTTAATCCTTTTACGTTGTTTTCTTGGCTTTCCAACTCTCCAAAATCCTGGTTTTTTGGCTTTCCAATCTTCCATTTTCACAATTGTTTCTATTTTCCTAATTTTCATTTTTAAATACACTTGGGAAACACATATTAAGACCAACACAGTAAAATTTTAAAAGAAATAAGAAAATTATATTTCCACCTGAGCCAAAATAAACAACAAAGAGACATGTTCTATCATTATAGGTTAAATGATCCACCTGAGCCAAAATAAACAACAAAGAGACCTGTTCTATCATTATAGGTTAAACGATCAAATTGACCTACTCTATGTAAGCAAAAATCCTTCCGATCAGCAAGGCAGCCAAAATTATTTAAGTGATTTACAAGTTCCATATTGGGTATATGAGGTTGATTCAGGATGCATTCAGTGGTTTAGTGGGCTTCTTGGGTACTGTGTTTTATGAATTTTTGTATTACTTGCACATTTCCCTCCAGGCATGTGTAGACCTTGTTTGGGTATTCCTGTGGAATTCCATAGATATGTTGGGTCGGTCACTATTGACCAGATGAGACAATTTTATGGATGCAATAGCCTCTTTTATAAGTAATTCATAAGGCTATGAAAAGATAAAAGCTCAAAGATAACTCCATGAATTGGAAGGTCTGTCTGGATCAATAACTTATGAAATTTGACCTTGTTTGGGTATTCCTGTGGAATTCCATAGATATGTTGGGTCGGTCACTGTTGACCAGATGAGACAATTTTATGGATGCAGCAGCCTCTGTCACACTAATGCATGCTGGCATACGGCATTGTCTACATTCAAGCAATTTCTATAATAAAGTTGAAAGAATGAGATTGAAGAGAGGCCTTGCATTCAAATAGAGGTTTGTACATGTGAATTTGGCAATTAGAAAAGGGCATATTTCTTGTTTTTGTTGAGAAAATGGATTGGTTAATTCCTTTTAATAATACATAATTTCTTGGTTAAAATCCTGATGGAATGCATAGACTAAAAGTAATGGAACATGGTTGTCTGTTTCTTGCTTACCACAAGGACTGCTATACCCTGTCAGATTACTGTCATGAGCTAATAGCTTTTATTTATGTAAACTCTTAGAAAATAAAAATATATTTACAAAATGAGTAATAATCTATTTTAATCCTTTTACGCTGTTTTCTTGGCTTTCCAACTCTCCAAAATCCTGGTTTTTTGGCTTTCCAATCTTCCATTTTCACAATTGTTTCTATTTTCCTGATTTTCATTTTTAAATACACTTGGGAAACACATATTAAGACCAACACAGTAAAATTTTAAAAGAAATAAGAAAATTATATTTCCACCTGAGCCAAAATAAACAACAAAGAGACCTGTTCTATCATTATAGGTTAAACGATCCACCTGAGCCAAAATAAACAACAAAGAGACCTGTTCTATCATTATAGGTTAAACGATCATTGTGGTTTTGAAAGTCCTGAGCAAATTCAATGAGTATTGTCGTCATGAACATATGGATCATTTGATCCTTTGTTTCATCGCTCATCTTGTTAACCTCAATGTATAAAGTAACTAATATGGGTTAGTGATCCAATTCAGGATAAGGCATTTGAACTTTAGATTTTTGAAATTTTATGATTCGGGATTGGAAGGATATAATGCAGTAACTTTGACCTGGTTAGACTTGGGACTTAAATGTAACTCCCGTACTTATTACTGCCTCTCTACAGCTTGAAAGGTCCACACTCCAAACTGGCCCCACTGTCTACAACACAACTTTGTGAACACGGACTATTTGTTAAAAGCTACTCCAGTATTAGTATATTGCAGATAGTGATTCTGATCAATCTATTTCATTCATAGAAGGCCAAAACTGAAAAGTTGTAATGTCTCGTTACTGAATTATTTATAAATTTGTTCAGCCCTACAAAAGAGACTGAACCGCAGCGAAATCTGCCACAGAGCCCACACAGATGGGCCCCGAACCACCATAATGACAAAATAGAGCTTGCTCTTGGTGCCATAATGGCAAACCGAGAGTGCTCGTGATATGCATGTGGGCGAGGCATGAGATCGGATTCTCTGCTCTGATACCGAAAAATGGATATGAACCACAAAAGTCATAAATGTATACAGGTGTGTAGCAAAACAGAGTTAAAAAATGAAGCATATATCAACTAGAAAGCCGAACAAGGATCCCTCGTGTAAGCTGGAAAACATAGAGAAATGTGTATATACGCCGCTGGGACAAAACTAATGAATGGACAATATTCAGCATAAAGTTGTGTTCCTGGCAATAAACTATTTCTTATTACCTAGATTTTGCAAATACTATTAATACATCAATCTAAAAATGTAATCAAAAGGCCCTAATTTATCGACCATCTCTATAAAGAACATGAAAAGAAAACAAATATGTAAATACCTTGAGTAGATCAAGTGTATCGGTGGCCATTCGACCCTTGCTCGGCAACCCTAGACGAACCACATTGAGCTCAACAGCATTCAGCTCTAGGAATCTGTTCCTTGCCTGCGTCGAGAGGTCCTTCGAAACAGCCGTGGATTGCAAGGATTGACATCGTAGAGGTTTGAACCTGAAACCTCTACGTTTGCCATGAAACACAGATGAGGACTTTAGTAAGATTGGGACTGATACATTCGAGCAAGTGCTTGGGGAAGGAATCAATTGATGTTGTGGCAAAGCCGCCGCTTTGATTGACATTACAAAGTCCCGATAGTTGAACCGTCTTCTATGAATTGTTACCAAACTCTCAACTCAACAATGGAGATCTGCCAGTTGCGATTCTTATAACGTTTCGGTGGAATCAATCCGATGGCTCAAATAATTTTAATCATCTAACAACTAAATCAAGCGCTCACAAATGGACACGTAACCTCAAAGGAGAGTTGATTTCAGAGGGGAACACCTTACGGCGTAATTAGTTTTTTTGACTAAAAAAAAATAAAATCTATCTAAAATTTAATATTATGAAATTAAATTTATTATTTTTAAATAAAATCTATTTCTATTTATCTCAAATATGATTGGTTGAAATGTCTCATTTCTTTTATGTAATAATAGCAAGAATTGACTTTTGTGTACTCTATTATTAATTACTATGTATTATCACTAATTACTATGTACAATAAATATAAATAATTTGAAAAATAACATAATATATTAATTACTATGTACTGTAAACACAAATAGTTTGTAATTAAATTCAAAAATTCCATTTTTTCATTGGTGTAAAGTATTGAATGGACAATTTTTATGGGTTTTATTTTTTAATTTAAAAAAAATATATAAAAATAACATGTGTCCAACTTGTACAACTCTCATTATATCAATATATACTCTAATGACATGACATGTATATTATAATATGAGCATCATATAAAAAAAATGGAGTCAGGCGGAGGAATTGCCCGGACAGTCAAAAGTGGCCAGAATCCGGGCAAAAAACTTTCAAAAAATCTGATAAAAGCAGTGTTTGAATTGTGTTTTTGATGGTGGAAATGGATTCAGCACCATCAAAAACGTCTAGACACCTAAAATTTTGAAGTTTAATAACTATAACTTGGATTTACAAAAGTCCTTGCCAGATTTTCTCTAAATATGATCAGAATTTCCATAACTTTGCAACTCCTCCGCCTGGTTAGACTACGCGTAAAAAAATATCATCATTCAATATTAAATAAATAATTATTAACTTGTTATCATTCTCTTCAATGTCATATATATATAGAGAGAGAGAGAGATATATAGATATATAATTATATTAAAAAATTAATAAAAAAAAGGTAAAACAAATATCTATATAACTCATTTTACAATTTTATTATTGTTTGGAGTACATATAACACATCATGACATTAAATTTTTTTATTAAACTAAGAGGCAAAGAACGCTATTATTAAAATAATAAAATTCCGTATTTTCATAAGTTGTATCTTCCTTAATATACTTATCAAAATAATAAAGTTCCATATCTTCACAATGAATATACTGATAATTCCATTTTTCATTAAAAATTTAAAATGCAATATTGTTTTATAACTGTATTTTGTATTTTTTTCTCAGAAGAAAAAACCTATGTCACAACAATTGGAAATTTTATTTAAATTCCATAAGTTAACAAAAGAAAATATTGTTTTTAATTTTATTGTTTATTATTAATAATTTATATATTTTTTATTTATAAATATATAAAAAATATATAAATTATTTTAACTCTGTTAATTTAACAACTTTAAAATTATAAGAGAAAAACCATTGATAAAAAATATTTTAATTTCAAAATTTTAATTTTTTTTTCTAATTTAGAAAAAATTATAAAAAAGTTAATTTATTATTAAAGAGTTTTACTCTCATGTTATTTATAATATTACATTTATTTATATGTGTAATAGATAGAATTTAAAACATTAATTAAATTAATGTTTTATCATGATTTATGATAGTATTATTTAATTGGTCAATATTTAAATATTATTATATTTAGAAAAATAATTTGATAAGTAGGTGGTTTGATTGTACTCATTTATTTGAAGTGAGTCTATGTACTTAACCAACAAAAACTAATCTATACTTCTTGACATTAAATGAGGGAACAACATCCCAATTGGTGCTATTGCAATCATGTTTAACATAACTTTCTCAATTTTTCCATAATCTCAATTATGTTTTTAAAATTTCAAATATTATAGGATCATATATTTATTTTTAAAAAATGGAATGATAATAATTTATTATTTACCCAAAGTCTATCTAAAATATAAATATATGGATTTTAATGATCATAAAAATATTTATTAAGATGATTTAATGATGCATAATATCATTAAATATCATAGGTTATCAATTTCACATGTCCATAAAATCATAACTCATTTCCTATGATGCTTGTTTATACGACTTTGTTTAATTAGTCATTTTAATTAAAATCATAGAAAGGGCATAACTATTTTCTCTATAACACTATTAAAATTATTCTAAATTATTCCATAAAAGATAAATCCCTACCATCCTTCTAATAGCTATTAATAATTAAATTAAATTTCTAAAAGTTCTATTCCAATTCATTATAAATATAATAGTGGTATTATTTTTATCCTAGTTATAATAATTTTTGCTATTAATTTTTTTTTGGTATAAAAAACAGTATAATATAGTTATTGATTAATTTAAAAATTACATAGAGACAAAAAGATACAAAGTTTAGAAAATGCCATAAACAATATTCAATGAATTAATTGTTATGAAATCTCTATATTACATATGCCATAATTAATCAAAATCCAAGCATTCACTAGAATTGGAAACTTGAATTGAATTGGTTGGAGCCTCCTCCATATAATATTATTTTGTGCATTGATTTGGTTCAAAAAATCAGTATACATTCTTAACAATTAGAAATTGAAAGATCTAAACAATTAGATGTAAAGAAATATATTTTCAATTACTATATATACTTTGTCTTTCTTTGAATTTTATGTTCACGATTTTTATTTATAAAAATATTTTGGTAAAGTTAATAATTTAAATTATTATTTTTAAATTTAATAATTTTAATAAATTCAAATTATATTTGAATATAAAATAATTATAATTTAAATGTATATTAATCATATAATATATTTTATAACATAAAATAAAATAATATTTATTTAATATTTATCTAATCAATGTTAAAAAATTATCATCTATCTCTTAGCTTTATTATATTTAAACTGAGTAGCACTTGTTTATTACAATTGAGATAAGTATATAGATGAATTAGTTTTTTGTTAATAATATTTTTTAAGAATAAATTTAAATCTATTTATTTTACAAAATTTAAATGTATAATAATTTTTCAAAACACTAAATTTATTTATATATTTAAAAATATATTTTAAATTATTAAAAAATTATAATAAACAAAGTAATAAAAAAGAAATATATTTATTTGATAAGTGTTGTTTTTTTCCCTTCCAAATTTAATGATAATTTTTAAGAATAAATTTAAGTTTGTTTATTTTACAAAATTTAAATGTATAATAATTTTTCAAAACTTTAAAATTGTTTCTATATTTAAAAAATTTAAATTATAAAAAAGTATAATAGATAAATAAAATAAATAAATAATATTTATAAATTAAACTTATCTTTACAAAATTAATCTGGTGCTCATCTACAATGTCTGTCACCTTTCAAAATAAAATGATACTTGTCACATCTCCATATATATTATAATAATAATAATAAATTACCTTCTACCATAACTCTTTTACCTACTTACCATAGTCATATGAATGATTACTATTTATCAAAGTTTATTGTAATTTCCATAAATCAAATAACAACTTTCGAGCATGGTTATGATGGTACTTACTATAAGCTTTATGTTGATACCATATACAATCTTATTTCAAATGATATTTTAGAACTGATACGCATATGATATACGTAATGTTTACAATTCAAATCACACTTGGGATTTAGTGTTGTACATAGTTCTCTGTACGTAATTTAAAGCTTATTAATGTTCTGCTCTGCGACGGAGTTGTGGCAGGAGCAGGCTTCGTCCATTACGCCAGTTGCCCTCCAGCGGTCCTCCTTGCCTCATTCTCTTCGCTTCATCGATGGTGCACAAGCTTGGGTGTGGATCCTACAGTTGTTATACTTTCTGGAAAACTTCAATGTGCAATATGCTAGCGGTGTGGTTCATTATTCACTTTTGCTCTCGACTCTCGGGCTATGCTACTAGGGTTTCACTCCAAGAGGGTTTGTGCAGTGTCGAGGATGTCATGGCATCCGTAATGGCTCTTGAGGCAAATGATTTCTCTACCCAGGTGCGACATATGTCAGGTAAGTCCATAAATTTCATTATCTTTTTCTTGGCTTTCATCTAAGTTCATCTTCGATGGTATCTTCTGACACCTTGCCGACACTGGGATGTAGGTTTTGCGGATACAGTCTTGGCATTCCTAAGGACCCACGTAGCAGTTTATGTTGATCCTGCCACTGTTCTCCTACTCTAGTCATTAAAGGGTTTACGGGTATGCTTTAGTCTAGCTGCGGTCTGTGTAATGGCCAAGTAAAGAGGTCGGTTGTTCCTGTAGATGTTGCCTTCGAATGTTTAGAGTAATTGTCTAGGTTGTCTAGATTTACACTTGAAAAAAAATATGTAATTATTCAAATTTGAACAAAAAGGGGCTGACCCAAGGAAAACTTCACTGTTGTGAATGTATATTCACTGGGTATTCGTTTCTATTTTCGAATGATTATACATATCTCCTGTTTGTTGAAATGGAATCAGGGCTTATCATTTATCATCTTTGTTTGTATTTAAGAGGAGGCTTGAAAACTGATATTCAAATGGTATCTGGGTTTACACTGGAAACCCAGGGAAACTCACGAGAAGGCCCGAATCCTTCTCTGCGACGCTTCCAAGTATATTGATGCCTTCTGGGCTTGTCGTCTTTACAGCATAGGCATAACATGATTTTTTATGACTAGGCATATAATGTTTTTAGATCCGACTAAACTCTATCTTTAGTTTTATTTGATGTCTTCGCTGGATAACCCTATGTTCTGGCATCTATCTTTAGTTTTATTTGATGTCTTCGCTGGATAACCCTATGTTCTGGCATCTCTCCGGTTCCAGAGCATGATGCATACGAACTACTGGGCAATGAATCGAACTCTATTATTTCGACATATGTGGAATTTGGGGTTTTTAAAACGTTTTCTTGACTTATAAGCATAGTTCTTGTTCTAAGATGCACATTTGTTTTCGATGATTATTAAGAGTCTTTTATGGTTAAGCTATCCATATATTTATATGGCTATTTGTGTCATGCTTATTCTATTTATTTTCCCTAAATTACTTTGGGATTTACTTTGGGATTCCATTGCTCAGTGCTGCCATATAAGTTTTGGGATTCTATTGCTAGTATTAGAAAATGTAGAGAAAAGAAAAGGGTTACCGTGATTTTTTCGAATTTAATAATTTACACAGGTTTCACCCGTTATTTTTATCTATAAATATTTTGCTTCTCAGTTTTAGCAAGTACTTTGTTTGTACATTCTTCTCATGGCTAGTTGAACTTAGCTTTTTTCTGTTAATACTATGCATGCATAGTTTTCCTTTTTCTCTGTGAAAAACTATTTTCCTAAGTCTGTACTTAATTGTTCAAATCTCTATTTAAGTAGGAATATCTTATCTCTAATTTTCAGATATCACTGTACAGTAATCATTTTAGGTGTTATTTACAGCATCTACCAGAATTGAACATTTTATCCTAACAGCTCATAAAAAAATAAGTTGCTTTAATTTATTTACTTATCAGTACCGCTGCAATAAAGAAAGAAAATTCAATTGTTGAAGTCACTTCTGTAATTTACAGATTTCAATCCTCCCATCCATGAGACTTGTCCTCGGGTCCTAGTCTCCCCCCAAGCTTGCTCACAAGACCAATGTCTTCTTGCAAGACGAGACTTGTCCTCGGGTCCAAGTCTCCCCCCGATCTTGCTCACAAGACCAATGTCTTCTTGCAAGACTTTCAATCCTCCCATCCATGAGACTTGTCCTCGGGTCCAAGTCTCCCCCCAAGCTTGCTCACAAGACCAATGTCTTCTTGCAAGACGAGACTTGTCCTCGGGTCCAAGTCTCCCCCCGAGCTTGCTCACAAGACCAATGTCTTCTTGCAAGACTTCGCACACAGTGCTTTCGCTATCTAGTCACCACCAGACTTAGCTTCTCTTACCGTTTGACCCCTCAGCATGGTTCCTCTCCCTTTCTCCCCTGTAACTCACAGGCTTTTCTCCCCTTTTTGAGTTCTTTATTTAGAGAATTCATAATCATACAGGTAGTTACGGTTTTTGGCAACTGCCTACCTTAACTTTCTTGATATGAAAAGTTATAAAATTTGTTAATCTCTTTAATAATTAACAAAATTAAATACTTAATTCAAACGATAATCATAATACCCAATTTTGGTTTTACTGCAGTAAAGTAAAATATTTACAATTTTCTAGAAACATTACAATAGTCTTGTACCATGTTCTATGTCTAGTTAAAACCTAAATGAACAATATTCACCACTATTGTTTTCCCAGCCCAAAGATTAAAGGCCATACACAAAGCTAATTAGTCGCTTAGTGCATGGACCCATGACATATCAGAGTATGTGTACTCATGCATATCTCTACATTTTACGACAGCTCTCCAACCCCCGGAGGCTCCATCGTTCAGTATAATTAATGCGGGTAGTGCCCTACAGGGTGTCCTACTCCATCTTCCCAACGTTCTCCGTACCAAATAGGTTGGCTTCCGTTCTGATTGATATAATTTAATAGTTGGTGAATTCAAATTCTCAAGTTGACTTCCGTTCTGATTGATAGAATTTAATAGTTGGTGAATTCAAATTCTCAAGTTGGCTTCCGTTCTGATTGATAGAATTTAATAGTTGGTGAATTCAAATTTTAAAATTGGAATCGAGAAACAGATATATGGGCCATTCACTTGGCAGATGGGAAAGTAGGGAGCATTGATTTAGTTAGGCGTTCAAGAAAATTAGTGCTGGCGTTCGAAGTATTTCTTGGTGCTGGTGTTCAAAGCCTTACTGAATACAATCAAAGAGCTCGGGTGTTGGTCATCTGCAATGAAATCACCATGGAAGTGATTCATGGATTTATGGTGATGTTGCAAAGATTCAGTGGATCATGATCGGTTAGTGAATCTCAATTCTTGGATTGGTATCAAATGTTTGTCATGTTTTTATGGAAAAGTGTTTACAATGGATAGGCCTTGAATAAACAACAAGAGAACGTGCTCGACCAGGGGAGCTTTTTGACGGCACATGTTGAACGAGTGGTGTTGAAACAGTTGTGGGCTGAGGCTGACTATGCTCAATGAACGATTTTCACTCCATTATCATGCAGATTTTCTTTCTCTTATAACATAATCCGTAAAAATAAAAAAAAAATACGAAGAACTTTAACTTTGTATTAATAAAAAATTATATTTTGTTGATTGATTGCCATCCATTATCTATATGACTTAAATTTTTATTTATATGTAATATTTAATATAAATTTTAGTATGATTTTGAAAAATCTGGTGGAAAATTTTGAAAATCCCAGTTACAGTTGGCAAGTTTATTTTAGATTTCCCATGAGTTTTTGATGGTGCTAAATTCATTTCCACTATTAAAAATATAATTAAACACTCCTATAATCAGATTTTTGAATAATTTCTCACCAACCAAAAATTCACTATCTAAACATTAATATAAACTAAAAAATTCTTGATCAATTTTGTGAAGCATTACAGTGATATTATTAAGAGTTATTAAATGATCTGAAAATTTGAAACAATGTAAAAGTTGATGTGTTTTCTTAATAACTCTTGTGGTAGTTTCCATATATATATATATATATATATATATATATATATATATATATATATATATATATACCAGCTTAAATCTATATCAAGATCCCAGAGGGATAAAATATGTAGAGGTGCAAACCTCTTTTTAGTGCAAAACTTGAGGAAAGGGTTACACCTCGAGAGATTTGATCCCTCTGAGTGCTTAATAGATATGGATTTAGGTTGGTTTGAGTCGTGGGAAGGAAAATCTATCAAACATATGATTAATTTTATCAATAATATGTAAATACATCTAATATTAACATAATAATTTTAAATATGATAAATATCTCTTGGTCATTTTAATTTTAAATTTTCTTAGTTACCTCAGTTTTTTAAAATAATAAATATTGTTAATAACTTTAATAATGAGAAATGATGAAATAAAAATTTCGAATGCAAAGTCACAATGTAATAGTGTTTAATGATAGAAAATGTGAATAATAAGAATATAGTCAATTACAAATAGTTTTCATTGTCATCAATCTCAAACTATTTTCTTGTACATTTCTTATTGTCACCCTTGTTAGTTTTGTCATTTTTTCATATCGATTATATGAAAAGGATAGTTGAAATCATAAACCATTTAAATATTTAACTCGAGTTGTTGTAGTAAACATCATACCTTGTCTCTATTGCTCTCTAATATTAATAGGTTGAATTACTATAACACAAAAGTCAATGTACATTGTCAATAATTTTTTGTGCTTACACTGAAATCAATACAGACTATTAATCCAATCACTTTAAAATTAATGTACCACCATATATCCAATTACATCAATCAGAAATCAACATCTATATTGAAATCAATGCATTTAGTGCAAGAAATCAAATAAGATTAGAAAACATCTACACTAAACTAATGCATCTAATGCAAGCAATCAAATAGGATTAGAAATCAACATCTACACTCAAAACAATGCATCTAGTGCAAGTAAGCAAATATGATTAGAAACCAACATCTTCATTGAAATCAATGCATCTAGTGGAAGCAATCAAATAGGATTAGAAATCACTATCTACACTGAAATCAATGCATTTAGTGCAAGCTATCAAAAAGGATTAGAAATCTTCTACGTTGAAATCAATGCATCTAGTGCAAGTAATCAAATATAATTAGAAATCAACATCAACATTGAAATTAATTCATCTAGTGCAAGCAATCAAATAGCATTAGAAATCACCATCCACATTGAAATCAATGCATTTAGTGGAAGCAATCAAATAGGATTATAAATTATCCTCATTGAAATCAATGCATCTTGTGCAAGTAATCAAATATCATTAGAAATCAAAATTTACACAAAAATCAATGCATCTAGTGCAAGCAATAAAATAGAATTAGAAATCACCATCTACATTGAAATCAGTGCATCTAGTGCAAGAAATCTTCTTCCCTCTCTCCCCCTCCATCTATATCTCTATCTCCCTCCATCTCTCCTTCTTTGTCTCTCTATCTCACCCCCCACACTCACACATTCTCTGACTCCATATCTATCAATCTCTCTGTCCCTCTCTCCATGTCTCCATTTCTCTCTTCTTCCCTCTCTTCACCTTCCATCTATATCTTTATCTCACTCTATCTCTCTATATCACGCCCAAAACATACACTCTCTTTCTCCAATCTATCTATCTATCACTCCCTCCTCCTCTCCCTCTCTCTCTCGCTTCTCCTTCTCTCCCTCTTCCCCTCTTCTATCTCTCTTCTCTTTTGTTGTCCTCTCTCCCTCTCTCTCTGTCTTCCTTATCACTCCCTCCCTCTCTCTCTCAACCTTTCTCTCTGTATGTATTTCTTCTTACCTCCCCCTCTCTCCTCCCCCTCTCCATCTCTCTTTCCCTACCTCTCTCCACTCTCTCACATCCTTTTTCTCTTCCTTCCTCTCTCTCTCTTTCTCTCCCACCTCTGTCTCTCTCTCTCTCTTCAACCTCCAACTGTTACTATATGCCTCTCTCTCTACTTCTCTCCCCCCTTCCCTCCATGTCCCCTTCTCTGTCTCATTATCTCACCCCCAAACATACACACTTTCTTTCCATCTCTCCCTTATCACTCCCTCTCTCTCTCTCTCTCTCTCTCTCTCTCTCTCTCTCTCTCTCCACTTCTCACTCTCTATTTATTTCTTCTCTCCCTCTCCCCCCATCTAACTCCATCTCTCTATCCCTCCCTCTCTCCTCCTCTCTCTCACCCTTCCTCTCTATCCTTTTCTCACCTACCTCCCTCTCTCTTCCCACATCACTCTGTCTCACATCCTCTCTCTCTTCCTTCCTCTCTCTCACTTTCTCTCCCACCTCTCTCTCTCTCTTCACACTCCAGCTCTGTTATTATATGCCTCTCTATCTCCTTGTCTCCCTTCTTCTCTCCATATCTCCTTCTTTGTCTCATTATTTCACCCCCAAAAATACACACTCTCTCTCCATCTCTCCCTTGTCGCTCCCTCTCTCTCTCCACTTCTCACTCTGTGTCTTTATTCTTCCCTCCAGCTCCATCTCTCTATCCCTCCCTCTCTCCTCCTCTCTCTTAAGTTCTCTCTCTTTTCCTTCCTATCTCTCCCTTTCTCTCCTACCTTCGTCTCTCTTCCCCCATTTCTCTCTCTGCCCTCCAATCCTCTCACTATGTCCCTCCCTCTCTCCTTCTCTCTCCCACCTCCATCTTTATGTCTCCCTCTCCCTCTCTCACCCTTCTCTACCTCTCTCACTTTGTGTCTTTGTTCTTCCCTCCCATATATATCTAGATTTAATAAATATATATCATGATATATTAATATATATTATTGCGCTGAGAGGTGCTCTACAACCCAGTGTATGAGGGAGATGAGATGTTGTCACGTAACATTAGATTAAAAATATTAAAATTAATATATGTGTCAGCTAATATATATTGTATATGCTAAAGATATGTGTAATGTTACTTTAAAAAAATTAATTAAAATAAAAAATACGTCAGCTAATATTAACAAACTCAATTTTGAAAACGATATATATACAATTTAAAAAGATCGGTCATATCCTGTAATAATAACAAGTAAAAGGAAGCGGAGGATTCAATTGGGCATATCCTGTAATAATAACCAAGTAAATTTCGTGGCGTTTAGGTTTTCTATTATGTGATTTCTGTAATAATAATAACCCAGTAAATTTATATTTTGTAATTTTTGTTTGTGTGATTTCTATAATAATAATAATAATCAGGTAAATTTATATTTCGTTGCTTCAAGTTTTTGGTAGGAAGGCAAACTCATTATAATGGAAGGAACTCAATAAAATTAGGAGTGAGGGGAAATTTTGAGTAGAATGTAATATTTGGGGTCGGGTGTGACGTGAAATATTACGTAAAATTTAATAATATTACATTTTAATTAGTATTTATCCTCACCCCTGGGAATTATTTATTAGGTCGGGGTGGTTATAGATATTGGGTAACATATAATATTGTAATATTATATTTTATACAATCAATATATTTGTAACAATTAATATATATGTGTTCCATCTATAAATTTAATTAATAAACGGATAAAAACATAATATTTACAATATGAAAAGATTTTTAATCATGAATATTTACTATGGATAATATTAACTTCTAAGTAGTTTCTTCACAATACCATGGGCCAATACCCACAATAGAAATATAGAGAAGGAGAGGAGGGAAGAAAATTATAATACCATGGGCTACCACCATGGTTTATCAATACCATGGGCCCATCTAGAATTTTGATTATTATGTTATGGATCTAGGTTTTTAATTGTTACAATGCCATGGGCCAATAGCATGAGCTTTTAATTGTATTTTCTTTAATGTGATTTATCCAAAATATATGTTTAATATTTTACAACCAATTATGTTTTTTTATTAATTTAGATACTTTCTTAAATAAAATACAATGGGATCATGTTTAAGAAAGAGAGTGAGATGGAAGGGAGAATATAGTGTGGGAGAGAGACATAGAGGTGAGAGACACATCGAGAGAGAGAAAGGAAGATAGAGAGGAGGGGGAGCAAGGGTGGGAGGGAGATAGATTTGGAGGGGGAAAGAGAGGGAGTGACAAGGGAGTGATGAAGATGGAATAAGGGAGAGAGGAGACAAGGGAAGAGAGAGACAGGGAGACATAGATATGGAGGGGGGGAAGCAGAGAGAGAGAAGGAGACAGGGAGGGAGATAGTGACAGAGTTGGAGGGTGGAGAGAGGGTGTGTGTATGATGGGGGGAGAGACATAGGGAGGTGCGAGAGAAGGGGAGAGAGAGGACTTGAGAGAGATGAGAGAGATGGAGTTGGAAGGGGAAGAAATACATAGAGAGAGAAAGGTGGAGAGTGAGTGGCAAGGGAGAGATGGAGAGTCAGTGTGTGTGAGAGAGAGAGAAGGTGGAGAGGTAGAAGGTGAGGAGGAAGGAGGGAGAGAGAGATAGATAGATATGGAGAGAGAGTGTGTATGTTTTGTGGGTGAGAAGGAGAGACAATGCGAGATATAGATATAGATGGGGTGGTGGAAGGGGTAGAAGAGAGAGGCAAAGAGAGGGAGAGAGGAAGAGGGATAGATGGGAGATAGAGATATAGATGGGGGGAGAGAGAGAGAGAGAGAGAGAGAGAGAGAGAAAAGGAGAAGAGATAGAGAGGGAAAGGAAGATGGAGAGATAGATAGATATGGGGGGAGAAAGAGAGAAAGCGTGACATATGTTTAGGGGGTTGAGATAGAGAGACAAATAAGGAGAGATGGAGGGAGGTATAAATATAGATGGCAGGGGGAGAGAGGAAAGAAGAGAAAGATAGAGAAAGTTAGGGAGAGGCAGATAGAGTGAGACAGTGGAGAGAGGGAGGAGAAGAGAGAGAAGGAGAGGGGGAGGGAGATAGACACAAAATGGAAGATGGAGAGAGAGGTAAGGAGAAAGAGTCTCACAAAGACAAATATAGACATAGAAGTTAGATTTAGAAAGTCATGAATATTTTAGATTTTCACTAAAATAGATGTATTTATTTCAATGTAGTTGTTGATTTCTAATCCTATTTGATCACATGCACTATATGCATTGATTTTAGTGTAGATGTCGATTTATAATTATATTTAATACCTTACACTAGATGCATTGATTTCCATGTCGATGTTGATTTCTACTCCTATTTTATTGCTTGCACGTGATGCATTAGTTTCAGTGTAGATATTGATTTCTAATCCTATGCATTGATTTTAGTGTAGATGTCAATTTCTAATCATATTTAATACCTTACACTAGATGCATTGTTTCCAGAGAAGATTTTGATTTCTACTCATATTTAATTTTCATTAGATGCATTGGTTTCAGTGTAGATATTGATTTCTAATCCTATTTGATTTCTTGCACTAGATGCATTGATTTCAGTATAAATGTTGATTTCTAATCCTATTTGATTATTTGCACTAGATGCATTAATTTTAGTGTAGAAGTAGATTTATAATTTGATGCAACAAGATGTATAATGTACATTAATTTCAAAGTAATTAGATTAATAGCGTGCATTGATTTCAGTGTAAGCACATCTCTACCTCCTCCATCTATATCTCTATCTCCCATTGTCTCTCCTTCTTTATCTCTCTATCTCAGCCCCTAAACATACACACTCTCTCTCCATATCTATCTATCTCTCCCTTCCTTCCTCCATTTCCCCTCCCTCTCTCTCTCTTCCCCTTCTCTCTCTCTCTAACATTTCTCTCTCCATATCTATATCTCTTCCTCCCTCCCTGTCTTTGCCTCTCTCTTCTTCCGTCTCCCCCCCCAACATCTATATCTCTATCTCCCCTTGTCTCTCCTTCTCACCCCCAAAACATACACACACTCTCTTAGTGTAAGCACATAAAAATTATTCAACCATAAATACAATACTTGAATTTTCATCCTAAATAAAATGTTTGCTTACCCCAAATGTTTGCTTCTTGAAACTATAAACTATTTATAATTGAGTACATTCTTATTATTCCCATTTTCCATCATTCAACATTGTTAGAAAATAACTACCATTGAAAATTATTTGGGGTTTAACACTCCATAAGTCACAATGACTGAATTTGGAGAAATAAATGAATTGCACTACATTTATGTTCAAGTTATTAGTTGTAGGGGGGGAAGAGGCCTAGCTAAGTATTTCACAAAGTAAAGGATGTGATCATAAGTATTCTCTTTACAAGCATCACTTGAGAGGAGTAACAAAATTATTAGTTATTTGATTCACTCTAATTAAGAGAAGGAAAAGGGAGAAGGAACAAACACAAATCTAATTAATCACCATAAAAAAACAACAAAAAAAACCAAAAAAACAAAAAAAAAAAAAAAACTCTTTAAAGGAATATGTAACTTATTTCAAATGGGATTCCTGCCTAGGTCATGGAATATAAATACCCTTGGAAAGAACAATGATCAAAGCCAATGTGTTGCCACTAATGGGAAATTGCTGACATGATGATCCTCTCATGCATGATGGACTATTTATATCATTTGAAACAACAATTTATAACTTCTAATTTAGTTGTACCAACTACCCATGAAATTGTCCCAAGGTGTAATTGTTAAATTGTAGCAATAAAATTCTTCAATTGAGTTTTGCCTTAGTTAAATGAAGAAATTTGAATTTCCACTTCAGCGGGATGAGTTTTCATGCAGTTAGCAGGAGTGAGATAGCCAAATCACTAAATTGAATCATTCATTTCAAGTTTGTGGGCTAGAAGTAGAGTTGTCTGCAAGTTGGTGGGTAAGATCTAGCTATCTAGAGGTGTTATCTTTAATGAAATTCAATTATCTGAGCTCTAGTCTAGAATAGAGTTAGTATGAGTTCAGTTGAGTAGTTCTAGCTGTTGTAAGCTCAACTAAATCTCAGTTCACTAGTCAATTTACTAAAAATAGCCCTATTCATCCATGCAATTCGAATTGACTAGTGAAGTTCAAAAGAAAAGAAATAATGTAATCATTATTTTATACTAGTGAGTGTACAGTGTTTGCATGTAGCAAATGAGCTAATTTGCTCAAGTATTTCCCAAAGAAATAGGAAGAAGCAAGAGGCCTATTTTGGCTAAGTATTGGCCAAAGCGGACTTAGGAGGAGATCAATATTATAGTGCAAATTGAGCTTCAATCATTGAAGTAGTCTTTCTAATAGATAATTGTTCTCATCTGATATAATACAAATAGAGGAGGGGTTTTTCCCAGTTGGGTTCCCTAGTAAAAAAAAATTGTGCATTGTGATTGAATGATTACATGTGTTTCTATTGCCAGTTTTTCTTCCATGGAATTTAGTAGAAGAAATTTGTGTCTATTGAATTCATTAGGAGCTACAAATTTCAAGTTACTTCTACATCATATCAAAGCTATTAAAAACTACATATAAATCAAGTTCCTGATCATCTCTCAAAGTAATTTCGAATAGGAGAGTTGTGGTGCATGTATTTCTTCAATGCAAGAACAATGTTTCAATGGATTAAGGCTTGAGTATGCATTGGAGGTAACTTCGAATTTATGTGCTTTGAAAGAAAGAATGTAAGTTGTGTTGGATGACAATGGAGTATTAGAGTACACAAAAACATATATTCCAAAACCAGCAGCATTAGATGCACATTAGTTGGGTCAGTGGAAGAAAGATAATGCAAAATACAAGAGGATTATCTTAGAGGGAGTCAAATACCATGTGGTTTTGAATTCGAAATGGAAATGAGACTGCTTTTACAATGTGGAAAACTCTCATAGACCTATTTGAAAGTAGGAGTGATGCCAGGAAGCTGGCATTGAAAGATAAGCACGGGAACATTCGAATGAATAAAAATGAAACTATTATTCAATACCTATCTAGATTCACTCAGGTGAGAGATGAACTTGGAGGAGTTGGAGAGACTTTGCTACCATCTAAACTTGTGGGCTTAGCACTCCTTGGTCTTCAGAAGTCCTATCATAGTTATGAGGATTCAGCTAATGGAAGAGACAAGCTCCAAACTTTGGAGATACTTTGGTCTAACTTGGTGTATGATATTAGAAGAAACACTAGAGATGGAGTTAGATCCATAACTAATGATGAAGAAAAATTTTCTTTAGCAAGCAAAGGAAAGAAAGCCCAAGGCAAGGAATAATCCAGCCAAAACCATGGCAAGGAGAAAGACCTCAGTAAAATTAAATGATTTCACTGTCATGAGTATGGACATTATGCAACCAAGTGTCCACATAATAAATCCAATAAGAAGCCTACAACAACATCAATAAGAGATGCTCTCGCATCACAATTTGAGTTGGATTTCACCCTCGTTACTTACATGGAAAGTATTGTACGAGGTAGTGTATGGTACTTAGACTCTAGTGCTTCATTTTATACGACAAGAATTAAGGATTTCTTTAGTAGCTTAGATGAGAAAGGACCTAAAATTACACATAGAGCTTGAAGATGATGGAAGTTATAGTACCAAAGGGATTGGCATTGTCACTTTTAAGAGAGAGTCAGGCTTCCATCTTCACCTAAAGAATGTAATTTATGTGCCTGGTGTGAACAAAATTCTAGTTTCTATAGTTGTACTTGAAGACAAAGAATATGATGTGGTGTTCAATATAGGGAAGGTTTATTTGAAGCATGTTCCTACTGGAGAAGTAAAACAAATTGGTGTTAGAGTTAAAAATATCTACAAGCTAGAGGTGGATGGATGTGTTGCATTGAGTAGCAAGACAAAATATGTTTAGGGTTGAGATGTTAGAGAGCTTTGGCATAGGCGTACGTGACACCTACACCATGGAGCTTTGAAAATAATGTAGCTGATCACCACTGGACTTCCAAAATGCACTCTTGATCAACATGATGTTTGCAGGGGATGAACTCTTGGAAAATATGTTAAATCCTCCTTCCAGGGATGAAATAGAAAAGCTGGAGACATCTTGGAGCGAGTTCACTCATATGTAGGTGGACCATTTTCCACAGTCTCCACTGCAAAGCATAGGTATTATGTGATATTCATAGATGATTTTTCCCACAAATGTTGGATCTATTTTATGAAGAAGAAAGAAGAGGTTTATTCAAATTTTGTTGAATTTAAAGCCTTAGTTGAAAATGAGACTGGAAAGAAAATTAAATCCCTGAGAATTGATAATGGAGGAGATTATGTGTCTAATGCCTTCAAGAATTATGTGCCAACGAGGGTATTAGAAGGGAGTTGATTGCACCCCACAACCCATAGAAAAAAGGGGTTGTAGAGATGAAAAATAAAAGTATTGTAGGAGCTACTAGCGAAATGTTGCATGACCAAGGGTTGCCACTATCCCTGATTTGAAATTGATTTCTAGTTAATTTTGCGCTAGTATCATTTCCAAATATAAAATTTTCTTTGCTTTGGTTTTCTTACCCATAAAGAGTTTATCCATGATCATGTGATTGTCAATTCATCTAACTTGGTGAAATTTAGTGATTTTCATGAAATTAAAAGCATGAATTTAGATGGTTGAACAACAACATATAAAAACATAGCAAGCATAAATAGCAGAGCTCAATACACAATTTTTTGTTGAAGGAGTTCACCGCTCCTAGGCTACATCTCCTTGGTCCATCTTCATAGTGTGGGCCTTTGTATTAGCTTCAATAGTTCTCAAATTACTATTACATGCATCCAATGCTCTTGGAACCTATTCCATTGAGTTTAAAACATTCAAATATACCATAAATGAATATTTTTTTTACTCAATTTGGTTACCAACTGCTCTAGTAATGGCCTTCAACAACTGGTGGCTCTAGGCTTCAAAAATATTCAAGTGACCAAAACCACCTACATATTACCTCTTCTACCTTTGAAACATGCTCCAATGAGTTCCTATCATGCCAATTAGCAAAAAATGACTATTCATTTTCAAAATTTGGCTGAGAATTGCCTCAGTTATGGCAAAACCAATTTTTCCTACATTTCCTCCACCAAATTTGGAAGAACTGCCAGTTAAATTTCCAAAAATAGGAATTCTGCCATAGTTAGAGGTGCCAACGAAACTACCGCCATGGTAAAATTCAGTTAAACTGCCCCTTAATTAATGTTAGTCCTGATTAGTGGTGCACTAATCCTGCTTAATGGTAGTGTTGGCCCTTAGTCATGCTCTTATGGTCACATGGGGTGGGGGCTGGCTCCCACCACCCCACCATCAGACTTGAACTACGCATTTAAATAAAATAACGTTGTTTTAGTCTTCAACATGTGTGTTGGTGGTCCATTGGTATGGTGTGGGAGCTATGGGGTTCAAACACGCCCTCCCCCATCACATTAATTTTTCCATAGTATATACCATTGCTTTGTATAGTTTAAAACTTATACAATATGGCATAAAAAGAAATGCACATTTGTATACACGTTGGGTATTTAGTTAATATTTAATTAAAATATTTAAAATATAATATATATCTATATATATATATATATATATATATTGAAAATTATATAATATAACATAATAATTATATATAATAATATTTAATTAAACCCACGATCAAGATGTGGGTCGTTGTCAGTCAAGCCAGGGTAGGTGTAAACATGCGTAGTACTCGGGCACTAATTACCACCACCGCCCACATGCTCAAGGCAGGTGGTGCGGTGTCCTTCGGCATGAATGCTTGTTTGGAAAGTGGGCAAGGTAGCGAAGAAGGAAATAAGGCAGGGTGGTGGAGTAGGCGAGGCCATTCGACGTGTAGTGTAGGAGGGAAAGGTTGTGAAGAAGGGTGGTGATACAGAGCAGTGGAAGGTCGGCGGCAAGAGAGGACCCTTGGTCATGGATAGATGCCTGCAGAAACTGTGTTAGGGTCCAACCCTAACCCCCTTATTTATGTAATAGGGTCGAGTCATAGTTATAGTTAGTTAAAGAGTCAATAAAGCCCATATTAATAATTGTAAGTGGTTGAGCTGTATTTAACGAAAGGGACCACAGTTAGTTGCAAACAAGCCATGGTATTATATAGATGGTATTAATAGAACCATGGTACTGACCCATGGTATTGCATGTATAAATCTTATATAAAGGATAGAGACTCCCCATTGAGAAGCGTCGTGTCTTATTCTGTATTCGAGCCCTTCTCTATTGGAGGTTGCCCCCTCAAAGAGGCAAGTGAACATTGCTTTCATCTCTGAATAATAAAATACATATTGTTATTTCTCATTTTGTTCTGTGTTCTAAGTTGTATTTCTTTTCATATTTGGTACTCTGACATCTTTCACAAGTCAAGAACATAACAAGTGGTATTAGAGCACTTTCCAGGGCTGGTGGGATCTCCATTTTTAGTATAATTTTTTTTTTGGCTAGAGACGTGTTCCGGTGTCTTTAAACCACGGAATCTGTCGTTGAGCACATAAACCTGTGGATTTGGGGAGGCATGCATGTAGGAAATACAAGAGGTGGTGACGCTTGTTGGACTCCCTTGTAACCCCTGTGGGTACCCCTTCGAGTAGTAGCACATTAGACAGAACCGTGCACGTACTATCTTCCACATACCCTCTAGGTATATTGGAAGCCCCCTAGGCTCACCTGAAACCTCATCGTAGATAAACCATCGGTCGTCTTGATGCTACAGTACACCGAGAACAGCACTTGGGGAGATTACTTGCACGTACGATAGGTTAGTCAGGTAGTACGGCTAAGGGTACGGTTGATCCTCCTTAGTTAGTACCCTGAAATATTAGGTCGAGTACTACTATTGGACCCTTATGTATATTGCGATCTGTAGCACCTGACACTCCTTAAGACCATAGTTCCCTCGTCTCTCTGAAGAATGCCCATCATCTTCTTTCCCAGATCAGATCTAGAAGCTAGGGTTCTGTCACCGCCGCAACAATCAGCTCCACCAGTTCAGGGTCTAATGCCACACTACCATTCATATCTAGCAGCTGGGGTTCGGTCCTTGCCATAGTCCAACTCACATTCAGCAGTTGAGGGTTTTGCAAACAGATCTAACCATTTGGGCAGGGAGGCTTGTGGCTCCTATACCCGGGGGCGATTCTCGTAGGACATTGGGTAGGATTAACTTTTCTGGAAATTGGCTACTACAGTATTGTTAAGCGGGGAGTAAAACTCCATTCGGAGTACAAAAAAAAAGTCTAAGGCTGCCTGGGACGCTTATAAGAGACTTAGCCCATAAGAATCAAGATGAGGAGTTGAGTGCAATGGTACCATTCACTTGTCAGCTTCAATTTTCAGGTGGTCCCAAATTTTTTTTCACAGTGACGACAAGTGACCAGGATCTGTGCATGGTAGAACCTAGAGCTCAAGCTATGGCCAATGAGAAGATGGATACCATTGAAAAAATTTGTCAGAGTTAATGATGCAAATCCAGACATTACAAGACACTGTCACAATGGACAAGTCGGCGTTACAATTGGAGGCATATTCTTTTAATGAAGACCATGAAGGAGAATCTAGCCATCATCTTCACTTCCAAGGAAATCACCAACATTCCCACCCTTGACCTCCCAAGCTGGACATGTACAAATTTGATGGCTCTAATCTGTTAATATGGGTAGCACAAATGGAACAATATTACACTCTGAATCACAACGTAGATGATGAAACTAAACTCCATGTGAGAAGCCTTTACTTGGACCAAGAAAGATGGAAATGGTGGCAATAGCATTATAAATGCTATCCAAGGGCAGTTACTTGGCAGGTGTTCACAAAAGCCATTTGTGACCGCTTTAACCATGAATATAATTTTTTGGGTCATTTTACTAAGCTCAGGCAGACAGGCACAGTAAACGACTATATTATAGCCTTTGAGAAATTGGTCTTCTACACAACAGGTCTGGGAGATGACTTCTTGGAATGTTCTATAAGTGGTCTCAAATACGCCATCCAAGCCCATGTTTGGATGCACCACCCAGCCACATGGATGGAAGCTTGCACAAAGGCTGTCGAAGTGGAACGTGCTTTAGCGGCCCAGTTACCTCGTCCAAATTTCATAGCTAAGGGATACCCCACCCAGGCTCAGGGCGGTACCCAAACACTTAAGGTTCAAAACGTGTCCCCCGCAGAAATGGCTGAAAGTAGAAAGCGAGGATTGTGTTACTACTGTGATGACAAATACTCCCCGGGGCATAAATGCAAGGAACCCAAATTCTTTCAATTGATGCTATTAATCACAGTTCATCTGAGGAAGCCCCACCCTTTGAGGGACCAAAGGAGGAAGATGAGGACAACCAACAGGACAATGAGCTCCTAGATACTCCAGAAGAACCAGTTATCTCTCTTCATGCTTTGGCCGACATTTCTTCTCCCCAAACTCTCAAAATCAAAGGTTTTATTAAACATCGCCCTATAGTTGTATTGATTGATAGTGGTAGCATGCATAACTTTATCCATCAGAGAGTCGCAGAAGTTGTGCATTGTTTTGTCAGAGCAGTACTAATTTCCAGGTCCAGATTGTTGATGGGAGGACAATGAAATGTGAAGGCCACTATGAAAATATCAAACTTCAGATGGGAGATTACCACCTAAAGGCCCACATGCTTGCCATCAACATGGGTGGGTGTGACATTGTCTTGGGTGTTGAATGGCTCCACACACTCGTCCTAATCACAATGGATTTCTAGGAGTTATATATGAGCTTTAAGCAGAAGGACCACACGCATACCCTCCGCGGACTCCAGGCAAGTACTCCTTCTATCATCAGCTCGCATCAAATGGAAAAGTTGTTAAAAAAGGGCCACCATGGAGTTATCGCCCAATTTAATGCCATCAAGGCCTTCGAGCCCATTACTCTTCATATTCATCCTAAGATGCAACAGGCCTTAAATAGCCACCCACAGGTCTTTGAAAAACCTTATGGGCTTCCACCCTCTATAGGGGAACATAATCATAGCATCACTTTGGTCCTAGGGGCACAACCACCGAATGTGCACCCATATAGATACCCTTTCATCCAAAAGAATGAAATTGAAAAAATCATCAAGGAACTCCTGGAAATCGGTGTCATTTATCCTAGCATCAGTCCTTATTCATCACCTGGGGTCATGGTGCTCCAAAAATATGGGAATGACGCATGTGTCTAGACTTCAGGGCCCTCAACAAGCTTACGGTCAAAGATAAATTCCCCATCTCGGTTGTTGATGATTTGCTGGATGAACTAAATGGGGCTCAATTCTTTACTAAGCTAGATCTTCACTCAGACTATCACCAAATACACATGAAAGAAGTAGACATTCCGAAGACTATTTTCTGAACTCATGAAGGCCATTATGAATTCCTGGTCATGCCATTTGGTCTCTGTAATGCCCCATCCACTTTTCAGAGCCTCATGAATCACTTGCACAAACCATATCTCAAAAAATTTGTCCTTGTTTTCTTTGATGACATTCTCATCTACAACCTCACCTGGGAAAAACATCTTCAGCATGTAGACCTGCTCTTGCAACTGCTCCAGAAGCATAAATTATTTTTCAAATTGTCCAAGTGCTCTTTTGGCATGAAAGAAGTTGATTATTTGGGCCACATTGTGGGGTGTGAAGGTGTCAGGGTGGATCCCAAAAAGATCCAGGCAATGCAGGATTGGCCCCAACCAAAGACCTTGAAGAGTTTAAGAGGATTCTTGGGTCTCACCAGCTACAATCGCAAATTTGTTTGCAATTATGATCACATTGCTAGAACCCTCACTCACCTTCTCAAGAAAAATTCATTCATCTGGATTGATGAATCATAACAGGTATTTATAGCTCTCAAACAGGCCATGTGTTCTACTCCTGTATTAGCACTACCCGACTTCACCAAATCTTTTGTGATTGAATGTGATGCCTCAGGTACAGGTATTGGGGTTGTCTTAATGCAAAAGGGCCGACCCTTGGCCTTCACTGGCCAACAACTAAGTGGGAAACATCTGGGACAATCTACCTATGAGAAGGAGGTGATGGCCATCCTACATGCAGTGGATACTTGGCGGCCATACTTATTGGGGCGACGTTTCCAAATCCGCACAGGTCATCAAAGCCTTAAATAACAACGTAAACTTTGAAACGAGAACTGATATTGTTACTCGTTTCGTAGAGATAGCAATAAATTGACCCGATTTTGAAAAGGGGCAATGCAAAACACACATAATTTTTTTAGAGCATAGTTTCTGGCACTTTAAATAACCGATACGATTACCTGTTTTGTAGGGGTAGTAAAAACGTGACCCGATTTTGAAAAGTGGTGATGCAAAATACACTTCTTTTTTTTTTGGCATATTTTTGACAATTTAAATTTTCTTATGTATCAAATATAAATATTTGTTTTTAAATGTTAGTGATTTTCATGCTAATTTTCAAACGTGTTGATGCAACATACATTTTCTTAAGAGGACTTATTTTTCACACTTCAAAATTTATTATGTCCAATTTTTTTTTAAATTATGATTACTTAATCAATTTTCAAGTTGTTTTATTTTATTTATTTTTTTATTTTGATTACTTAAAAAAATTATAAAAATATAAAAAAAAAAACAAAAACAAAAACAAAAAAAACCATAAAAGAATTTGGAAAAAAAGAAAAAAAAAAAAATTAAAAAGAAAATATAAAATTAAGTAAAAATAGAAAAATTAAAAAAATAACATTAACAAAAACTATATATATATATATATATATATATATATATATATATATATATATATATATATATATATATATATATATATATATATATATATATATATAACTAGTAAGATTAATATCAAAAATATTGAAAAAAAACAAAAATTAACTCAAATTATATATATATGTGTGTGTGTAAATTTTAAAAATATATATATCTTTTCAAATTAAAAATAAAAAGATAAAAAATACCAAAACATTTAAAGTTTAAAAAAGAAATGTATCTTTGATTTAAAAAATAAATAAAAATAAAATAAAATTATTAAGGCTATCCTTTTTTATTTAAAAAAAGAAAATTACCTCCGCCTGCACAGCTGCCCGTGGTGGCATGGCCCTGGACGAAGGGTCTACATGGAATCACCCCTCTGCCTACCCGGCCGCCCTTGGTGGTGCAGCTCTGGGCAGAGGGTCTGCATGCAGACCCTCCGCCCAGGGTCCTGCCACCACGGGCGGCCGGGCTAGTAGAGGTAATTTTTTTTTAATAAAAAAGAATTGTTTATAAAAAAAATTTAAAATTTTTTAATTTTTAATTTTTTTGTTTTTAAATAAAAAAAGTAGGCTTAATAATTTATTTTTATTTTTTTTAATCAAAAATATATATATTTTTTTAAATTTAAATGTTTTTTATTTATTTATTTATTTATTTTAATTTGAAAAGATATATATATATTTTTTAAATTTTCATATTTTTTTGGATATTTTTTTAATAATTTGAGTTTATTTTTGTTTTTTTTAGTTTTTTTTAAATGTTTTTAATATTAATTTTACTGGTTTCTTAATTATTTTTGTTAATTTTTTTTAGTCTGTTTTTATTTTTTATTTTTATTTTTTTCTAGTTTTTTTTTAATTTTTCTATTTTTACTTACTTCATTTTATATAAATATATTTTTTAAATTTTGTAATTTTTTTTTCAAATTCTTTCATGGTTTATGAGATATTTTTTATTTATTTTTATTTTTATTTTTATTTTTATTTTTTTGGTCTTTTTTATATATATTTTTATATTTGTTTTTCCAAGTAATCAACATTTTAATTTTAATTTTAGCAGTTTTTAATTTTATTTTTTTTAATTTTCTATTTTTTTAAATCTAGTTTGTTTTTAACTTTTTTCTTTTCTTTTGTTAATGTTTTTTAAATTTTTCTATTTTTACGTACATAATTCTATAGTTTTTTTTTTTCTTTTTTCTTTTTTCTTTTCCATATTTTTGTTTTTTCTTCTTTTGTCAATTTTTTTTATGGTTTACAAGATAAATAAACTTAAATTTAGAAAAAAAAAAAAAAAAAAAAAAAAAAGGTCCATTTTTTTTTTAAATATGTTTTTCCACTATTTGTTTTTTTATAATTTTTATGTTTTATGTTTTTTTTTCTTATCTTTTATAGGTTAATTTTGTTTTTTTTGTTTTTACATTTTTATGATTGATTTTTTTTTCTTTTATATGTTTGATTTTTTTTGTCTTTTTTATATATTTGATTTTTTTTGTTGTTTTCTATTATTATTTTATGTTTTGTTTTTAGTATATATTTTAATTTATGTTTTCTGATTTTTTAAATTTTTTTTGTTTTGTGTTTTTTCATTGTTTTAATTTTTTTAATTTTAATTTTATTTTATGTTTACAAAAGATTTTTCGGCGAAGATCACATGAAATATCATTTGTCGACGCATTTCGAACCAACCAGTGTGGTTCATCGTTAGGATAAGTTGAAGAAACAGATCCAGCTTAGCATGTTAAATAGACCGAGCAGAGCCTCCAATGGCTAATTTGACCAACCGTTAATATTGACTATTGGACCAGGATCAAAACTTTTTTTAATAATAAAAAAGGAGATAAGTTATACAGGGGACCAATCCCTTAATAAATAAATAATTTAAATTAGTGATAATAGTTAGTTACAAGTTATTAATAAATAGTTAAAAATTAAAAATTATAGGTTAATTATTATTTAAAAGGAAATTAGTTGTAAAGGACCTCTCCTATGAATAAATTAAATGTGAATACAAGTTAAAAATAAATAAATAAATAAATAAGTAAGTAAATAAAATAATAAATAAATAAATAAATAAATAATAATAATAATAATAATAATAAAAATAAAGGTCATGGAGGCGGCGTAGTGGTAAAGTCGGCCTCGTCATGACGGACCGGTCTTGTGTTCAATCCCGAGCAAGGTCGTAGCTCGTCGTGCGAGTAGTTAGTCTAAACCGGGCCAAGCCCACTACCTTTTGCCCACGGGGCTTTGGATTGACGGTGAATGGGTGCGCTGTTAAGGCACTCCTTGCGATAGGTCACCGGTTCAAATCTCCCGTGGGTACTTAGGTTAGTCTTAATATAGAAGAAAAAAAAAATAATAAAAATAAATAAATAAATATAAATAAAAATAAAAAGAAAAATAAAAATAAAAATAATAATAATAATAATAATAAATAAAAATAAAATAAATAACAATAAAAATAAATAATAAATAAATAAATAAATAAATAAAAACAAAAGGATAAGAAAAAATATAAAATTAGAAACTTAACATACAAGAAAAAAAAAATAGAAAAAAAAAAAGGAAAAGGAAGAAGGAGGCGGAAAAATGACTAAGAAAGGAGTGCTGGGACCCAACACTTACTGATTTTCCAGCCATCTTCTCTATCAAAAGCGCTTCCCTAAATTTCCGATGATGGAAGTACAAAACCTTAGCAATAACACTAGCCTCCTCAATATAAACATGATGATTGGTTTTCTCAGCATGCTCAGCTAAAGCGGAAGACTTAGTTCGCCTATGTTTAAGGTCCGCTGAATGCTCACTAATCCTTTGATTAATGGAGCGACCAGTCTCACCAATATAGGGGGTCCCACAGGAACAAGGGATCAAATACACACCTTTCATATCTTTAGGGTCGATATGATCCTTCACTGATCTAAGGGACGCACGAATGGTGTTCAAGGGCCTAAAGGTCATAGGGACATTATGCTTCCTGAGAATCCTTCCAATCTTATCAGTAGTCCCCTGAACATACGGAATATGGACACCTGGAACCCGTTCCTTTGGTTCCCTTTTAGACAGAGAATTATTGGAAGCGTTAAGGAAAGCCTTCTGACCCATGTATCTACTATAACCATTCTCGACAAAGACATCAAGGAGATGGGATTTCTCCTTCTCAAAGCTCTATTTATCCGAGATCCTTAGGGCTCTAGTAGCAAGGGTATTGAGAACACCCATCTTTTGAGCCGGGAAATGGTGGGAACTGGCATGAAGATACTGCTCAGTATGGGTTTTCTTCCGAAAAACCTGGTGGGTGAGGGAACCATCACTATTCTTAGAAATAAGAATATCGAGGAATGGAAGGCAACCATCAACTTCCTGCTCTTTAGTGAACTTAATGGCAGAGGATTGATTATTGAGATGATCGAAGAAGAGATCTAATTCTTCTTGGCCGTGCGACCAGATAACATTGGTATCATCCACAAATCTTTTCCAAAGCTTAGGCAAGAGCCGGGAAGAGTTTAGAGCCTTGGACTCAAAATCTTCCATAAAAAGATTAGCAACAACAGGGGAAAGGGGTGAGCCCATGGCAACCCCGCAGGTTTGCTCGTAGAACTCTCCCTCAAAACAGAAAAAGGTGGAAGTGAGACAGATCTCAACTAACTTAGCAGTGTCAGGATCTGTTAGACGGTTGATCACATCCATGGCCTCATTAATAGGGATGCAAGTGAACAGGGAAACAACATCAAAACTAACAAGAATGTCCCCAGGGTCAAGCTTGATGTCCTTGAGCTCCTCAATAAATGAAGCAGAGTCTTTTACGAAGGACTCTGTACGACCAACCAAGGGCTTAAGCTTTAACGCAAGGAACTTAGCAAGAAGGTAGGTCGGACCTCCAATGGTGTTGACAATGGGCCTTAAGGGGGCTCCATCCTTGTGAATCTTGGGGAGACCATAGATTCTAGGAGTGATAGGGTTGCTCTCAATGAGTTTATGGTGCAAGGGACTCATTGAGCTAATGGATTTAATGGCAAGGGCCACATTCCTAGCAACCTTCTTTAAAGGATTCTTGGGAAGCTTTTTGTAGCTACCACTATTTTGAAGATGATCCAACATCTTGCTGCGGTAATCAGCCTTGTTAAGAATGACGACTGCACCACCCTTGTCTGCCTTCAGAACAATGATATCCTTGTTCTGGTTTAAGGATCTGAGAGCTGCTGATTCTTCCTTGCTAAGGTTGCTCTTAGGGGGCTTAGCCTTTCTCAAGACAACCGCACAATCTTGCCTAATAGTATCCTTGATCCTATCAGGTAAACCTCTGATCCCATACTCTATGTCACAAATGATATCATCCACAGGGATCTTTTTCGGGGCTAAGGCAAAATTTAAACCTTTACCCAAAACTTTAAAAACGGAAGGGGGAAAGGAGAAACTGGAAAGATTAATAACCCTGTTACTAGAACAAGAAGAAAGGAAATGATTAATAATACCATTAGTACTATTATTTTTATTATTCTCTATGTTAGAAAAGTTTGTATTAAATACTGAATCTTCATTAATCTCGACCATCAAATTATTATTATTAGTATTAATGAATTTATTATTATCATTATAATTATTATAATTGTTAAAATTATTAATATTACAATTATTATTATTATCAATGTTAATATTATTATTCAAATTATAATTATAATTATTGTTCCTATTAATATTATCATTATTATTAATCGTATTGTTATTATTATTCTTATTAATCAAATTGTTATTATCATTCATAATATTATTATAATTAATATTCTTATTAATGATGTTATTATTATTATTCATATTATTATTATTATAATTATTATTAATATTATTATTATTATTAATGTTAAAATTATTAATATTATTATTAATACAAATATTATTATTGTTAATATCAATATTATTATTATTACTTATATTATAATTCCTATCAAATTTATTCAAATTATTATCATTATAATCAATATAAATATTATTATGTGAAACAATATTGCGCGCAGGATAATTACCCAACGATGAAGGGCGGGGAAAGGGGGTCGAACCTTCTCTGTCCACACCAGACCGACGAGGTAATCCAACTCCGGACGAACCCTCTCTGTCCACACCAGACCGACAAGACCATCCAACTACGGGCACTGAGATCTTGCCATGCACCGAGGAAGCAGAGTGACCAGAATTCGGTAACAACGGATCAGAACCCACGCTGACCACATCAAACCGGCCAGCCAAATCAACGTTCGAGGACCAACTACGCAACGGGGAACCGGAGCCATCATTCGGAGCCTGCGAATTCAAAACCACTAGATCAGAATCCTGGTTGGCCACACCAAACCGGCCTGCCAAATTACCCACTGGTTTCGAGGTCCTCCTACGCAACGAGGAAGCAGAGAAAGCGGCGAAATCAAAAGGAGAAACCGCAGTTAAAACCCCCGGATCAGAACCCTCCAGCGCAGGCTTGGAACCTGAAGAAGGCAAGGACAGAGAATAACCTACAACCCGGTTTCTGTCTTGCGATGCCTGATTTACGCCTGGAACAGAATCGCGTTCTGGATGATTGGCGACCGGAGGAGAGAACTCGTTATCCCCGGAGAGATTTCCCTCAACGCAGAAGCCGGGAAGAACGTTCTCCTGGGAAGCAAACCCCGACCTGCAGGGAGCAAGGACAGCTCAGTCATCTCCAGATCTTATTTTATGTTTTCATTATTTTTTTGAAATTTTAATGTTTTTTGGGATCATGATAAAATATTTTACGCCATTATTTCAAAATGTTGAAATTTTACCCTTGAAGAAAAAAGTGTTATCCCAGCGTCACCACTTTTCGTTTTGAGGGTGTTTTTTGCACAAATTTTACCATTGAAAAAAAAAGTGTTATTCGAACATCAACACTTTCGTTTTGAAGGCGTTTTTGGACAATCTTTGTACAAAAAATTGGTTTTCACCACCATTTTTAAAACATGTTGAAAATTTACCCTAGAAAAAAAAAGGAGTTATTCCAACATCAACATTTTTCATTTTTAGCAATGTTTCTGATGTTTTTATGGGGTTTTTTTTGCCAGAGTTCCCGTTTTGAGTTGATAGTTCCCATTTCAAAGTTTACATTGTTAAATATTTTTTGGAGCAACGGCTATCCTCGCCACAGAAAAACAAATGGCTAGCCAAAACGCTGGGATATGATTATGAGATAATTTACAAGAAAGGGCATGAAAATGTCATAGCAGATGCTTTATCATGCCAATTTGAATAGGACAGCACCTTGCTAGCAATCTCTCTTCCCATTCCAGATTGGATTGAAGAAGCTCACAAGGAATGGTTTTCACATCCTCCGCTCTCCCAAATCATTAATAACTTGCAAGCAGATCCTCATTCCACAGCGGGCCACTCTTAGAAAGATGAGATTCTTCGCTACAAGGACAGAGTAGTGATATCACCGACATCCACCCTCAAAATGCATATTTTCGCAAAGTTGCACTCATCTCCCACTGCAGGCCATGCAGGCTTTCAGAAGACTTATGCTCGCACTCATAATTCCTTCTTTTGGACAGGAATGAAAACGGACATTCTTACTTTTGTAGTTGAATGTGATGTGTGTTAGCGCCACAAAGGAGAAACAGTCAAGCCCCCAGGCACTTTACAACCATTGCCCATCCTTGCCTCAATCTGGATGGATGTTTATATGGATTTCATTACTAGTCTTCCGAAGTCAGGCAACAAGTCAGTCATCATGGTGGTTGTGGACAAAATTTCTAAGTATGCTCATTTTTGCGCCCTACCCCACCCTTTTACACCTACTTTGGTGGCTCAATCTTTCATGGATCAAATCTTCAAATTGCATGGCGTGCCCAATTACATTGTGTTTGATCGTGACTCGATCTTCACCAGTAACTTTTGGTAGGAACTTTTCAAGCTACAAGGCACCCAAATAAACCTCAGTACTTCCTATCATCCCCAAACTGATGGTCAAACTGAAGTCGTCAACAAATGTCTGGAAACCTACCTCAGGTGCTTCACTTCAGAAAAGCAATATCAATGGGTACAGTAGTTACCTTGAGCTGAATGGTGGTATAATACTATCGTGCCACCACCAAGATGACTCCCTATGAAGCAGTTTATGGTCAACTTCCCCCTTCACCTACTTCTTATATCCTGGGATGCTCTAAGGTGCAAGCAATGGACCAACTCCTACAGAACCATGCAACCATGCTAGCTTGTCTCAAAGATAATCTCCATCAAGCTCAAAATCGCATGAAGAAACAAGCAAACCAACATCATTCAGAGCACATATTTCAAGAAGGGGATCAGGTATTCTTGAGGCTGCAACCATACAAGCAAACATCACTCAAAGACAAGGGTAGTCACAAATTATCTCCAAAATTATACAGACCTTATCAAATACTTCAGTGCATTGGGGAAGTAGCCTATAAGCTAGCCTTTCTAGCCACTGGAAAAATCCATCTTATCTTCCATGTATCATGCCTCAAGAAAGTGGTGGGGAACAATTGCATAATTCAAACCCGTCTACCTGAATTGGATGAAGAAGTTTCAATCTGGCTCTAACCTGAACAAGTCCTGGACAAGAAAGAACGACATCTGCGTGGCCGCACAATCAAGGAAGTCCTCGTCAAATGGAAAGATACCTCTCCAAAAGATGCAACCTGGGAACCAGCCACTATTCTTCAGCAGTTTTCGCAGCTTCATCCTTGAGGACAAGGTTGTTTTTATGGGGGAGGGCATGTTAGGGTCCAACCCTAACCCTCTTATTTGTGTAATAGGTTCGATTCATATTTATAGTTAGTTAAAGAGTCAATAAAGCCCATATTAATAATTGTAAGTGGTTGATTCGCATTTAAAGAAAGGGACCATAGTTAGTTGCAAACAGGTGATGGTATTAGATAGATGGTATTAATAGAACCATGGTACTGACCCATGGTATTGCATGTATGAATACTATATAAAGGATAGAGACTCCCCATTGAGGAGCGTCGTGTCTTATTCTGTAATCAAGCCCTGCTCTATTGGAGGTTGCCCCCTCAAAGAGGCAATTGAACATTGCTTTCATCTCTGAATAATAAAATACATGCTATCATTTCTCATTTTGTTATGTGTTCTGGGTTGTATTGCTTCGCATATTTGGTATTCTGGCATCTTCTCACAGGTCAAGAGCATAACAAACTGGGTATGAAATTTGGCCTGGCCTTAGCATTGAATCTATGTTCTGGTTGGGGTTCTACTGGGGGGAAAGGTGGGGTAAGAGTCCGAAGCAATGGGCAATTGAATGTTGCTGGTGGAAATGGGGAAGACAATTGCTTTCCATGGCCTGGTTCTGTATATATATTTTCTCCCAAATGGGTGAGAACATGGCTGTCAGGGGGGCAAAAGCAGGCTGTGAGGCTATAGGGTCTGCGCTCTGGAATTAAGGCCAAGGGGAAACTGGATAGAGGCACTACAATTCAAGAGGGGATGGGGGTTGTAGAGAGAGGCAGGGAAAAGCTAAGGGCAGGGGGATGGGGCTGCAACCATGGTAGTAGTTTGCAGAGAAACCACTGGGATAGCTGGAACTCGTATGGCATTGAAGGCAAAGCCAAGAACCCTATGTGGAAAACTTGTCGAAGGGACCTGAGAGGAAAAACCATTTCTCTTTGGGCCAAGAGAGCATGAATATGGAACCACTACAGGCATCCTACCAGATTCAAGAAGGGCCTGTGGGCTCGGCTTGAGATGGAGCGGGACGACCAGAATATAATCCATAGTAAGGGGGCAGGGAACAATGACGGGCCTCAGGGTAAGAGTCATAGACCCCCCCTCTAGGATCTGCGAGCTTTGGGCCACCCATGCACATATGCGGTGAGGTATGAAGGAGAGGAAATTCATGCTTGGGCAAGGTGGTGTGTTAAGAAAAGTTTGAATTTGAATCTAACTTCTTCTAGGTGTCATCAGTGCTCTGCCAAATAGGTTATGGCCTGAGCAGCGAGAGGACACGGGCACGACAGAAGAGGACCGGCCCCCCGGACAGACAAGGGGCCGATCACATCAGAAAATCATAGGGGTCGTAAATTAGTAGAGCATCTCACGCTGAAGTAGCAATGATCTATTATGAAGGGACGAATGCTGGCATTCATAAATTGATGGAAGAATGGGAAGAGGAGGTAAAGCAAGAAAGCGAGACGGAGGAAGAGATGGACAATTGGAGGACTCTTGTTCCAGATCCAGGGAATACTTGAGGGAGAATCACACAGTATAAGAAAATGATTTACTTGTACTAGTTAATGAAGAGTCTACTTAGTAAGGTGATGGAGCAAATTTCTATGGGGATGGCGGTGACAGTCTAAGGACTGCCAAATTACAAGAAATACATGGAGAAAATTCTCTTTCAGCTACACAAACAGGATGGCAGGATGGACAGAATCGGTCCCCACATCCCTTGCATTCTAGAATTGTGTGGTATGCCAGGGGCTACTGTTGAAGATCCTTCTCCTGTCGCATCTACCTTAGAGGAACAGAAGGACTAGACTCCTCCCACGCATAATTTTAGTTTATGCAGTTAGCTTTTAATTTTTATGTTGAAAATGTTAGCTTTTACAGTTATGTAGTATCTGGACATGAGATAGAGACGTATCTAGCCTGGCTAGAAAGACTGAAAAAATTATGTTTTTGGATGGCTTATAACGCTGACCGGTGGCCAACAAACTTGGTTTCCCCTCGGGGCAAGTTGAGGCCACTTGGTTAATTTGTGTGGTGTAAACTTGTTTATTATATAATAGAAAATGTAATGGACCTGCCAAGCTTAACAAAAAATAATAATATCTAATTAAAATAAAAAATCAAATTCCACCTTAGAGGCCAATAAGGAAATTTCCCTTGCACACAACCACACTGGCGAATCCGGAGGTGATACTTGTTGCATCCCCATTGGCCGAAAACTAAAGAAGATTCCCCTTGCTGACTGCACTGCCATGTCATCATTTTGTCCCATTCTGCAATTTTTTTAGTTGTTTAGGAAAACAAATAGCAGGCCTTTTGTCCTTCATCCAAACTCTGTTTTGTACGAAACAAATTGTGTTATGATTGTATTGATGAAACGGACGCAACCATATAGTTTTCGAGCCAATCTAAGAACTTTGAATTTTGAGCTAAATATTGAGCACCTGATCATTCCTTTCCACTAGAAAATTTTTGGACCCCAAAAGATACTATTATCTAACAAGTTGATGAGGGTACAACACCCTCACCTTTCCAAGCTCAATCTAATTGGCTTTTGATGAATTTGTTTCCTTGAGCTCCTCTCTAAGGAAATCAACATACACTTACCTTGAGGACCCTGTTCTATACTTGTACTTGTCTTTTCCCCTTTCAACCTGATCTTGCACTCTTTTGTACCTTCAAACCAAATGAAAGTTTTGACAAGTATCCATCTAATGAAAGTGCATGGATTGCTGCAACTTAATATTTACTCAACAATGCATGCCAAGGAGCTTCAAAAGATGAAATGTCAACAACAAATTTCCTCCAACATTGGGCTGCTCCTAACAAACCTCTTATGAAAATGATGATCTTGGGCATTAACCAATCAACAATGGCATCCAACTTGGAGAGGTTTGCCTTCAACTTACATCCTCCAATATCATGGCCCAAATGCATCAAAGAAGTGAAACCCAACTTGTACATTGATATCTTCAAAACATTAAACAGTTTTCCTTCATAGATGACATGTGCATAAGAAAACTTTCTAAACATGTTTATGTCACCCATGTCGACATTTTTTTCAAGAAATGACTCTTTTTTGCCATAATTCAAATTCATGTATGTAATAGAAGTGCTACAAATAACATACAACATTAAAATCCATACAAACCATTCTTGTTTGGTGGTATGTATATTCTTGTACTGACCTCTTTTTACAACTTTTCTTTGGCGAAAAATACCTGAAATACTTACCATTCCTCTTTGGCACCATAACCATCGGTGCACAACATGGCATAAGGGATGATTGAATGAGCCCATTGTTCAACAAACTTTTGCATTGCATTGGTGTCTCTACACTTTGCAATTTTTTCAACCCTTGCATGCTAACATCACAAAGAGAAACCTCTTGCTGCAAAAATATTTCATGTGAAGTTTCTTTCTCCTTGAAGGACAATTCTTTCACAACCTAATATACTTCATCACTCTGATGAACTGAACCAACCAAATTAGAATTGAAACTTGCATTACATGCAACAACATATACATAAACAATATCATCATTTGGCTTGAACATGAGAAGTACTAAACTTTTACTTGAATTCACTAGTCTTTTTGCCTCCCCTGCATTAACCAAAGAAATGTTCAGCTTTTTGCGATGGGCTCTCACTATGTACTCCACACCATCCTTGAACAAGTGATACTTGTTTTCATGGTGGTAAAAGACTGCTTTCTAGTCATACAAATATGGACTACCCAACACCACACCTGAAATATCAAGTGGTACCACATCTAACTCTACTTCATCAACAAAATTTGCAGTGATTGCAAACTTAAACAAACATTTTCTTGTAACCTGTAAACTTGTGTCTCTTGTTATCCATCCCAAAGGGTATGGTTTATGGTGAGGTACAATTTCAAGATTCAATCTATTGACTAAGTCTTCAGAGATTAGATTCACTTGTGACCCA
This sequence comes from Pinus tabuliformis, assembly GCA_031772625.1. Lineage (NCBI taxonomy): Eukaryota > Viridiplantae > Streptophyta > Pinopsida > Pinales > Pinaceae > Pinus > Pinus tabuliformis. Next base: position 1,387,102,545 of record CM062819.1, on the reverse strand, counting down.
CTATTGAAGAGTGTGTCAATCTTGGTGTGTTTAGGTATGACCCTAAGATGAAATAACTCAATTCATCTCTTTTCATCTAGAGTAGTAATAGTGTTACAGTTTTGTGAACTATTGCTTGCAATATCTTGTTTTCCTTTGATTCCCATGATAGTGATTTTATTTTCATCACCTGATTTAGAACCTAAATCTTCTTGAGTGGTTTTTTATTTCCCTTTATTGTTGAACTTATTTGGTCTCATTTCTAGATGCAATTTCCAGCAGTGGGCTTCATCTTGCCCCTCTTTGGAGCAATGTTTGCATGTGATTTTCTCCCCTTCTTTCTTCACACTTGCATTCTTCTTTCCCTTCAATTTTCTCCTTTCTCTTTCTCCTTACCCTTCGATGGCTTTTTATTACTATCCTCTTCATAAGTGTTCTTTCCTCTAAATTCAAGATGTGTGGCTTGCACACATACTTCATCTAAATTAGTTGGATTGAACATAAGAACAATTTGTTTAATATAAGAATGTAAACCCCCAATATATTTCAATAGTGTATCTTGAGAAGTCAAATTCACTCCTAATAACAAAGCCCTTTTTCTAAACTCCTATGTATAATCTTGGATTGTTTGGCCTTTAAGATGCCTAAAATTCTACTAACTCATAATGGCTTTCTTCATATATGCTAAAGGATAAAACTGTCTTTTAATTGCAGAAACAAATTCAACCTGTGGATTCTCATTTCCTCTTGAGTCTTTTCTTCCCACCAAACTAGTGCATATCCTTCTAGCCTCAGTGAAGCCAACTGGATCTTTATGTCGTCTTCTTGAAGGTTCTGAATTTTGCAGTGTACCTCCAACTATCGAATCCAATTGTCCAACTTTTCTGCATTCACTTCTACATTCTACATGGGAAGTTCAAATTTTATGTCCAATTTCAATAATGGAGTTTTTCCTTTTGGGGTTTTGGACTGAGTATGCACAGTTACAGTGGTGGTAGTGGAAGATGATGTTGTGTGAGATGATGGAGATGATGAGGAAGATGATGAGGATGGTGGAGATGTAGGTGTCTTTCCACCATTCCCTTTGAAATCCTTCTTCTCATCTTTTTTGTCCTTTGAGCTTCCTTCTCCATGTGGAGGTTTAGAACTCTCTCCAACCATTCTAGTGTTCCTCTCTTCATAGAGGACTTTAACCATCTCAATCAAAGTATATAAAGCTTTATTGAATTCTTCCTTTTTTGAAAAGGGACCTCCAGGCTCTCTTTTTCCAAACATAATGGCTATGCATTCAGGCTCAGAAATTTGTATTGATTGTACCTCTTCAATCTCAATTGAAGGAAAATATTGAGGAGCTTCAAGTGCAGTTGGAATTGGAACTTTGGATGTTGGAGATTGTGGCCTTGTGGCTCTCCTTCTATGCATTACCTCAGGAGTTGTAACCAATAGCTTCCCTTCTCCTCTCTACAACTTTAACCTTGTAAGCATCACAATTTTGCAATCAAGAAAATCATTCAAGAAATTTTGTGCTCTAATACCAACTTGATCTGAAATTGATTGCTAGTTAATGTTGTGCTAGTATCATTTCAAAATATAAAATTTTCTTTGCTTTGGTTTGATTATCCATAGAGAGTTTATCCATGAGCATGTGATTGTAAATTCATCTAACTTGGTGAAATTTAGTGTTTTGCATGAAATTAAAACCATGAATTTAAATGGTTGAACAACAGAATATAAGAACACAGCAAGCACAAATAATAGAGTTCAATACACAATTTTTTGTTGAAGGAGTTCACCCCTCCTGGGCTACATCTCCTTGGTCCAGCTTCATAGTGTGGGCCTTTGTGTTAGCTTCAATTGTGCTCCAATGAGTTTAAAACATTCAAATCTATCATAAATGACTATTTTTTTACTCAATTTGGTTACCGGCTACTCTGGGAATGGCCTCCAACACCTGGTGGCCCTGGGCTTCAAAAATATTCAAGTGACCAAAAACACCTATAGATGACCTCTTCTGCCTCTGCAACCTACTCCAATGAGTTCCTAGCATGCCAATTAGCCAAAAATGACTATTCATTTTCGAAATTTGGCTGAGAATTGCCTCAGTTATGGCAAAACCAATTTTTCCTACATTTCCTCCACCAAATCTGGAAGAACTGCCAGTTAAATTTCCAAAAATAGGAATTCCGCCATAGTTGGAGGCACCACCAAAATTGATGCCAGACTAAACTCCATTTAAACTACTACTTAATTAATGTTAATCCTGATTACTGGTGCACTAATCCTGCTTAATGGTAGCGATGGCCCTTGGTTGTGCTCTTGTGGTCTCATGGGGTGGGGGCTGGCTCCCACCACCTCGTCGTCAAACTTGAACTACGCATTTAAATATAATAACGTGGCCATAGCCTTCAACATGTGTGCTAGTGGTTTGTTTGTATGGTGTGGGAGTTATGAGGGGGAGGTCATAGGTTCAAACCTACCCTCCCCCATCACATTAATTTTGCCATATTATATACCATTGCTTTGTATAACTTATACCATATCACATAAAAAGAAATGTGCATACATTGAGTACTTAATTAAAATATTTAAAATATATATATATATATATATATATATATATATATATATATATATAATTTAAAAATTATATTATAACATAATAATTATATATAATAATATTTAATTAAAATAAAAAATCAAATTCCACCTTAGAGAAATTTGCACACAACCACACTGGCGAATCCTGAGGTGACACTTGTCACAGCCCCATTGGGCGAAAACTAAAGAAGATTCCCCTTGCTGACTGGACTTCCATGTCATCATTCTGTCCCATTCTGCAATTTTTTTAGTTGTTTAGGAAAATGAACAGCGTGATTTTTCTCCTTCATCCGGACTCTGTTTTCGACGAAACAAATTGCATTGCGATCGTATTGATGAGACAGATGCAACCATATATTTTTTGAGCCAATATGAGAACTCTGAATTTTGAGCTAAATGATGAGCACCTGATCAATCGCTATGGGTCGAAGCTTGCAATACAGTTGTTTACTTACAGAATAGGAGACCTCAAAAAATTATTGGAATGGTTTCACTTGAAGTGACTTTCACTGGGAGGAAGTTATATGTCTCGCACTTTCATATTTTTGGATCCATTGTCTATCGTCATGTCTCCAAAAATAACAAGAAAAAGTTGGATCCCACTACAAAAAAGGGGATATTTATGGGCTATTCTGAGACACCTCATATTTACCCGCTATACACGCCCTCACTCAAGATGACTGTTATGAGGAGGGATGTGATATTTGATGATGATAAATCCATGAGGAGTTCTCTAGAGCGAGATATGAGCATACCACAAGAGGAGGAGCCTCAGTCAAATCCATAGAGTGAGATCTTACTCAAAGGCAAGAGGACATTCCAAGAGGATGATGTGGAGAAGCCACATGTGGAGGAGTAGAGAGTAGACTCAGTAGAGGCACACACTCACACAGAGCCTTATAGAGAAGGGAGAAAGAGGACCAGGATGGCTAACAAGTTGGTGCAGGGAGCTCAGGAGCAGGTTGGAACTCCTAGCTCCTTTCATAGACAGAGGAGATCACTAGACATATATATAGGATATATGGCACTCATGATAGACTTGATAGATACTGAGCCATCTTATTTTGAAGAGGTTGTTGCGTAGCAGGTGTGGGTAGATTCCATGGTGAAGGAGTATGACTCCATCTTGAAGAACACTAATTGGTAAGTGGTGCCCAAACCTAAGAAAAAGTCAGTTGTTGGTTCTAGACTGTTCTATAAGGTGAAACATGTAGCTGATGGCAGTGTTGAGAAGTAAAAGGCCATATTTGTGGCAAAAGGCTTCTCACAGTTGGAGGGGATTAATTATAAGGAGACATTTACCCTTGTGGCAAGATACTCATCTACCAAGACCATACTTGCATTGACAACACAGTCGGGGTGGAGGATCCACCAAATGGATGTTAAAACTATCTTCCTCAATGGAGTGGTTGAGGAAGAGATCTACATTATGTAGCCTAAGGGTTTTGAGACCTTTAGTAAGGAGACACGTGTGTAGTCTCAAGAGATCCATCTATGGTCTCAAGCAAGCACCCCATGCTTAGGACACTCGCATAGATTCTTATCTCAATGGATTGGGCTTCACTAAGAGTGAGGCATATGCCAATCTCTACTACATTATGGTAGATGGAAGTTTGTTCATCTTAGTTCTATATGTGGATGATTTGATACTGACAAGAAGGATATGGTTTTGATGAACTACTTCCTTGGCTTGAAGGTGTGGTAAGGAGATGGAGAGATATTTGTTGGACAGGGGAAGTACACCTCGGAAATCCTTCAGATACTGCATATGCAGGATTGAAAACCCATGGATACTCCTCTAGGTACTACTTGGAGGAAAGAGGATGCTTATACAGGAGAGGCAGTAGATGGCACTATCTACATACAGTTGGTGGGGCTTGATGTACTTTGTGAACACAAGGTACGATATTTGTTTTGTAGTGAACCAACATAGTGTGTTCATGGTGGAGCCTTCCAATATTCACTGGAAAGTAGGAAAACATGTTCTAAGATACCTCAAAGGCACACTAGAGTTTGGTTTATGGTATATGCATACTTGTGGAGTGAAGCTCCAAGTGTTCACAGATGCAGACTGGGCAGGGAGTCCCTCAGATAGGAAGAGCACATTGGGAGTTGTATTCAGTGTTGGGTTAGTAGCAGTTTCTTGGTACAATAGGAAACATAAATTTGTAACATTAACTTAGGAGAGGCCAAGTATATGGATGCTAGTCAAGTGGCATGTGAGGCTATTTGGAGGAAGATCTTGGTTGGTCTCTTCAGTCAGGGGATGGAGCCTACATTGATCCACTGTGACAATTATATTTTTATAAAAATCTCTTAAAATCTAGTGATTCATGATAGGTCCAAGCATATAAACATAGGGCACCATCACCTGAGAGATTATGTGTAGAGGAGGATTGTTATGTTATAGCACATTCCTATAGAGGAGCAAAATGTAGAAATTTTGATAAAGGCTTTGTCAAGACAAAAGTTTGAGTTCCAGAGGAGCAGCATTGGGGTTGTTTAGAACCCTTTTTTTTCTAAGAGGGAGTGTTAAATTGTAGCAACAAAATGACTCATTTGACTTGTGCCTTAATCAAATGAATAAATTCGAATTTCCACTTCAACAAGATACGTTGTCAAGAAATTAGCAAGAGTGACATGGCCAAATCACTTAGTTAAGTCAGTAAATTCAAGTTTTTGTGCTAGAAGTAGAGTTATGTGCAAGTTAGTGGCTAATATATAGCTATCTAGAGGTGTTATCTTCAGTTAAAGTAAGTTATCTGAGCTCTACTCTAGAATAGAGTCAGTATGAGTTCAGTTGAGTAGTTGTAACTATTGTAAACATAACTAACTATCAATGAAGTAGCCAATTTACTAAAAATAGCCCTAGTCATGCATGCAATTAAAATTTCCTAGTGAAGTTGGAGAGAAAAGGCATAGTGTAATCATTATTATATTCTAGTGAGTGTACAATGTTTGCATGTAGCGGGTGAGCTAATTTCCTCAGGAATTGCACAAGGAAATATGAGCTTCCCTATACTTTAGGAGCAAGAATTGGCAAGGAAATACGAGAAAGTAGGAATCCTATTTTGGCTAAGTATTAGCGAGAGTGTACTTAGGAGGAGATCAATATTGCAGTGTAGATTGAGCTTCAATCATTGAAGCAGTCAATGTAAGAGATCATTGTTCTCATCTAATATAATACAAACAGACGAAGGGTTTTCCGAGTTGGTTTCTTCAGTAAAAAAAAAATTGTATTGTGATTGAATGATTACATGTGTTCCTACTGTTAGTTTTCCTTCTGCGGAATTTAATAGAAGAAATTTGTGTCTATTAATTTTAGTTTGATTTCATTAGCAACTACAACTTCTACTGTAATGACTATGGTGAAATGCAGTTTCATTATACCAAGTAGTCTCTAAATAATTATAACATGTCATCATTATGACACAAGTAGAGCTTTTGCTACACTCAAATTTTATTCATCTCATTCTTCTTTAAACTTTTTTCCTCGTTGCCTTTCATATGTATGCATTAATTACTTAGAGTTGTAACCTACCACTATTGCCACATGGTTAAGCTTTGTCATCTCTAATTATGCCACCTTGTTGTATAATAGATGTAATACTCTTCATTATGACATGCTTTCAATACCTTAATCTTTAATTAGCCATGAATTGCCACTTTTCTAATTATTTATATTTAATCATAAGAGACTACAAAAATTCATTGTTATTAAATGAGGTTAACCAAAATATTTTTTGAAAAAAATCCTTTGAAAAATATATATCGTGATTTGATTATTAATTTTTTTTAAGATTAAAAACATTTGATAGTTATAAAACATATAATTTGTGAAAAAAAAAATTCATAATATTGCAACTATTATATTATATTATAATCCAAGAGGTGAAATTTTGTAACCCTACAAAGTCAATATAAGCCAATCAGTGTTGGCCAAGAAAAAACTCTATCAATGTACAAGATTGGAGACAAACCACCACTTTCTTTCTAGTAACAATAAGGAATAGGAGCAACATATGATATATCAAAAAGTAGTTGCAAGATGTGAGAATTTTACGCATCAAGGAGCAAGTGCAAGGTTGTTTTTTAGAAGCATGTGCAAAGTTGCAATTTCAATAACAGAGTAATGGTGTATAACATGAAGTGTCATTTTTTCATTGCCCATGGAATAAGACTTCAAGGAATAAGGGGCCTAGGACAAGTGTCACTCTGCCCAACTCGCCACTGGACTCACCTGCAAACTCAGTGGGCAGTGACCTAGACTTTCTGCTCGATAGGAAATCATTGGACTTGCGGACCCTTACCATCCACAAGCCATCTGGCTCTCCTACCCCCCACATCAGCCCTACTTTTGCAGGTAACATCATTGTCCGGTGGAAACAAAATTGAGGAAGTCAGCATTTTAGAGGACGTCCTAGGCCTAATCCTCTTACCTCCCCTATGGACCGATTTTTGGTCGATGTGCCTATCGCTGACATCCCCCCCTCACGGGCCCTTAGAGCACAGTTTCCTGAGAAGGCATCTCCATGACGTTCATTCTATCACTAAATATATGGGGTTTGGGGGCTGCCCCAAAATATCGGGCCCTCAAGAGTCTTTTCTCCTCTCTTCACCCATATATCATTCTACTGCAAGAATCCATGCACTCTATTCCTTAGGTTGTACAATATTTCAGGAAAATGCTCCTGGAATGGCATATATCTGCTACTACAACTATGGGTCTCTCTGGTGGTTTAGTGGCTATTTGGGACCCTAGATGGGTCATTTTTAAAGCATATAGATGTTTCGCAGGCATCCTCCTTGAAGGACATATCCACGGAATGGGCGGTTGCATTCATATTTTAAACACCTATGCTCCTTACAGAGATAGGACCATTTTCTTGGACCGTTTGTTTTCCTCTAGTATAATGGAGTTGGCCTCCCTCATCAGTGCTAGTGATTTAAACTATACTATTGCTTTGTAAGAAGTATGGGGACGATCGAGAAGGATTGACCCCTTGGCGGGGATGTTTCATGATGCTCTTCTAGCACAAAACTTTGTGGACATTTGCCTAGAGGAAATGGCTCCCACTTGGGACAATGGGTGCACAGGCAAGGCATATGTCGCCAAGAGACTTGATCGTTTTTTAATGCATGAATAGTTGGTTGCTTGCTTAGGAGATGTGCAGACAGAGATTATCAGCAATTTCTTATCAGATCACAGAGATATTACACTTGTTTGGAAGAATTCGATGGTACGCCCAGGCATGCCATTTAAATTCAATAGAACCTGGCTAGATGATCCGGAGTTTAACACTCTGGTGAGGGATACATGGCGCCGTGATGGGGATATTGGATCCTCCCCTATGGATCATATACTAGACAAACTGGAGACTCTCCATGGGGAAGTGAAAAACTAGCAGAAGAGGAAAAATTAGTCCATGAAAAAAGAGATTAAGGACATTCAATGTGAGCTAGACCTCCTCCTCCCGTTGATGGCCATGAATAATCTTCTAGATGCTACCCGTTCACACATTCTAGAGTTGGAATTAAAAAGGAAACGACTCTTAGATTTTGAAGAAGCCACTTGGCGCCTTAAGAGCCAGGCTATCTGGATTAAAGAGGGAGACATAAATACTAAATTTTTCCATCGTTATGCAAACCATAGGCGTAATGCAAATTCTATATGGGGGATTCATGATGCTGAGGGAAACCATATCCAGTCACAGGAGGAAATCTCCAAAGCTGTGACCTCACATTTCAAAGCGGCATATGAGCGCAACGAAAACATTGTTGTCGAAGATCTCATATGGGGGATTGAGCACTACCCGACTATGTTTGACCAAGAATCAAATGATGCACTGTACAGAAGCATCACTGAGGAGGAATTACTCAGTGTCCTTAAATCATTCAATGGCGATAAAAGCCCGGGACCAGATGGGTGGACTGTGGAGCTGTTCACGCATTTCTTTGATCTTTTCAAAAATGAACTTCTGCAAATGGTGGAGGAGTCTAGACTCACTGGGAATGTACACCATCGCATTAAGTCTACTTATATTTCCCTTATTGCAAAGCACAATCCTCCTGCCTGTTTTGAGGACTACAGGCCAATTTCGTTGTGCAACCTTATCTACAAAGTTATCTCAAAAACCATTGTTGGGCATCTGTGAAGTACTCTTTCACGCCATATATCTCTTGAGCAACACGGGTTTCTACAGGGCAGACAAATACATGACACCGTTGCAAATGCACAAGAATGCATGCATTCGATTCATACAAAAAACCTCAATGCTGCCATCCTGCAAGTTGATCTGAAGAAGGCTTTTAACTGCCTGGATTGGGGTTACCTTAGGCTAGTCCTATTCAAAATAGCCTTACATCTCAAATGTGTGGAATGGATTATGTCGTGCGTGATTAATGTTGATTATTCTGTGATTATTAATGGATACTCTACAAATTCTTCCAGGTGGGGCGTGGACTGAGACAGGGTTTCTCTTTGTCATTGTTGTTATTTATCCTGGCTATGGACGACTTGAGCCTACACATTTCAAAAGCGGTGGAACGAGACCATTTCCAAGCTCTGAATATGGGATGCAACATCAACATATCACATGGCTTCTTTGTCGATGATGTGCTCATCATGGGTATGTTGAATTGTTTTTCATGGTTGTGCCTTTTTCATATTTTCAGGAAATTTGCTAATGCTACTAGTCTATATATGAATGCTCATAAATCTATTATTTATCATGGGAATTGTGATTTGGACATCATTGCATATATAAAAAATCTGTTTGGAATTGAAGCCGAGTTGATGGGTCATGGTATGAAGTACTTGGGATACCATATCAAACCCTGTAAATATAGGAATGTCGATTGGCTATGGCTTGTAGATAGATATTTTAAGAAGATTTCTGGGTGGGAATATAGATGTCTATCCCTGGGGGGTTGTGTCATCCTTTCACAAGCAGTCCTTAATCAACTAGGGGTATATTGGGCCCATCTTTACCATATTCCTGCTGCCATCATTCACTCTCTCAACCGTGTTATGGCTAATTTTATTTGGGGTGGTAGTCATGAGCATAAGAAATTTCACTTGTCTAAGATATCCAAGATCACTCTGCCAAAGGTCATGGGGGGATGGGGAATTCTAGACCTCTGTTGTTTTGGATGGGCATTATTAATCAAGTCTCTTTGGAGAGGTATTTTTGGGACGGGAACATGGAGTCTGGTCATCAAACAAAAATACTTAAAGAATCATGATTTTATATACTAGTTCTGAAGCGGTTCCATTGGGGTTTCAAATGGATCGGCTATTTGGTTCAGCTTCCAAAAAGCCACTAGGATCTTCCTACAACCCCTGGCTTGGAACATTGGTTTGAGCCACAACATTCTCATTGGCACCGACCACATTCTAGGTGCTGGCAATGAGGATATGATCCCAGAGCAGCTATAAATACTCTAAATAGAAGAGGCATATACTTTTGGTGTCAAGCCATTTCACTATGGAGGGGTCCATATCTAGTCTGGAAGAGCGCACAGGAATTGGGTCTATCTGGACATTGGGACCTGGAATGGGACCACATTGTAGCTGGGATGAAACAACTCAGGATATGTCGTGCTGGCAATCATGATAAGTTAATCTGGTCAGGGAAGATGAAGAATGATAACATTAAAGTTGCAGATATATACCTCACTCTTTGTTCCGTGGATGCACAACTGAGTGAGAAACATGTTTTATTTGCCTTTTGGAAAACTAAAATCCCAAACAAAATCATCCTCTTTACTTGGTTGGTTTTCCATAATAAAAATCTTACTTGGGAAAACTTGCAAAAGAGACAATGGCAAGGACCTGGCATCTGTCCTATCTGCAAAGAGGAATCGGAAAATAACAATCATATTTTCCTCACATGTCAACATATAATTCAAGTATGGAAAAGACTTTCTTCATATATTGGTTTTCTGTATATTCAACATGAATGCATTGTGGATTGTTTACGGTGGTGGAGCTCTCAAAATTCTGTCTGGAGAATCATTCCACCTATCCTATTTTGGGAAATATGGAAGTGGAGAAACATCTGCATCTTTCAGAATTGCACTGGAAATTTCTATAAGATAATTGAAAATGTTTTAATCAACCACACACTGCATACATCAAATGAAATATGCTCCAAAGCACCTCGTCATAAGAGGATTGAACTTCAGATGAAATACCCTATGGGTTTTTTTGATGGTGCTGCTCAATGGCACACATGTGGCTGCGGTTTTTGGGTTGCCATCTCAGTGGCACTGACATACAAAGCATACTGGCATGGAGGTAGTGGCACTAACACAAAGGTTGAAGCAATGGCCTTATGGGGCCTCCTATGGTTCATTAATTTCCTTGATATCTCTCATACATATCCATGGGGATTCAAAAATTATAATTGATCAAATAATGGGCAATGCAAACATCACAAATCCATTATTACATAGCTGGTTGAGGAGAATTGAATTACTATGGAAACAACACAGCAACTCCACTATCACGCATGTGGGTACGGAATAAAATATGGATGCAGATGAACTATCGAAGAGGGGCTTAAATGGTAACACTGGAAAAATGCACTTAGAAATTATCCTGAATCAGAAAGTCATAGATATAGGAGACTTCCCATTCCCTAGCTAAGTTTCTTCATCCCCTCTTTTTTTGTATAATTTTTGTAACTCTACTAGTCTTATAACTGTTTTGATTTCAATCATCCAGAGTGATGGACATGTTGTTATTTCACACAGTACAGCTGGCTAGAAGCAGAAGACATGCTGAATGCATACTATTTTCTTATTTGGTTCTAAATTGCATACAACTATGTCATGCAAGTTTATAATTCTAGATATGTACTCCATGTATGGACTGTTATTTCTCTTTTTATGTTTTGTATTTGGCAATACTTGGACAGAACGCTGAAATGGCATCTCCAAATGAAACTTTTATGATGTGGAACATTTAAATGGCATTGTAATCTCCTAATTTCTGAACTATTAATATATAATCATACTCTTTTTTGTACTGAAAAAAAAACTTCAAAGACAGTTGGTCAGGGTCTCAGCCCTGTTGGGGAAAGCGGGTTGGACTTCAAAACGTCAAAATTGTGACCAAATTGCAGATTGAATACTAAATAAAATGAAGATATATATATATGATTCAATTGAAATACCTCCACAAGATCCGAAAATCATGAATTCCTATCTATCAAATATAAATATTAATAATCATGGATTGCTAACATACATAATAATCATGGATTGCTAACATACATATAAACAGTCATGAATCACTAATATCTTTATTTATTAATTGATCGATTTCAACGCACCATCTGTTATTTAACATACATATGACATTATGAATTAATGCCGTAGAATAAAACTAATATTGTTTAACAAATCACATTGTAATTACTAATGACCCATTTTTTTAATATATGATATTTTAACGGCGCATAGAGTAAATTAGATAGCAGTGCTGTTGGGAATTCCCATGCCAGTAAGTCCTCCTTTGTGAGTCAGATCCGAGGTGTTTGGATAAAGCAAAGTATAGGGAACCTTGGCCGGACCAGACCTGTTCTTCAATATTTCTGCATTCAGGTTTCTTTCTGTTATATTCTTCTCTATCTCCTTCAACTTTGTTCCGAAACGTTCAAAAGCCTCTGTCACACGTTTATCATCACTCCATTCACTCGTGGCTCTCTGCCCCAAATAAACCTCGTCTGTTGAATGCCTCGACAGGATTTCTATGATGGCTATACCAAGGGTGGCTTGAAATGGGTTACTTAGAGTTCTAAGGATAGCCAAGTCTGGATTCTCCTCCAGCTCTGAGAGCTCCTGGGACCCTTCTTCAGGTACTAACCTTCTGCTGATGGTGGGGCGATCAGGCATGTATCCGCTGTAAGAGTATTGCCCGTAATCAACCGCAGCGTGAAGAGCCGAGGCCACCCATATGATTGTTGTTATTGCCTTTTCAACTTCTTCCACGCTCTCCATGCTGTACCACCATGTCTCGTCCTTCTTGTCTCCGTGACCAACATTTCTGATTTCGGTCCACCATGCTTGAAGCTCTGTATCAGATTTCACTGCATCATCACTCTGGTAGTACAAGGACAGGTACTCCTTAACCCATGAAACTATTGCGAACCATATCTCCAATCCATCCACAGCATAAGGGTAGTCTTCGATCATCAGCTTCAGCCCGTAGGGCGTTGATGAGTCCACCACTGCCATACCCCTGTCAAGTTGTAGCCACATATATATATATATATCAAAATTCAAATGGATGAAACAGATCGAGATTAGATTTTAGGCAGTATTAATTATGATTACCTCTTAAGGAGATCTGCAGGCAACCCTTGTTCGTCAAACCTCCAGTCCTTGTACGCTACCGCAGACATCTCCATGCTATACTTTCCGGGAAATACAGTTGTTTCAAGAATGCCTCCACCATTTATAAGAATTTGGCGAGCCAGAGCATTAATGTTCATGGTGTCTCGGAAATGGGGACTCAGTAGCTTATACACGGGATGCATCACACTCAGCTGTCTGTTGGTGGCGATGATAAATGGCTCCGTGACTGCGTGAGTCTTAAGCCTGAAAAAATCCCACCATTACTCAGTTGGGACCCTATATTATATAATGATATTGTAAATACTAAATAGATTCTGAATATATATTCCCAGATTCTGCATGATTTTACCAGTGGCTGATAAGCTCATGGTAACCAGAATCATTAACGGCTACGTAGCATTTGGCGAGCTGCCATAGAGCTCCTTGTGCGCCTTCCTCTGCAGGAGTGAACACCTCCTGAACGCTTTCGCGGCGTTGATGTGAAGGGGGTAGGCTCAGCTCGATTGCGACTGGTCTTAATGTGCCATCCTTCTTAAGGAACAGAATTGTGCGAGAAGCATATATCTTAGTGGTAGGCAGAGCGTTGATTCGGTTCACATAAGGCATGAAGACATCATGGTGGTCCAGAATGAACAACCTGTTGTCCTCCATACTCTGAACATACGTCATATCATATAAATTTATAAATACATATCTTTCAAAGGGATCCAAAATAATAGTTTCATATACATCTGCCCATACATAAGAGATATATCATATTAATTTATAAAGACAAAGATAAGGGACATATCATATTAATTTATAAATATTTTTCGCCGAAGATTTTTCATAAAAATTGATATGGATGACAGAAGTCTCAGTTCAATAATACAAAAGGGTTCAAAAACTTGAAATATAAGATTTTTAATAACTTAATATACACCTTTCAAACGGAAAGAGATATATTTTTTTAATTGAAGTTTGACTTAAATATTTTTTATATCTTTCGCTCGGTAAGAGAAATATTTTTCTAATTGAAGTTTGACCTAAATAGTTTTTATTTATTTACTTATTCATAATTTAATTTTTGTTACCTTAAATTTTATCTAGTCAAGAAGTTAATATATTCATGGTGGTTATCGGTCATTGATTTATATGTTTTTTAATTGAAATTTACCTTGAATAATTTTTATTTATTATTATTTATTCATAATTTAATTTTTGTGGTTATTTATTATTAATAATTTATTTTTTATTAAATTATATTTTATTTAATTATAATGTTAATTTATTTATGCGGTTATGGTTTAGTGATTTATGGTTTTCATTGGAATATTATGATATAAGAAAAGACAGTTGAATAAGGTTAATTGCTAAACTTTATAGAGGTGTTCATACTTTATTTTTTTTAGATTTGAACTCCTGATATTTTACAAGGAAGTAGAGGGTTTTAATCATTAGGCCTATACAATTGTATAAAGAGTTTCATTTATGAGAAGTGGTCAAGAAAGGAAAACAAATATATTAGAATTGTTACATTTTTTTTGTATTTGGTCCAGTCAAAAAAGCCTCAATATTCATAGATAATACAATTGGGAAGGTTTGGGCCCCACCTCATAAAAAGCTAAGGAGAGGTGTTTGAAATATTTTTAAAAAATCATGTTGTTGAATTGTTTGAGGACAATGTTGTTGAATTGTTTGAGGACAAATAATGGTGGATCGTATTGATACTAACATATTGCTGAATTGTTCAAGGAAAAATAATGGTAGAGAGTATTGTTCCCTCCAATGACTTTAACCATTATTGTAATAAGTTCTAGATAAAGGATGAGAAGATGATACTCTTGAGCAGATTTAGAAAAGATAAATTGTATTATCATGGACATAGTGAGAAGCATCTAGAATTTAAGAGGAAGAAAGAGTAAGCATAACTTGTTTTTTATCATCACCCATTATAGCTCTGGATGGTGGCATTCATGAGGAAGATTGGTATAAATTATTTTCGTCTGGATTTTTTTGGATCTTATAAATAATCCTAAACAACATGGGACTTTTCTTTCTGGAAATGCTGGCGAAATGGGCAATGGCTAACTAGTTGTCTCTCTGGCTTGCTACTGCGTAGCACGTTAATCTCTATAAATAAAGTTTAAAGTGAGGATTTTTAGGGTACTGAGGGTAAACTTGACTCATGCATAGAATCAATTTATCAGTTTTGGTAACCTATAATTTTGTCTATAATATTTTCACATTATGTAGTCTATTTAAAGGCACAATGAATTCATTATAATATTTTCACATTATGTATTATGTAGTCTATTTAAAGGCACACTGAATTCATTATAATATTTTCACATTATGTATTATGTAGTCTATTATGTATTATGTAGTCTATTTAAAGGCATAATGAATTCATTGTAAATTGTTACTCAGGTCATTATGAAAGCATCGTATCATTATGAAAGCATAGTAAAAAATAAATTTACAGAATTACATAAGTAGAATCAGATTAAGAAACAAGTATACGGTTGGATAATACCTGCTCCACTGTGAGTCCATCGAGATTCTTTTGTATATGTGAAGCCGTAATAGAACTGATCTGAGGACCATATATCTCTGGGTCCAGTTTACTTCTCGGAGGAAAACTCTGTCAATTCAATCATGCATAACATGAAAAGAATGTGAAGTTAGCATAAATAAAATATCAAACGAGGTTCTGTATATTGATAATGGCAGGAAGGGGCCAGCTCTTTGCTAATTACTTGAAGTCTCTGTATAACAACAGGATCGACACCGGCCAGCATCTGGCGCGCAAACTCTTCGTCTGTCCTCCAGGCAAATTCGTCAGCTGTGTCCATTCATTCCATAATTTGTATCGATTTCAATTAAAATCAGGTCGATTAAAATTAATGCAGAATAAGAACATGAAGGGATCAGTTTAGAAGAAAAGTACTGACTGGCAATAACTTGAGGAAGCGGATACTTGAGCAATTTTTCGCCGTCTGTTGTGAGGAACTCCTTGATGAGCTCAAGAGGGATGAGACTCGTTATAGCGTCCAGAATTGGGTTGTCGGGCAGCTTTATCCCATCGGAGTAGAGCTTTATAATGTCTTCAAAGGAATCGAATTCGTTCGGGGTTGGATCGAACAGAGATTGGAGCTCTGGTATCAGGAATTGGACGACTGACTTGAGGGCATACGCCAAGAAATCAGACATTTTCAGATGCCCAAAACGTTCATCTCTGGGAACGTAGATGTCAAGGCTCATGTCCAATGGCAATCTGCTTTCGGTAGCGGGCTCTGTAATGCCACACAATTGAGTGGGAAAATAGGGATTGTGCTATTTTATAAATCGGTATCACAAGTAAAGTTTAAACTGACCTGTTTTTGTAGGAGGACGGCCCGTTCTGCCCCTGCGGGGGTATGGAAACTGTTGAGACCCTCCCAGCACTGGTCGGCTGAGCTCCACACTCTTGTCTGGGTCTCCGAGATCATTGTAGAAATCGTAGTCATACACTCTGTCCCTCTCCTTCCTTTCACTCTCTGCCATTCCATCGTATTCGCCTCTCAGGCTTATCAGGTCCTCATTTCTCAGTTTTATGAGCGCGGGAGGACAATTCGAAGGGAGATAGCTCTGCAGATTACAGTAAAACACGGTTAGTAGCACATAATTTCGTCAGTTCCATTCAAAACATTGTACTCGATCTGAGAGATGTGATCAATGTAAGGTTAATTTGCTTACACAACTCATGCTTTTGTTCAGGCTATTCATCTCTAATGTATAACCTAAACGACTCAAAACATCAATGAAGGATTACACATAACACTGCATATCTAATCTACACATAACACTACATACCCGATTAGAGAAAAAGATACGGCCTCTATTGTCTGTAGAGGCGGGATACACCCACGAGTTGCAGTCGAAATGGACGTTGCCATGATGGGGAACTTCAAGCGTGAGTGAGTTGAGGAAGAACTCATCATGATGCGAATTAGTGATGAAGACAGCTCCAGGGGGTCCGAAGTCGGAGTCCCAATCAAAATCGATACTATACGTAGTCTGGCCTGTAACGAGTCTTTCAGGGGTAGAAATCCAGTTTTGTAGAAGCGCTTTCTCGCCAAACTTTCCATTTCCACTGCCTGCAGATGAATTTTCGAACAGCTTACATATTAAATTATAGAAAAATGGGTGAATCAAAAGGAAAAAGCAACTTGAGGATTGAATCTATATGAAGGGAAATCAGCACCCACTGGAATCGATTTGAGATGTGCTGACGAGCTGGAATGAAACTCCCTTCCCAATCAGCTCGCTAAGATCGTCTAGGATGTCTGCACCGAAATCGCTAAAATCTAAAACATTTTTCTTTTGTAGCACCACAAACCCTTTAATTTTCTTTTGCTGTCCAGACGTAGACTTGTGATGGGGGCCAAAGTGAAAGACCTCTGCAAGTTTATCCATGATGGATGAATGAATTGAAATATTGCAGCAAGTAAGCTAGTTACTGGAAGAATCTCAAAGGGGGTATAATTGTAATGATAGTTTCTGCCGAGGAAGAGATGCAACAGAAAGATATGATGGTGCTGCTAAAAGGAAGAAGCCAAGATCCATTTTATACTGTATTGTACGCGGGATGCTGACGCTCTGCGATATATCTTGGACACCTACCTAGTACCTACTCGACGTGGTCTCAATAACCATACAGGAAAAGTCCACAGTTTCCTTGTGAAACGGTTTAGGACTTTTATGCCATCTGCATGACAAGTTCAAAGGGTTAAGAGTGACAAGTTCGAAGGGTTACGCCTCGTAGTGCGGTAGTAAATGTTGAGTGCAGCAATAGATGTTGGGATCAGTCACGTAAGGGCAGGTTTCCATGATTTTGCCAAATAATTGCTGAGATTGCGAAAGGCTGCACTCGTTACAGATTTGAATTGATATGTTGGTTGATGTTTCTATGGTATCCATGGACTGTTAGGTGGCCTTCGCGTAGTCGCGGTCAGAATCTTGTGAAGTCATTCATATTCAATGCACGGACGCAGCGTCTACCCAATGAGGCAGACGTGTATCGATGGAAGGGTTTCAGTAGAGTGTTAGGTAGCTCCACAGGTAAGGATAGAAATCAACCGAAATACATGAAAACAAGAAGAAGCCTACTGTGTAAAGGTGCGTGCATTCCTGAAACTTCGTTTAAGTCACGTGTGTATAGATATATACCGTCGTGGCCCATAGCAACACGGGGGACACCACACTTTTAACGTGAGATATATGAAATGACTGGTACCAACTTCAAGACCGTTCTATTCTTGATCGCTGATTCAATCAACTGTATTTCCAAGCTTATCCACGTAGAAAGATACATATTTATTTCCATTCCAAGATTATCCACATTTATTTCCATTCCAAGATTATCCACAAGGAAAGATACGCATTTATTTCCATTCCAGTTTCCAGCTTTACTTTAAGGCGTTTGTCTCAAAATTTCTCGTCCGAATTAGGGAAAAAAACATTTGGCGAGAAATATTTTCACCGGCGGATATCTAAAATTCTGAAGTTTTATAGTTGTAATTTAGATTTTCACTTGAGAAATTTTGGGGTGTTTGAATATAGAAATAGATTCAGTGAGAGATACTCAAAATTCTAAAGCTTCACAGTTGTAATCTAGATTTCCAAAAACTTTACTCTTTAACATTACACATTATTTATTATAACTAACCCTTTGTTAATTGCACCTAGCGTGCATGATATGACGGCTGGGGCTGATGGCTTTCGCTCCCCCCAGCCGAGTTCGAACCCTGCCGAGGTCCCCCCTTCAGCGATATGTGACGGCTTTGCCGTATTTGCCGGCTTCGGATATGTGACGGCTTTGCCGTATTTGCCGGCTTCGGCCGTATTCTGACTGGCTTCGGCCATATTGTAATCATGAGGGCTTCGGCCTCGGCCATATTGTAATCATGAGGGCTTCGGCCTTATATGGATTTTCTCTCTGGAAAAAAAACTAACCCTTTGTTAAGTGCATGTTTTTTTAATTATTTTATTTTGTTCAAAATTTAGTAATAATTTTTAAGAATAAATTTAAGCCTATTTATTTAACAAAATTTAAATGTATAACCAGTGTAGATCCATCTTAAGTACGGATCTAACATACGCTGAGAGGGATCAAATTTCTTCACTTGTAAACTTATTTAGAGTGCACAATATAATGTATTATCTTTCATTATTTAAATTGTATTTTTAAATACTAAATAGAGTATATATAAGACCAAATAAATGTTTTAACAATAAAACTTAATTTACCAATATATAGCCATCTGGCAGGAGTGAAAGCCTGCTCCCTTACGGACCACCAGCGGGTTATTACAGGTGGCGTGGTTTTCCTTGATAACAGTGATGAGTCAAACCGACATTCGCGGATAGCAGCCAGAGATGGCTGTCCTCACTGTTGGTTTGACACCTGAGTTTGATAGGTTTTGCCACCTTCGGAAAAAAAATAAAATTAGCATTAAAATATTTCATTTTAACAAAAAAAAATTCTATATATAAATTATATGAATATAAATTAGTTAGCATAGATCTTCAAATAGTTTATTTAAATATTTTTGAAAAATATAAGATTTAAACATCTTACTTACACATTTTTTTTTACTTCTAATTATTTTACAACATTTTCATTTTTTATTATTATAATTTACATTATTTTTCAATTTAAAACATAGTTTTTAATTTCTATTTTTATTTTAAAAGAGAACAGACCCACCGACAACTTTACACATCCCCTATATTACCCTTACATTATAGAATAAACCTCTCAACTCAATAATTTTTCAAGAGACTAAATTTATTTATATATTTAAAAAACATTTTAAATTATAAAAAATTACAATAAACAAATTAGAAAAAAACAAAAACATTTATTTATAAATTAAACCTAACCTTTAAAAATTTTAAAAATAAACTCATAGCCTTATAAAATATACTTCACCTTTCAAAATAAAGTCATGCTCCTGTACCATGTACTGTGTTTGTGTTTGGTTAAAACTTAAATGAACAATATTCGCCCCACTGTTTTCCCACACCTTTCAAAATAAAGTCAAACACCGTTCAAAATAAAGTCATGCTCCTGTACCATGTACTGTGTTTGTGTTTGGTTAAAACTTAAATGAACAATATTCACCCCACTGTTTTCCCAGCCCATGACTATTTTCTATAACTTCGCCCCTATCGTTTTCCCAGACTCTTTTCTATAACTTTGCCCCCACCGTCTTTCCAATGCCAGGTTCTACGTGACCCATAGTACGTACCCAATAGTTGTATGTGACCAGCTCTCCGTGACCAGGAGTACGTGCCTTAAGGGCAGTGCCGAGAAACAGTTCATTGACAGACGGGGGCAGTGCCATAGCAATTGCCTTATCGTTTTCCCAGACTCTTTTCTATAACTTTGCCCCCACCGTCTTTCCAACACAATACTTCTTTATCTATTTACTGATCAATAATGGTTCCTTGCATTTCTCAACAAGACATTTATCTCTTACCATCCCCATTAAATGATCAATAATGGCCAATAATGGTTCCTTGCATTTCTCAACTAGACATTTATCTCTTACCATCCCCATTAAATGATCAATAATGTCCAGTCTATTTTTCCAGCCACAAATCCGTCTTTGCCTTAGAGAATTAATCGTTGCTATTCATTTTCCAAACTAAACGTTTCTCCAAATACTTTCACCAATTTTAAAGCTATCATCTTCCAAAAAAACATTCAAAACAAAACACTATTTCATGCTTTCACCTACTGAAGGAAATTTCTCACTTTTTATTTGAAACATTTCATACTTTCATTTCCATCTTACCAAAATCCTCTTCCCACATCTTTATCTCCATATCTTCACCAACTTTAACATCCAATATTAATTTCTCCATTTCCTTAACCAAATACATTTTTTCATATCTTCACCAACTTTAAAATCCAATATTAATTTCTCCATTTCTCTAATCAAAATATTTTTCTTAATACCTTCATCAATTTCAAACTTCTTCCCTACCTTCACCAACTTCAAATTTTATCTTCATTTTCGTACCCAAATACTTCTTTATACTTCATTTACTAATATAAAAAGATTAATATTAGCCCTCCCTTTTCCAAAATAGCGAAGTCACATGATACAAAAACACGAACTCAAAAGACAAGAAAATACAAATAACAAATATCGGACAAGTGACTTAGTGTCTCCGGAGAACAGAACATAACACAGAGGACACATATATTATATATTAAAAAATATAATATGTATTTAAAAATATAATAAATTAATCAATTACACATATAATATGAAATATAAAACATTTAAATAAAGATAATATAAATTTAATCATATAACTAATGTATATAATCAAAATAGCATTGAGTGCAATCTATCTCTAACTAAAAATACATCAATAAAGAAGCCTTAAATGACTTGTACAGTTACATAAAGCCATAATATAACAATAACTAGTTTTATATATCATCAAAATCATTATTTATATTGGGATTCTCATCATCAATATCACCCTCTAAGCATTAAAATAAAATAGAAAAATCTTAGCATATCAAATTGAAATTCTATTTGAGTGATGGGTGCATTTTTATTAGGTCATGACACAAGATTTCAACAATTAATGCCACCAACATCAAGGTACATAGAGGGCTTAATCATCTTAATTAAATGTTAGTCCTATACCCTCATAGATGGCAACTCCAATGGGAACACTGCAATCCCCCAATCCTAAAATCTTGAAAATGATTAAGTCTATCTTGAAAATTGTTAAATCTATTGGATTTTGAGTGGGATCTAAAATTCTACTTTCTCCATATAAAATCTAATGATAATGTTAATGGTAATTAATGGTAGTATTAAAAAAATAAGTAAAGTGACATTCTTCTTTAAGGAGAATGTCACTTTTACTTTAAGAATTTTAAATTACCATTAATTGCATAGCAATAGTAAGACTTGGATAAATCCACTTTCCAACACTTGGAATCCCTTTTAAAATTGCTTAATTTCCCTTAGCTGCACTCCAAATCCTTTGAGATCTCTAAAACTATGACTAAGTTGCATGAGAATAAGGAAATAAACGATTTTAAGATGCTTTTTTCACTGGACACATGTCCAAAATTTGGGACACCAGTGGATCTTGTGTCTGACACCAATTAAACTCATGTTCTACGGAGAGGACATGATTCAAATTCATATCAGGCACGTGTCACCCGTGTATTTTATCTAACACCTGAAATCGAGGGAGGAGGATCACGTGTCATGTTACTTAGCAGAATAGATACATCTCTCAGTACCTTTAATTAATATTACCCCTCCATATTCCTAATTAAAAAACTTATATGTATACATTCTCTATACATTCACCCACTTCAAGGATTGGTATTAACCCCTAACCGAACACTTCTTATTATACTTTCATGAACTTGACGGAACAATATTGGCTCCTCCATTTTCCTTTTAAGCAATTCTTTCTTTACCTTCATGAACTTAAAGAAACATTATTAACCCTTCCATTATCCTAATCAAACACTCCTCTTTACACCTTGACCATCTATGTTAGAACAAGAGTCAAGGGACCACCTTCGCTAAGTCAAGGCCATCATTTCTAAAGACTTTGTTTATGCAAAAATATTTCCTCATAAGGTGATGCAAGAGAATCTCTAGCCACTCAAGGACAAACTTGGCATGGATGAACAAGAAGGAAGAACACATTGAATAATATGAAATGGTGTGGATTGATTAGGTTGTGTAAGGAAGAAATCATGGTGTGTTGCATGTTCTAGTGTGTAGGTCATTATGAAGTGCAAGGAGGAGACATGGAGAAGGCCTACAAAGTGTTTAACAATTTTTGATCCAAGAATATGGCCATTGACCAAGATTGATGTGAGAGTTCTGTAGAAGATTGGAGGGAAGGTCCCCAAAAGTTCCACAGAGGAATTTTGGGTTAGATCATGAATTATGGATCACTAAATTGGAAGCCTATAATATATCGATGACACCAAAATGAATGGAGGGGATAAAAGTATCACATCCATATAAGGATGCCATGTGGTAGGGGGGTTATACGAATGGTGGATCCATATATAATCAAGGAAGTTAGCATGGCGGTTGGGAGAACTATCAGGGGATTAAAGGAAGTAGAGAAGGTTGCATGTTACATATAGATTGTCAATCTTACCAGGGTTTGGTAGGAAAATGAATTTAACCTAGGAACCTAGTAACGAAGAATAAGTAAAGAAAAACATGGAATAAAGGGGGCATTCAACCATGGTTTAGATTAGAGAATAAGATTTAAAAGAAAGAACTAAAAATTGGAAGCTCGTAGGAGGAAGACTATATGAGTCTAGAACTTGTAGAAGGTTTGATAGGTTTATTTGTGCAATCTTACAACTTGATCTGTAGTAGCCAATTAAATGATATTCATAAACAATAAGTTTATTCTACTCTATCAAACAAGTAACAAAGATTCAAATTAGGGTTATTAGATAGAAGGGAAGAGAAGAATATGTAATTTAGTTCTCCTTGTTGAATCTTCATGGTTGGATTGATGGAAAGAAAAGGAGGTTCTAGCTCCAACATCCTTCTATGAAAGATAAGAAAAATAGTGTTTCTCCTTTACAAGTTGTAAAAATATAGATATAACTTGTTAAATAAAGAAAAAAAACCTTTGAATCTACTTGCAAGATTCAATGGCATATAAGCATAAGAATTCAAATAAAAGCACTAAACCAACAAAATTAAATGGGGGTAAATGGCGGATGTTATATTTCCAAGAAGAAAGAGATACATCAACAAGATCTATACCATATGTAGTGATGTGACTAAACTAAGTCCCTTCCCCTTGTAGTTCGATCATCTTTAAAGCTTTATTATGTCCAATGGGATTAAATGTTCACTAGCTTAAATTAAGTTTGGTAGAATTTCCATAAAAAAGAGAATCACAATATTCGGAGCCCAATGTCCAAGGACAAGTTCATATATCTAGAGGGGAGTCACACCAAAATATAGATAACATATATTAAAGATGCTTTTAAATACTATGGAAAAAGATTCTCTTAAATAGAGTGTGATGTTTCTAATGGTTTGTTATTATTAATGTGACTCATTACTTGAGAAATACTAATGCATAATATGTACACAACATTGATAAAGGATGAATAGATCACCATACTCCATATAAAGCACATTGACCTTTTCACAAGTGGTTAATTATGACACAATAAAGATAGAAGAGTGTGATCCCAATAAAAGGTACAATAGACTTTGCACAAATAATCAAGCTTGAATTAATCAATATGGGTTAAATTCACATAAAGTATCAACTTAATCACCATGGGTTAATTTACACAAGCTATCAACTTAAGATTGATTTAATCCACCTAGGAAAATCCCTACATCAATTTTGATCTTTTCAATGGTTGTGTACTACTCAAGGAGAGCATGCTCATTAATTTCAATTTTATTTAGCCTCTTTTGTACATATTTAATGGGGAAAATCATGCACATCATTAATATTGAGGCTAATATATGGTCTCTCAAGGTTTATGCTATATCCAACTATAGGTTTTAATCTTGTACAATGAATTGTTGCAAATATATTATTAATAAAATAGAAAAGATGCAATGGCACACACACACACACACATTTAACACAAAGATTTTACTTTGGAAATCCAAATGAGGAAAACCAAAAATGTTTTTTCTTCAAGTATATTCTATCTTTACAATGTTACCATACAATGATATATATATATATATATATATATATATCTTCCCAATCCATTAACCTTGGATTAGAATATAACCATAGTTCCTTAACTAGAATTACATTACCATGGACCTCAAAACCATGTGCCATGAAACCACCAAAGACAAAAACCATACCAAAACAACCGCTCAATAAAATACTCTCCATAAAAATTTATTAATGATTTTTTGCCCAACAAGCCCCTTTGGGACCTCACACAGGGGCTACTAGCCTCTCGGTGACCCCTTGTTGTGCCCAACGTAATGAATCACATGTGGTGATAATCATGCAAAGAATATAACACATAACCAACATTCTCTCATTTGTTGTTTTCTTTGCATTTCAAGCACCACAAGGGTTCTTGATCAATGATCCAAGAAAGCAACATCCAATGTTTCTTTGCACCAAGAAAACTTCTTAATGCTCATAAAATTTATTAGTGAATCTACAACATTCTTGAAGGTGTCCACCTTCACCAACATCACTATATTGTCTTCAAACTCTCCTCTCACAAAGTGATACTAAACATCAATACGCTTTGTCTTATAATGATAAACTCGGTTCTTCACAAGGAATATTACACTCTTACAGTCACAATCTATCATTAGAGTTTGCTATACAAACCCAATACTTGAACACAATATTTGTAGCGATTCTACATCCTTGCTTGCATGAGTGCATGCCATGTATTCAACTTTTGTAGTTGAGAGTGTGACTATAGACTATCTCTTTCTTATCCAACCAATTGATCATCCAAATGGGTTAAACATATCCACTTCCAAATATTTTGTGATCCAAATCTATAGTCAACTCTACATCAACAAACCCATGCATATCCAACACTTTATCCAATCCTAGTATTCCTTAGTAGCGAAATCGATAACTACCACATAAATACTTAAAAACCCTCCTTACTGTTTCCCAATGCTCCTTTGGTTTTGACATATAACTTCTCAAAACCCTCGTTGCACGTGAAATGTTCAATATAGCATAGACCATTGCATCCATTAAATTACCAATAGCACTATCATAAGGAACAAGGGACATGTCCTCTTCCTCTTCCCATGTTGGGATATTGATCCGTCGATAACTTTACACCTGTAGGAACATGGGCCTTTACCAGTTTACATTCTTGCATATTAAACCTCTAAAATATTGTCTCAACATATGTCCTCTGATTTAACTAGACTTTCTTGTTTTCATGATCACTTTTAATTTCCATTCCCAAAATGAAATTTGCAACACCAATATCTTTCATGTCATATTTAGTGGAAAACTAAGTTTTCACAACCTAGATGGTTTCTTTGTTTCCATTCAACAACATATCATCCACATACAAGACCAAAAAAATAAGATGATCACCAACTAATTTTAAATATACACAGTGATATGATTTTCTCCTTATGAAGCCAAGTCCCGATGTATAAGTATCAAAATTTGGATACCCTGGATTAGAATATAACCATAGTTCCTTAACTAGAATTAAAATACCATGGACCTCAAAACCATGTGCCATGAAACAACCAAAGACAAAAACCATACCAAAAAAATCGCTTAATAAAATAATCTCCATAAAAAATTATCAATGATCTTTTTTTCTCAACAAGCCCCTTTGGGACCTCGCACAAGGGGTAATATCCCCTTTGTGACCCCTTGTTGTGCCCAATGTAATGAATCACATGTGGCGATAGTCATGCAAAGAATATAACACATAAAAAATATTCTCTCATTTGTCATTTTATTTGCATTTCAGGCACCACAAGGGTTCTTGATCAATGATCCAAGAAAGCAACGGTCAATGTTTCTTTGCACCAAGAAAACTTCTTAGTGCTCATACAATTTATTAGTGAATCTAAGAAATTCTTCAAGGTGTCCACTTCCACCAACAACACTATCTTGCCTTCAAACTCTCCTCTCACAAAGTGATACTAAACATCAATATGCTCTGTCTTATAATGATAAATTGGGTTCTTCACTAGGAATATTACACTCTTACAATCAAAATATATCATTAGAGTTTTCTATACAAACCCAATACTTGAACACAATATTTGTAACCATACTACATCCTTGCTTGCATGAGGGGATGCCATGTATTCAACTTTTGTAGTTGAGAGTGTGACTGTATATTGTCTCTTTCTTATCCAACCAATTGATCATCCAAATGGGTTAAACACGTGCACTTGTAAATATTTTGTGATCCAAATCTCTAGTCAATTATACATAAACAAACCCATGCATGTCCAACACTTTATCCAATCCTGGTCTTCCTTAGTAGCGAAATCGATAACTACCATGTAGACACTTGAAAACCCTCTTTATTGTTTCCCAATGTTCCTTTGGTTTTGACATATAACTGCTCAAAAATCTCATTTCACATGCAATGTTCAATCTAGCATAGACCATTGCATCCATCAAATTACCAATAGCACTAGCATAAGGAACACGGGACATGTCCTCTTCCTCTTCCCATGTTGGGACATTGATCTATAGATAACTTTACACCTGCAGGAACATGGGCCTTTATCAGTTTAGATTCTTGCATATTAAACCTATAAAATATTGTCTCAACATATGTCCTCTGGTTTAACTATACATTCTTGTTTTCTCGATCTCTTTTAATTTCCATTCCCAAAATGAAATTTGCAACACCAAGATATTTCATGTCATATTTAGTGGAAAACTAAGTTTTCACAACCTATATGGTTTCTTTGTTTTGAATAAACAACATATCATCCACATACAAGACCAAACAAATAAGATGATCACCAACTAATTTTAAATATACATAGTGATATGATTTTCTCCTTATGAATCCAAGTCCCACTGTATAAGTATCAAAAAATTTATACCACATCCTTGATTATTTCTTTAACCCATGCAATGACTTTTTCAACCCTCCAACTCCTTTCCCTTCACTACAAAGTCTATTGGATGTTTCATCTATATTTACTCTTCTAAATCCCCATGTACGAATTTTGTTTTCACATCCATCTATTCTACTTCAAAATAAAAAGAAACAACAATAGATAAAAGAAATCTAAAAGAAGTTAACTTGTCCATAGGAGAAAAAAATTAACAGGTTAATTTCTACTACTTGGAAATAATCTTTTGCTACTAAATGAGCTTTGTATTTGTCCACTTTTATTCTACATTCAAATTCTTCTTAAACACCCATTTGATGCCAATGGGATTTCTTCCAACCAACTACTCTATTAGGTCTCAAGCCTCATTCTTAACCAAGATTTATGTTTCCTTAACCATGGCCTTTTTCCAATGTTTCCATCCTTTGAATCCACTATCTTCCTAATAGTTCTAGGATCATCATCAATAATAAATAAAAGAAAATTTGGAATGAAAATCAAGTGGAGAATACCTCTCTTGTTGCCTTCTTTCTTGAACCAATATCCTCAATATTGAAACATGATTTTCTTCAGTCATGTTGTTTTGTAGAGTATTATTCATCACCCTTCAATTCAAACTCTACTTTCTAAAGTTCTTTCTCCCTCTATAGGACTTCTTGTTTGACAACAACTTTGATTTCTCTAAATACCACATGTTGATTATACACATCCTTCTTAGTTTATGGGTTCCAAAGTTTATAACCTTTCATAACATTTTTATTTCTAATAAAGATACTATTTCAAGTTTTATTATATATCTTGCTCCTATTCTTATCATCCAATGCTTGGGAGTGTGATTTATTTACTAGGTAACACATAATTCCCATTGCCTCTACAAGAATTCATGTCCTAACTTGGCACCTTTGAGGATGATCCTTGCGTTTTCCATCATTGTCATGTTCATCCTTTCTGCAACCCCATTCTATTAAGGTGTGCATGGTGTAGTCTTTTTCCTTCCTATACTGCACATATTAAAAAACTCATCGAACTCTTTCCCATAGAATTCCTCACTATTATATATCCTCAACACCTTGATTTTCTTCTCTATTTGATTTTCCACAAGATCCTTAAACTCTTTAAACTTGTCAAAGTATTCATATTCGTTCCCAAGGAAAAAATCCATGTACTCCTCAAGAAGTAATCTATAAATGAGAAATAATACACATTTACCCAATGATGGAACTGACAAAACACATCACTATGCATCAGGTATAACATTCCCTCTATCCTCATAGCACTAGAGGAGAATATTACTTGGTTTTTCTTCTCATATAAGCAATGCTCATAGAAAAATCAAAGTTTAGATAAAATCTAGACATAGCTTTAACAATACCCTTATCATGTAGTAATTGAAGGTCATTCTCTTCGGTATGTCCTAGTCTTTGACACCCCAACGTATTGTTTTCTCCATAGACTACATGGTTTTTTCCTTCTTTAGTTCTATTGTTAGGAAAAATGGAGCTATTGCACTCATCACTAATAGTGCTTCCTAGCAACTTATGCAGAGTTACAATCCAAAATACCATTTCTCCTTGAACCATCTTATAGGTTCCTTTCCAAACATTATTTTTACACTTGCATTGCTCATCTTGCTTATAGAAATCAATTTTTTGGCTAATCTGGGATGTGTATAACACCATAAAGCGTTCTAATCCTTCCATCAATGAGCTTCAACTTGACTTTTCCTCATCTTATGATTCTGGCTATTAAATCATCTCTTAGGAAAACATCAATGCCATCATATCTTTCATATTACAAAACCACTCCCTGTGAGAACTCTTATGAAAAGATACACCTAATTTGACTAACCTTGCATGTGTACTTAAAGAAGAAAAGTACATATCCCATCATTTTAAATAGGTTTTTTCTTTTGGAAGAGGAGCAACATTAGATCCCTTCCCTTTCTTAACAATTTTGGATATACAATGTTTCTTGTAATTCCCTTCTTTTGCACTTCTCCATCATACCTTTACAAATTTTCTTCGAGATTTATCTAGATTTAAATCACCCACATTGGGATTTATTTTTATTCTATAAAAGGATCATCCTCTTATAAATAAGGAATCTATGTTCTATCTTTATTCGTTTTTCCAGCTCATCTACTCCATAAGACTATTTCATCAAAACTTAAAAGTAGTTGCATTACAACCTATGGAAAAAACCAGATTATCTCATGAGTTTGGTAAAGAAAAAAACAATATGAGACACTTATATTCATCTAAAATATTATGATAAATAAATAATAGCTTACTTACCACAATATTGAAGGCATTAAGATGATCTTTCACTGGCTCTCCATCCTTCATCATCATGCTATACAACTTCTTTCGTGGGAACAATTTATTCACGAGGGACTTAGAATAATTCAAAGCCCCTAAATTGTTCCACAATGCCTTCCTTGTAGCTTCTCCTAGAGCATCTAGTAATACTAAATTTGAGAGATACAATTGTATTGTTCTCTTTTCTTTCTAATCCAACTTGGTCTAGTGTTCTATTAACATCCTCATTATATTAGTACCAAGATCC